>OZ022589.1:20078122-20396478 GCA_963669155.1 Arbacia lixula | reverse complement strand
ACAGCGTATGTACTCGTTGGGAAAGTTTGACAGATGCCTTGACGTTATCAGGACGCAACGAGAACCGCATTCACAATTATGCTGAACTTTAAAAAGATATTCTCTATGGCCCAGCTCAAAACGAAGCACCGCTACCAATGGCTAGTCGCAGTCTGTAGCGTCGTTTACATTCTAATATTAAACCACTGCAGCGCCGTGCTGGGAATGCACTTGGACATCCTGGAGAAGCATCGACCAATGGGGCTCAACCCGGGTTTAATCCATCGTGTGAACGCGACGTCGACGCTGCTGACCTGTCGGGAGATTGCGCACATTAAACAGGGGGATGCGATTGGGAGGGGCACCACTAAGGAAGTGTTCAGCGGGAGCTACCGGGGTGGAGACGTAGCGATCAAGATGGTAACCCCGCGGGTGAAGGATGTACAGGCGTGCCTCCATCGACGGGCGTACAGGCAGAAGGAGGAGTGCTTCGAGTACGCTAATTATAAACTGATGAAAGAAATCGCCTACAGTCTGCAGCTTAACGGAGATAGGTTCCTCAAGGTAAGGACGAAAAACACCCCCTTTCCACCAGTCCCGGATACGCCTACGCTTATTTTCACCATAATATTTAGAATGAAGGATGAAGTTTGGCATATCGGGAGAAATGTCTGTATAGAGAAGAATCGAGTAGGGGTAAGGGACAGATTAATGCTTCTACATGGTCCTTCATAATCAGTTGATCTCCTTGTGCAACATAAATAAATGTAAACTCTTTCTCTGGCGAACTGCTCTTAATGACTGTTGTGCATGCATGCCTACGCCAACATGCATTAGAAGCACACTAAAAATCAACAGAATTTGTTCACGCAATTTTGAGGGACGTGACCCCTTATACATGTATCAGTCGGTGCCTTGATGTACATAACAGGTCTTTTCCAGCTTTCTTGTAGAATTTTCCTCCATTTTCAGCCGGAAAATGCACATGATGATATATGACATCCTCCTAAGTCAAGAGTGTCTGACAACACGCTTTGGAGGAAGAGGTCTAATTCGAATTCCCAAAGGGTCAAACCGTGACCGACTTTATCACATGCATTTACAGAGAAAGCAATATCATAGTGTCCGACCCCCCCCCCCCCTTTCCTCCCCACTAACACCGCGAATTGAAGCAACATTTCCTTGACTGCGCGACGTAATAGAACTCTCCACAAAATCACAATTATAAGTATAATGGGGCAAGCCAGCATGCAACGCCATTCATTTGATTTCATTCATCATTCATGTTAAACTTTTATACCCCCTTTGGAGAAGGGGGTTGGAGGATGGAGAGAGAGAGAGAGAGAGAGAGAGAGAGAGAGAGAGAGAGAGAGAGAGAGAGAGAGAGAGCGGAGACGAAAAAGGGAAGGGGTTCTTGCACTTATTCTAGACGGTGATAGGAAAACTATGATGACTGTTTGTAACAGATTCGTTCTCCTAACATTGCCAATGGAGTTATTTTTGGCCAAATTGAGGTCAAGGATATTGCCATCATTCTCAATTTAAAAAAAAATTGAAATGAGCTATATATAAAAAAAAAAAACACTACGAGTGATGTTAGCTTGTTCCCTTGTAGTGCAGAGACAATTTTGGGCTCATGGAACATTTTGGTCTGAAATTATTGGAAATGGAATACAAGAATAGAGATAGGAGAAAAAAAATATAGAAAAAAAATATAGTATATCAACAGCTCCGGGAAGGCAACGAGGTGGAATGTTGTGCGATGCCATTCATTTTCCAATAACTTGGGTCCCGTAAATTCCGTTATCTTTAACACTATCTTTCGATAAAAAATGTTGTACAAGAAGAAGATAATTAAAAAAAACATGTTCAAACAGAATGGGTTACTCGAGAGCTACATGGCGAAGCAAGGTACTAAATACCCGCATGAAAGCTATAACAATAAATGTCCAGATATGAACCTGCCTCCTTATTGTATCATAAGGCTGATAAAAGTCACTACTCACTACTAACAGTGCAATATGAGCTCGGTAATCCTTAGCATACATTCGGTGGTTGTCTCGTTTTAAAATAATGGCCTTTTGATGGAATGTCCTTGTCTTTTAACCCCCTTTTCTTCTTTCACATTACAATCACTGCTAATTATTTGTAAATGTTCTCATTAAATTTTCATAATTAACACAGCAAAACTTTTTTTTTTACTTTTTTGTGTTAGATGATGGGATACTGCGTGCGAGGTGACGCTGTGACGAGCTCCGTACGCGATCAGGGAATCATCTCCGTGGTCGAGGTGGGCAAGAAACTCAACGAGTACCGACTCAAGCAGTTCACGTGGCCTCAAAGATTACAGGTTTGTAGGTCATTATGCTGATGTTCTTTTTTTTAGTCCACTTTGAAACCGTGCAATTGAAAGTAATACGATAAGTTTGCTGGTTTCAGATGTGTTTCTTTCACGGATTGTGTATATACTTAAACTCTCTCATGTCTAGTAAGTCAATGGAGTTTTTAAGGCGCGATAATGTAAGGATTAGCCAATATTTATTTACATAATTCATGGATTTTGTTAGATAATTTCTTTAAAAGATTTAACCACAGACTTATCGAGTCGGACGCCCCCAGGTATTAGAATACAAGCAACTTGGGCGATCTCCAATGACAGCGAATATCTACAAACTATAAAGAAATTAAATATATCGACCTCTTCTATTAACCATCATTATGCTAATCACTCGTTTCCATTTTCTAAACTGACAGGTCGGTCTTGACATCGCAGAATTACTGCTTTTTCTTGAGAACTCTCCCCTCGGCTCGCTAGAAATCGGCGACTTCAAGCTGAGTCAGTTCTTCGTGGTCGAAGGCCAGCGACTCAAGGTCGGCGATCTCGACGACATGTCGAGCGAAGAGCGAGCTTGCATCAGATCACGTGACTGCAGTGTACTTGGGGAAAACGCGGGTAAGGCTGTACTGTAGATGATGCATGAGGGCGGTATATTGGTGTAGCAGCTACTGTATGATTGTGTCATGTTTGTCGGATGAAGTGGGCGAAAAAAAACAAAACGCAATTTTTATCATGCACATTGCATCTTTGGATACTTTTTCAAATACTTTTGCAAATGGATTAACCCATATGCGGCCAGGCTTTGTCACCACTTCATACTTGGAAAATGTGGAATGACATCGTTTCACGAGAATGACGTGACTTTGCGGTGGTATACTCAGCGGTTGCAATTTGGTCTCGAAACATGAGCCAGACTGCGATGAAAAATAAATGCAATCGCGCAACGCTAGTTTGTGCACGTTTCAGAATGATTGTGCGAAACGTTGAGGCGGGGAAGATAAGAATGGGGGGGGGGGGGGGGGGGTATTGCTACCCCTGGCCTCATTAGGGTTAAAGATTGTCCGTCCCTTTTGCAAGCTTAAAATTTGAAGTCGTCTATCACGATCGTAAATTGAAGAAAGTGTGATTTAAGACCATTTCTAAGAATATAGCATGTTGAAGCTTTCTGTATATGTAAAAAATTTCAGCCGTTAAATTTCAAACCGACTTTTTTCGTACCACGAAAAAAGTATTAGTCTTTGTTACAGTATCTATGTGGTTATTATGCGTGTGTGAAATCCTAATTTTATGAGCAACTACCAAACTTTGGAGATGATTCCTTCCATAGAACATTTTTTTTTCATAATGCGTTTAATAATTTAATAAACAGATTAATCAATAAAGCAGATATTTCAACACAAACTGCTAAGAGCCTGAGGTAAAGACTATTAATCAGACGTTGTTTACGTGCATTATTTGAACTTTACACTACGTATCAGTTTCAAATTGTGAATATAGAGCTTGCTAACACTTCTCTATATGTTTTGCCAATGTTTCGATGGTTTTGTGGTGATCTGAAAAAGGGACTGGCTGTCTTTAAGTAGTCACGACATAGTATCAGGGAAAACAGCTATCAACATGATTCTTCTTTTAAAACAATCTGTTTTTTCAAGTATTCAACAACGGAATAACTTACTCGATGTCTTCATTTCAATCAAGTTTCCGATAGCCATGTATTTAAAAATTTTACATCCCATTGTTTACAATTCCCTTTTTGTATATAAATATGTTTGCAAATATGCGTCTCTTTCTGTTTCTCTGTATGCCCTTCCCTTATGAATCTTGCTTTCCCATCCATGATCCTCTCTTCTCCCACCCCTCCACCCTCCCGTACCTCTGCCTCCCACAACCACTGCAGGCATAGAGTGTGTCAACGCAACCTGTGTGGGAATCAACGCTAAGGCCAACATTCTTCTCGCCACGGTCGAACTTCTGGAACCTCTCTTCCAAAACCCACCAGGTCCCATCGCCGGTCGCCTAGCCTTGCTTCTCAGGCGTTTGTCCCACTACGAAATGGACGCGTATGGACTTCGTCAGTCACTCTTCCAGCTGAAAGATGCCTTTGATGTATTATGAGACTGGAACATTAGACCAATTATGAAAATAGACCAAATGAATTATGTGTTTCGAAGATGAAAGATCGCCTGTTTCCACGCGGTTCTGTTGGCTGGAGATGAACGCCATATTGACACGAACGAAATCAGGAATACCTCCGTCCACCTCTCCGCGAAAGGACATGTATTCTTTATCTCACCATTAATATATGTTTTTATGCTCATTAAGCAGGTTAATTCAGTCGCTTCTCTAAAACGTGATACCCCCGGAAGGGCGAATATCTGTAATGATTCATTGAGGGTTACAACTGAACTGAGATCGACGCGAGTGCATTCCATAGCAACTAGTGTGAAGTGTAACCCCATATCGTTTGCTTTCATCTGAAACAATATGTGCACTCATACCGATGTGAGTCATTCGAATGTAATGAAAGTTCATGAAATAAACATCACATATTCTAAGCAATCACTAAACACAAACCCTATACATGTATTCTCGTAATACTCTTACATTGTGTTATGACACCATTATTTTTTTCCCGGAGAAGATATAGAGGGCAGCATACACATTGAATGCTGCAATCCTAAAGCATGGTTTAGAGACACAATTTATGAATGATATTGATGAAAGTTAAAGAGTATTTGATTATTATGAGTGTGATGCATTGATACGAGACACACACGTGCTCTTTTCATTATTTGTGTGCACGTGTGTGTTTGTGTTCATCCATAGGGAAAGGAAGTGGGGTGGGTGGGTGGGGGGGGGGGGGGGGGGTTAGGTATCAACTTTCGTGAACAACATTTATCACATTTCATCAAATTCGTGCAATATTATTTCAACATTTAATCAAAAAGTTACTTTTAACAGACCAGGACCAACATTTATGTGTGTATCAGATAAGTGGTTTAGAAAACAGCAATGCACATCGTCGATCACACATGTTAATCTACTAGCAAGGGAAATCCCAGCGTCATAGATAATTCAAGAGGCTTCTGGCAGTACAGACCCTTGCAAATTGTCATGAATTGTACTCAGTAGGCAATGTATTTGTCTGCATTAATCAGCCTGATTTGTCTAAAAGGGAACATCTAATTCGATATTCAAAGTGGTATCAAAAGAATATAAATTACTTAGATGTGACGAAAGCTTCTCGCCAAATAATTGTCGTCATTGAACTTCATAAAATCTAAATTCAAACTTGATTTGAGTTGTGACGTGTTGCAATCATTTTGTCTAAAATGTAAATGTTTTTACAACAGGTAGTTGTTTTCCACCCATTGATGCAGACTCACTTAACATTGCGCACTACATGACTGGCTGGCAAGGGTTTGTGGGCGCAAGCTAACGAGGAACCTCCTAACAAGCCCTTGCCATGCTCAGTATGACTCGAGGCGTATAGTATATATAACAGAACATAGGGGAAGTACACGGCATTAATTGCATTGCAGTGCTTATGTTACCGTGAGTCAAGTTCGTGTATGTATCCGTGTGTAAGTGAGTACATGTATAGAGTGTTTGTTTGCGTGCATGTGTGTGTGTGTTTGTGTGTGTGTTTGTGTGTTTGTGTGTGTGTGTGTGTGTGTGTGTGTGTGTGTGTGTGTGTGTGTTAGTTTAAATGGGGGGAGGGGGGGGGGGCAAGGGGAAGGCAAAGAAGGACGCATCTCAAGAGGATTGCAGAATGGAGTAGGAAATCAACCTCAGAACTTTTCAAAAGAGCACAGAACAGAAGAAATTGGCACAGGATGTTCGCTTATATCATTCGATGAGTATTATTCCAACAGAAATCAATTCCACTTCAATTGACTCCGAGAAAATTACTGGTTTTGTTTATGAATGTACATGATGTACGAGAACAAAATATTGCCAATTTTGGAGTTTTAGTGTGTATCACGATTTTTGGATATAAACTGTTCGCGTTCTCCTGCATAATTGTAAAAAAAAATGCATTTCATACAAATGTAGGAGCTAAGTATTTTATAACAACATTAACATGTAGAGTATGTTAATACATTCTGATAAAATCTGGGGTCAATACCTTTTGGAGTTAAAATGAGTGTGTTTGGATAAGGGGGTGAGATGGAGGCAAACACCCTTTTAGGTAGTGTCAATTTGTGACGCATGTCTGATTGCTTATATAAAAATTCGAAAAAAAATATATTGTGGATTTTATCACTTAAAGGGAGAGTTCACCTTGAAGATAAGTTGGTTCAATAAAAGCAGAAACATGACAGAAACATATTAATGAATATTTGACAAAAATTGGTCAAAGGAAAAGAAAGCTATTAGAATGTAAACGTGCGAGATGCTCTCCCATATGTTATCTAAAATATAATTACATAAATTGCTCTTTTACTGTTTTGGAAAACGACATTATTGTTTTTTCATACAGGTATGTGTGTATAAACTTATTTCTGATGATGTATCAAATGCACAGGTGCAAGGCGCATATTTTTCCAGCATATGCACAGTTTCGAAAAAGATTGTGGGAGAGCACCTCGCACGTGACGTCCCAAAACTTGCTTACCCTTCATTGATGTTTCTTTCACGTGTCTGCTTTTATTTAAACAAAAATAATTTAAGGGTAAACTATCCCACTAAGTAATGAAACACGATTTGGGAGTGTACGATGTGCATACCTATGCAGAACTTAACAGTGGGATATAGCGCAATGAATACCAGTGGAGGAAATTAGTATTTCTCAACATTAAATGCATCAGAATGTGCTTTGATAGAATATGGATTTATCCCTTTTGGAGTTAACTGAGTGTGTATGGAGGAAGGGGGGGGGGGGGGTGAGATAGGGGTGAACGCCCTTTTGGGTAACACATTTTTGCATGGAAATGATAGCTTATGGCCAACTCGAATTCAGGTAAGATATGGGTGAAGGTAATCCATACCTGCCCTCTCTTGGCCCACCACACACCCCTTCACATCCAAACATTAGCCAGCCCGCGGCCTGGCACCATACCTTATCCCATTTACGCCACTCATTCGCATCGTCAATTTCCGGACGCAGCGTAAAATCCGTCGCAGTAACTTGCATCAAGATCGTCCCGACGTGGCAACGGGAGCGATTCGTCATGGAGCCAACACCAGCAACCTGAACCAGCAATGTTACAAAAATGAGTTCTGACAATGTACACCCATAGAAGTCGTATCGGTGCCAACATTATCATCTCCCCCCGTGCGATGCTCGTTCGCCCTGCATCATCATGCTAGGATATAGGGTTTGGTTATAACAGGATGCCTGGCCATATGGATGTGTCATTTCTGCTGGTCACTGGTGTGTTTACCATGGGCATGACATCAATCATAACGTCACCATATACCTGTAAATAATCATCTTAAGCGCTCTGTAGTCAGACTCAACTACGCATCTTCATAAGTTGCTTGTAAGTTTGTGAATACATCATTTCATGATTTCGAGAGGTTCCATCTGGAGCGATGAGAGTCCCGGTCCTGTTTTGTATCCTTGCTTCTTGGGGAATTCTGACTCAAACTCTGAGCAGTGAAGGTAAGAGAAAACGACATAATAGAAATATCTTGATAGTTGATTGCCATTATTGAACATCTTTATTCCTCGTCATCCTCGGTACCCGAGGCTAGCGTCAATTTCGTAACATCGCAGTATAATCGGTTGCTGTAAGAAAATAAGTCAACGTATTCAGTTGATTTAAACGTTTCGCATTGGTACGTGTACTGTATGTCGCTGAATACGTTTTGAGCTCGTAAGACATTTTGCTGCCCCCATAATTACCGTCGAAAATGTCTGCCTTGTACTGGATGGGGTCAGGAATGTGTGTGTTTGTGTGTGTGTTTGTGTGTGTGTGTGTGTGTGTGTGTGTGTGTTTGTGTGTGTGGGGGGGGGGGCAGGATATGTGCGTCTTTAGGAAGTGGGGTGGGGGGAATATGCATGCATAAGCACACTTATGAGTACATGAATTATTAACCAGTTCTTATATAAATATCTCCTATCATCAAACCATTAACCAATTGCTTTTCCAAAAGTTTTTTATTTTATTTAATTTGTTTACATTCATACATATCAGTTTATGTGTACAGCGGAAGAAAGGCTCTAAAATGAGGATATCTAAGAATGATAGTATTTACAGACAATTTAAATGACTTTGATACATTCGACAATTCGATAATTTACATCATCATGACAATTTCTTCGTTCACTTTGATGTTGACAACATATTTGCGATGGTTATGGCAGAAGGCAACGGTTACCATTAATAATAGTACTATGTTTTACTTTATATTGAAAAAAATACAAATTTGGGATATACCTACACATAATTAAACACAATCAGTCATTGTGTTTACGACATTTGCACATTATCATACAAATCATAAGAAGATAACGATCGTTGAAGATAGTGGAGATATTTGGGGAAACTTACAAAACTCAAAGACATGTTGTTTTAGTTGCCATTGAGTTTGTTGATGTAAGGTGTTTGCCACATTATGTTGGTAAATAATAAGACAGACATATCCTCACGCCCCTGTGATAATCAGGTGCCCGTCTTTATTCATCATATATTGATTTGTTTATGTTTTTATACATCTTATTTCATAGCATCATATTTAATGGATGTATGTCATCACTTAATTGTTATTCTATTAGTGTACGTCGTAATGATCAGAAAGTATTTTTCGGAATAGATTGTGATCCATTATGTACTGCAGGTGTAGTGCCCAGCATAATCTAAATGTGACTTTATTTGATCCTCTTATATTTTCCCCCACCCCCTCCCCCTTCCACTCCCCTCCGCCTCCACAACCACCCCAGGTGTACTACAAAGAAGACACCGCCGGAACATCCTTCAATTCAGCTCCATGATATACTGCGCCACAGCTCGATCGCCGCTGGATTATAACGGATACGGTTGTTATTGTGGCTTCAGCGGGTATGGCACCCCCGTCGATGAGGTCGATCGGTATGTCAAACATGATATCAAACTTATTCACCCCCCCCCCTTCCCCTCTGCTGTCTACTGCGATATATTCACATTAATACAGCGTAGTAATTCATTAGAGGTAAGGGGTGCAAATACAACTATAGCTTATTGAGGCTTTTGCGTACACTACGGTCAAAACAATACCTTACAGGACAAGGAGAGTACATGGAGAAATAAATGAACTCGTAATTATTACAGAACCATTCAGCCCTGATCACAATATGTTCAGTTGTTGTTCGTTTAGAGGATAGCCCGAATGAAAAAATATGCGAGTTAAAGAGTCGTTTTTAATACGACTCGTATGACGCCAAAGGGGTTAATTCTGTATATTGTACAACTTCTTTGTCCCTTACCTCTAATAGAGTTCTTTCCAGTGTCAGTTGTTCTTTTGGAATAGTGTTACTAAATTCTAAGCAAATGAAGATTCGTAGAGTTAAAGTGTTTAACTGATTACCGTACATTTTATTCCTTAGTCTGATCTTATACTCGATGATAATTTTGCGCTAACCCTCCTTTTTGTTATTTTTTCTGTACAAGTACAGGTATACTTCTCTGATTCAAACTCTTTGATGACACAAAGTGACATTACTAGAGGGCCATTTTTTTTATTTATAATATTTCATATTCCAAAGAAGCTGGATCTTCCTACGTCACAGTTACAGAAATTCAGTAAAGGTCTCCTGGAAACTTTTTCAAGGATCAACGTTGGTCATGGGAAGTGGTCATAGAAGTGGATAATATGATTTGAGACGGGGGAGTGGTAAATAGACATTGCGTAACAGGGGCATACACATTATAAATGATAAAAGATAAACGATCAAGAGACGGTCATACCAATTAGCAACATTGAAATCTACAATACTAACATGTCGTCTATTTCATATTCACTCACGTGTCATTGATCACTAAAAAAAAAAACTATTTGCTTGTGTTTGCTTGAATTATGTGCATGATAACTTCGTACGCGACATATCAATCATGTCAATTTTAGTTTTGAAGAATTAGATTATGCAATTGTGAAGTATTCTCGTATAAATATACATTGTACACTGTGTTGCTGAGGGATTTACGGCGATGGCAAATGTTTGATTTTATCAACACAGTTGTTGTGAGGCACATGACCGATGTTACATCAACTTAAAGAGAACAATTTGCGGTTTCTTTGGAGTGTACTTGAAGTTCTACCAGTTCACCAAGTGGTCGTGCGCCAGCTATGCCGCTGCTTCACAGATCACCTGCAGTGATTCCAAGAATTGATGTATTAGAACTGTCTGTATAAATATGGTAATGATATTAGTGTAAGCAGATAGATATTATATTAAGTCCAGTCGCTATGTATATTCAGAAATGTATCATGTTTAACTGTTCGTGTATCACTTGTGTCACGCATGACTGATTATATTGATGGTTAAAATGAACTTCAGTCTTTGCAAAATTATGGAAAATTAATCGCTTGAGGTGGGGTTTAAACAAAATGTGTTTACATATCCATCTGATGTGGAGTTTGTAAAATGAAATAGAGAAAATTAAGAGACACATTTCGCCAAAAATAAAAGCTGTTGTCATATTCTGGAAAATATTCAAGAACATTTTCAAATCATGTCTGGTCCCTGGTGCAGCAAAACAGGTATCGCACGGAAACAGATGATTTCATTTTTAAATACGGGCCAGATAATCAATACTAATTTTTTGTTTATAATGATGCTTCTGATTTCTTTTTACGAACAGACTGTACATCTGACACGTGACAAAAGAAACGTCTATCATACAACGACGGTTGAAATTCACCCAAAGTCAAATAATTATTGCCTAGTTATGATAGTACGTCCTCAAGCCACACTATGGGACGTAAATGCATGGACATATAAACCTAGTAACTTGTTTCCTTTTGCATGTCAGGTGTATTTATCATGTGTATTATGGAGGCAGAAGGAAGGAAGTGGCTGATTACGTTTGCGATGAGGTGTCGGAGTATCACATCTTAAATTGACAGTAATTGTCCAGCTGAAAATATGGTTATCCAGTGATAGGAGCTGAAGCTGCTTTATCCTCCCAGATATATTGAGAAGTCAATATCATTGCTGCCAAAATCATTTAAGTAAATTCAAGTAAATTAATAATTCGGCAGCTGTAAAAGAAAACAGTTTTCGATAAACATTGATGTTGCAAAGTGAAAGAAAACCCATAAGAATTGTATCTGTTTGAAAAATACGGAGCGTAATCTACGTAGCCCAATCTTCTTCAACCTAGTCCATGTTTGAGCATGAAGATTGAGCTTCATAGACTGGCAATGGAAAGGAAAGCCTGGCATTTCATGGTCGCCAACGTCACAAGATATGGCACTTGAGAGTGAGAGAATCTACGTAGATGATACCTAGAAAATACACTAATTTTAAATGTCATGTACCTCACACTGTCTTACACCTTTTTCTCTCTATGTTTCTTTCCTTCTTCTCCGTTTTCTCTCAGATCAAGGTGCTAACGACATGTGCGAGCAAGCTCTCTGTGAGTGCGATCGAGTAGCCGCGTCATGCTTTGCCGCCAGTCGTTTCAACCCCAACTACCAATGGTACCCGAGGTCTAAGTGCTACAACGGCTACTAATGTTATCACCTGTCGCTGTTGAAAAAAAAGGCTCATAAGGATGTTAAGCATTATTTCGTCATTTATTTAGACAGATCCGAGGCTGAACCAGTATCATTGTTTTGCTTTGGATACTTTCTCCATGTTAGATTTATCAAACCAAATATATCTTCGGCACGCTGATAATTCTTCCTTACTCAATAAATGAACCAAATAGTGAATTCAAAATAGAATATTAATGTAATTCAATCTTACAAGCCAACATGCACAGTATTGGGAATAATCCGCAATGTATCATGATGTACATTGTTTGCCTCGAAGTGTTTGTGCGTCCATGTATAGAATTAAAGCCCTGTCGAAGCAAGTGTTATAAGCTTGTATTACGGCTTTTGTTTGTAACGCACAGTTGAGTATAATCTGCAATCTGATGTAAATACGTGTCATAATTAATGCCACCGATTTGAATCGAGTTAAGTCAAATGATATGTTAATTCATTATTTGTTGACTACGTTCAGCGATGCAAGCATGGTTCCTGTATAAAAATACACCCCCCCCCCCCCTCATGTCTCCCTTAGTTACCCGGCTTAAAATAAGCGACAGCTTTTTTTTCTCCTTGTCTCGCCCCACCCCCCTCCCACACACACCCTCCTTTCTCTCTACTCCTCTCTCTCCATCTATCAAAATGCCTGCCTGTATGGAATACCTCCCCTTCGCTCACCTCTTTTCTCTCGTGGCATCGCGGTCATCACTAATTCTCTATTTCTATCTGTTCTCACTCGTTTTCCACGTACGACATTCAGTAGTTGTTCATCTATGATATTATTGCAATAATAAATTGTTAATAAATATCTAAATTAGACACGTCTATACTGAATATGCTTTTGTTTAACACTTTCTGTTGTTGGTTCTGATTAATTAGAAGTGTACGGAAATGTGTCTTTCATCTCAGAGGTTGTGGCAACATGCACGAGTACATGAAAAGAGAGGCAGAGGAAGTGAGAGAGAGGGAGAGAGGGGTTGGAGTGGAAAGCAGATAGTTGAGAGAGAGAGAGAGAGAGAGAGAGAGAGAGAGAGAGAGAGACGTAAAAGTGCAAATTCCATTCATTAAATAATTTCCTTAGAACAATGTTACTGAAAGATATACATAAAAACAGCATGGATGGAAATCGTGACATTTTACAAAGCACTTAACATATCTAATCACGTTGAAGGAAATACGCGAAAATAAACGCTTATCAAAAACCTACCCCCTGAACACATCAACACACACACAACATGCTCATAAACATACAGAGAGAGAGAGAGAGAGAGAGAGAGAGAGAGAGAGAGATTGAGAACGAAAGAGAGAGGGGGGAGGGAGAGAAAGAGAGAGAGAGAGAGAGAGAGAGAGAGAGAGAGAGAGAGAGGGAGAGAGAGAGAGAGAGCGAGAGAGAGAGGGAGGGAGGGAGAGAAGGAGGGAAGGGGAAAGAGAGAGGGGGGGGGGGGGGGAGGGAGAGAAGGAGGGAGGGGGAGAGAGAGAGGGAGAGAGAGAGAGAGAGAGAGAGAGAGAGAGAGAGAGAGAAGGGGGGCATACATCCAGTGAGACAGAAAGTGGATTAACACATTGAAGGGAACATAATGTCAAGAAACCTCATGGGACCTGCATATTCCGCGGCCGGGCTCACATAGATATATGTAAGACATAGATGCCATAAATGGTTACGAGATCAATAAACGTTGATTACGTGATCGATCGTACTAGGTTATTGATTGCGATTTCACTCACAACTGCACTTTCCCAGTGGGCAAATTTTCATTTACCGTGTTGCTTTTTAGTTCAGATGGCCAGGGTTTACACTTTAAACCTTGTGATGACATGTAGTTTGGAACGGAGTGAGATGATTCATCTTAATGAGGTATGTAGTTTTTGGGAGAGTTACCTATTTCTCTTTGGAGCTAGAGATCTGCATATTCTAATAGAGGGCAAGAGTCATTGATACCATTGGCGTTAGCGCTGTACACAGAGGAATTGTTTATATGCTTTGAGGTGAAAATGCACGCATGGTGAAGATTTCGTTAATCTGAAAGATATTAAGCACAAACGGTTATGCAATAACACGTGTTTTGTTGCATTATTTATATTGTGAAGTTTCGCATCTTATATCCAGGATCGTTGTATAATTATACCGTCAGCACCAGTCCTGCTGTCCGTTCAGACACTACTGGTTTGATTGATTCAAATATATATCTATTAACAAACACGCACCTCATTTCGCGACCAAGGACCGCATCACTATCCAATAAGTAAACTAAAAAGGCATAATTATGATACCTAAAGTTATCAATAAATCAATAATGACACGATGTCCTAATTGCAATCGTCATGAAACCGGTATCAGCACCATATCTTAATAATAACCTGTATAAAATTTCAACTTCTACATGAACATTTTCAGTAAAAGTAAAGCGCCATCGTTGTTAGTTGTCTTTACTCAGTTAGGTGACATTCATCTTATAACGTTTAAAATCCAAAACCTTTATTGAAATATAACGCTTTAATATTCTTGCATCTAGTTGTATGCAGGTTATCTATTCAAATGTACACAATCATGATACAAGTCATTAGGCTCAATACACGCCGGAATATTTATGAGCAACTCAGCAACATATTTCCCAGGACGTAGACATACTATACCAATTGGGTGAACATTGATTGTTTTAAGTATTATAGTAGTCAACTTTTAATTTAGGTTAGGCTTAGAAGTAGGCTAAATCTGGATTAGGATGTATGGGATTTGAATAAGTTGGTCTTTTAAAGCTATCATATTGATATGAATATTACGCCATATTATGGTCATCGAAGTGGAAATGTGTTGATCAATTATATACGTCATCATAGCGTCGTAATATACTTATAATTCACTTATGCAGAAATTGGAACATTTTAGTAATTTTAGACGTAATATAGTCAGATTCTGGTCGTGCAATATGTGATTTGCTTTGTCATTTGAAGTATTTCTTGTATCTGTAATGCTGTAACTCACCAGAATGCCGTTTTCCCATGATCTTGGTTCTGGTTAAACTCTCTGTAAATTATACGTAATTCAATGTTGTTTATTAACGGAATTCCACTTGTTTGACTTGGATTTTCCTGTATGAGGTAACCCATGTACTCGTAATTTTAATGGTGTAATTTCGGTGTTCCTATTACATGTTGTCATAAAATTATAACACATTGTGTCCGTATCATGCCTTCCCTTCTTTATACACGAAAGAGTTACTTCTCTCAAAATAACAATTATGTACACGTATGAACAAGTTCAGTGTGCAACTATTCCACGTCATAAAGATATATATGCCGCCCTCTCGTGGTTTCGGATGAACATGAATTAAAAAATCTTGTCAGCTCAAAAAAAAAATGCATGTAATACCGATTATCTATACTCGTGATAATCAATATCTGCTTGGGGCTGCTGCTAGAAGGTATGATGAGGTTTTGTTCATGTTTTGTAAATAAAATGCAGAGAATCATTTGCAAATAACAGTGCCTTGCGCTTTTTGTCATATCACATTTTCCATAGTTCGACGAAATTTAAAAAAAATGTAGTTTGTGTCTGCCCCCTTTTGATTGAGCAAGCGAAGGTAAAACATATTTTTCGTCTTTCGTCTCCCCCCCCCCTCCCCACACCTCTGCGCCTCTCTTACTCTCTCTCTCTCTCTCTTCACTTTCCATTTCTTTCTCTTTCTCCCCCCCCCCCTCTCTCTCTGTCTCTGTCTATATCTCCCTACACGTATCTCTATTTATCTATCTCTCTACACCTCTCTCTCTCTCTATCTATCTATCTACACCTCTCTCTCTCTCTCTCTCTCTCTCTCTCTCTCTTTCTCTGCCCCTCTTTTCCTCAAAGTCCAATAATATTATCCCGTTCTGCTTTGGTGACACTGACCCGTAGTCATCATCGGCCTAATATCAATAACAAAAAGTGCAAAACACTTTATTGCTATGATAATGAATGGGGGCAAATACCTGGTGGAAATATAACCGCAAGATATTATGATTTTACCAATAAAAGAAAATAGTGGTACTCCTGATAGGCCTAAATCGGAACTTACAACTTAAATTATGATAGGGTGTGGACGGGATGTGTAAACGAATTTGTAAGCTATTGAAAAGTACAGTCACTCAGTTTGGTGAAAAAAAAATCTAACCACCACACATTTTAAGCTTGGACATATGCAATGGATATTTACAAAGTTTGAAACTCTTAGAGCGTTGTATCATTCCAGATCCCAAGACAAATTCGACGTTAGAAAACTATATCATGCAGCAACTTGTTTATGATTCTATATCTTTAATGCAAATTAAAACAGACTATTGACGCATACTAATCACATTAATGGTTATGGGTCCAAATGATATCGAGCTCATGGCATACATGTACAATGATATCAATGTCCTATCTAATAACATATTTACGATCACAAGGGAACTAAAATACAGCTGATGCTTCTCCTAGGCACGTAGACATTAGTGTTTTCTCTCCGAGACAAAAAAAATAAAGCCGGTCCATTTTGCACGTTCTGGGCCATGTTTCATATAGGATTTCATTAATTGTAACTTACCACCAATGGTAATTACCATGGTAACAACTAATGATCTCTCAGCAATTTACGTGTTGCCATGGTATATATGCAGCATGGCCCTGATATAAGCATGCTGAGTTAGGCACCGCTCAACTGTAGAGAAGAATTTCCCAGGTGTAGAAAAAAAAGTTTGACACTTTGGAAAAATAATCAAAAATAAGTTTTCACCGAATCAAGTTGAAACGTTACACAAAGTTACGTCAGGGGATGTCATGTTTTTGTTAGCATGTTTCATGACATTGCACCAATCATTGTGTTTGTAATAATCATGATTATGTTTTATGAGATTTTTTTTTTTTTACTTTCGGACAAATTTGGTTCTGAAAATATGTGTGTATCAGATAATCAATTTAGAACACAGCAGTGGCCATTGTGCATCACACATGTCAACCAAAACTTCTTTTCTGCAAGGAGCATCATGCATTATTAATGACACTGTGATGGCAGTTGCTAGCGGATGGTAATTGTTGTTTTCAAAATCAATTATCTGACGCACACAAATGTCTAGGTACAAATTTGTTCAAAAGCTAAAATCTCATTAAATATTCTAAGGATTTCTTTACAAAATTGATATTAAATAAAATGTCAGTAAACCTGCCTCTCAAAAAATTGACATCCCTTTACTCTGTAACGTGACAATTTCAGTTGGATTTCAGTTGTAAATGATTCGTAATTATTTTGAAAAAGTGTAAATTTTGTTTTTAACACCTAGTAGAGTACGTGTGCACTGGCCAACATGAATGACACTTTAACAGGTGGTAGCCACAAAGCGCTCCTGTGTGGACGTGCCTTTAGCCCGAAAGTAGGACGGTCAGATCAGGGATGTGTTAGGAAAGGATATGAAACAACATTCTTTCTTTGAGCCCATGCGTGGCACCGCCGAAAAAAAATGTGGTCTCAGCATGTGCTTTTCATATGTTTTAACAATAACGAACAGGATTGCCTAGCAACGGTTTCTCAGAGAGAACAAAAGAAATGTAGAGTCTTATTTCGCTTGTCCACTTCTGTTGGATTGCATCAATACTTTTGTGAGGAAAAGATATATCAGCGAACAAAAATAAACTGTTTTTTTATAGTAAAATATCTCAGCTGCACGCAAATTCACGCAAACTCTGTTAATGAAAATAAACAGCTTAATATAGAATTTTAATAATGATTGAATCCAACATTTCCGGAAATCTCCGGAAAGTGAAGAAATTTGGTAATTACGTAAGTAAGAATATTATTTTATATCTCCGTTTGTTCATCATTCAACAATTATTTAGAAGAAAAACGATTGCAGGATCTTTAGAGGTGTTGCCCTTAACTTTCTTGAAAATCACAAAAAAATGTGATAAGAAACACGGCTTCGAGAAACAAAACAGGGAATTAAAGATATTGCTTTCCAAGTTGACGGCAGCAAAATGACGGTGCCACGCATGGGACTTCAAAGCATTGCAGTGATTGTGGAATGCTTTTGACATTCATTAGCACGCTTTAGTATCCACACAGATGTTTGAATACATTATGCTTGAGTTGTCCCTCCTTCCTAACACATCCCTGGTCAGATCATGTAATGGTGAGATCAATCATTTACCGAACACATAGTGTACGATCGCTAGAGGATATTCAATACTCATTTCTGTTGCTATGCACGGTTTTTCTTTTAAAGGGTTACTAAATGAGAAAAATAAGTTCCAACTAATCTATGTAAAACTATTTACTGAAACCCAATTTCACATTCGTTTGCCGCATTTTGACGAAAATATGAAACAACGCGCGCCTCCAGTGACGTATGAGAAGACAAAATGCCATAAATGCCAACGGCGTAAATAAAGCGTTTTGTTCACGCCATTCAAACAACACGTTACCAATGGGAACCCCAGAGCTTCTCCGAGGTTTATCTGAGTAGCAACAACTAATAGATTCAAAGTGCATTCCATCCATTGAATCTGAATGACAAGATACAGGTGAATGCAATAACCGGTTACTACGCGTTAGGGGGAAAATTGTGAATACATTACGAAAATGGTCTATTGTTGACTTCCGTACAATCTATGGAATTTTGACTTCTGTCACTGGAGGCGTACGTTTTTTCAAATTTTCGTCAAAATGAGACTTTATTGCGGCAAACGAATGTGAAAGATTGTGGAGATTAGTGGGAACTTATTTTTCTAATTTAGTAACCCTTTAAAGATCCCATTAATGAAATATATATATGTTCTGCCTGATGTAATATAAATTATAATTGATATTCGGTAAATCTATTTGTGCTAGATACATTAACAGTTTTTGATTCAGGTGTGTTCGTATCACTATACTAATGCAACAAAAACGCATCACGTAAATAAAAATAAATATTACTTGATAGTTTCTCAGAAGCAATATGTGGCTGGAATATTTGAAGCTGTTTTAATTAGTTTCTTGCATAAGCCGACACATTACGGATGAAAATGGATCCCACAGTAAAAGTGGGGGTGTAAGGATGTCATGAAACATTGAGGAGAATTCATTCATTTTTTGGTATCGAATATAAATGTTGGAAGAGGGCCCCAGGCCTTTGAATTATATGACAATCTATTATTTACTGTATTTTTTTTTTTATCTTATCCACTGTACCTCCCCCTCGACTTTTTTTCCCTTTCCCCCTCCCTCGCTCTCTCCCTCCCTCCCCCCCCCCCCTCTCTCTCTCTCTCTCTCTCTCCCTCTTCTCTCTCTCTCTCACCCTCTATCTCTCTCTCTCTCTCTCTCTTTCCCTATTCTCTCCCTTTCTCCCACTGTCTCTCTGTCGGTTTCTCTGACTGCATTCATATCTGTGTGCTTGCGTGAAACAGTGCCTCTCCACTGTTATGAACGTCTCGATCCTAGTACTTAACACCCCAAATCTCTCGTTGTTTTATAGTTCACTCCCCGACATATTCTCTGTGTAATCCGTGATATAGGGCCGTGTAGATTGTTTGTTAAATCTTATGTGTTAGATTTGTGAACAAAGACAAATACATATGCGGAACACAAAGAGGTAAACAAGAAAAAAACTATTTGTAGAATCAATGATTTGACTCACATATTTGTCATATTGTGTTACACATCGGTACGGATGGATGTGCCAAATAACAGCTATTGTCGGTTTACATTTGAAACTTGACCCACGTGCTATTTGCAGTTCTCCTTATCATTACTGCTTTGTTAATAACGCATACTTTGCTTGTAATAAATTGTGACTCTCCCACTCAAACAAACAGACGTAAAAAGGAAAAGCTGTAACTTGAATTTCTGAATAGTTTAGCTGCTAATATTTCCGAATTGTGTGACCCAATAAGTAATTTTAGGAGGTTACTTCAATATACCCAGGGAGCAAACCCCAGTTTTGGGGGTCAACTTTACATGGACTGTTGTAAAATGTTGTTGGGTATTAATGTCTTCGGTCTGCACAGTTTCTACGTGGACTACCTTTGCGATATGTTGCCGGAAAGAAATGGCAGCCATTTTCCAAAATGGCCACCGCTGAAATGTAGTATGGCCACTATTTAAGATATCATTCAAATGGAACATTTTTTTGAGTTCATATGAGGTATCATATTAAATAAGATAACAATTCCTATAAGATGCTATTATATATGCTAGGCTTTGTGGTGATTTTCATAACAATTCAAGGAATATAATGTAAATTTTTACAAATGAAGAGTTTGTTTGCAAAAGGGGTTAGATCCACTTTTTCCATTTTGAAAAAAAATCCCTTTCTTATTTTTCCATATTGCAATATTCTTATGCAAAATTAAATTCTCATGATATACTACCCTACCATGTAAAGATAAAATGTGGTCTAAAAGAAATCTACCTGTCCTCATATTTTTTTTAAATATCTTTTTGAAAAAATTACATTTGTGGATCTAACCCCTTTTGAAAAAAAGGTGATTTTTCTTTATCATATTTTTAAACTGTTTAATAGGAATTTAAAGTTTTCTTTGGTATCAATTTATAGAGCTACATGTACTTCAAATCTATAGATTAAGACAAAAAAAATCACATTTTATGAAAAATGGATATAACCCCTTTTGCAACTGAGCACTTCAAATGTTCCCAATGACGTTGATTTCATGGTACTACACATTCCTTCATATTTCCTCAAATGTATAGATTAACGAGTTGAAACTTATCAGAAAACTGCCCAAGCATCTGTCCTATACGGTGTGCAAAAATCAATCATAGCGCTTATCGTGATGTGATGTTAAAGTAATCTAAAATCCATACTTTGATATTAGCCAAAGCCGCTTTTTATACAGTTTGTTAATCTGCCATATGTTTAACACGCAAACTCGTATATTGGGTATGTATGTCCCTTGTGTCCATTTTGATCCTCTTGTGTCCATATTTTCTCTCATACTTCAATTTGTTTCTTGTCTTCGTCATCGTGCGAATGTTTGGTAAAGAGATGGGATGGAGATTTATGGGTACGCAAGCCTGACGTTGGTGAAAATCTCCAAGTGAGGAACCCGCTTGTATTTTTATTATAGTTATATCAGATGAAATTGCGCTTTGATTTTTATTTGAATAGAACTGAATAAATACTGTTGAAAAAGTGTGTATACGTGTGTATGTGCAGGGGGTGGGGATGGGGGTGGGGGGGGGGGTACTAAGGTTTGCGGCCCCATGATCTTCCTGAAAAAACAATTAGTCTTTTCAAGGGAAATTGATTATTAACGTGGATATATTGATGTCCCCATTTCATTTTGGCTCTGCTAAGAATGGATAGTGTAGGAAAAAGACATTTAGGTAACATAATACTCTGTTTCACACCAATATGCATTGCATACCTTGATACATTTATTTTAAACTTGCACATGGTTTGATAAACACAATGTCAATAACTTATAACTAGATGTGCGCGTTGCAATGTTAGGAACAATCTACTTTCGCTCTAAAATGTCGTACTCGCAACGTGTTTGACTAGATAATTAAATTACAGTACTATCAATGGACTATTACGCCTCATATCTTATATGTAAGTTTTGGAAAATTCACGTTCCTGTATAATAAGCGAGTATAAATATACATATATATTTCGCTTCATACATTCGTCCTTGAGATTCCATATCATGATTTTCAAGTATCTATTTACAAACGACAATGTTTCGGTAGATATTGTTCTCATTATTCCAGAAAGAAATCGAGATTGATACCTGATTCGAGTGGCTTACTAAAATGCCGTTATCGGGACAACAGTAGCACCAAAATCTTCAAGTTCCTCCAGCATGTCAGATCTTTCGGTGTACATACATAATTGTCTTGCAGCGTTTCTAGTGAACTGCGAAACGCTTCATCTGTCAAGTAAAGCTTATGATATGATGGTTGTTACACGTTCAATTTCGGATAATTATTATCTATTTTCAACAGAACTCTGTGAGCCAAACGTTAGGAGATTTAGCACCGATAGTAACTATGGTTACAATAGTATGGTTTAAAAGGTCAGGTAGTTTCGGTCGTCATGGTCTCCCTGTTCCTGCTCTTACCCGCAAGTGACAAATAAATCATCGTCATGATCATATCAAAGTAAACGACATTACCATAAACATGTAGAGTGTGATACATTATTATACATATACAGCAAGGTGATTGAATATACATGGATTTTGAAATATAACTTTACATCATAATTACGTTTTTACTTCAAAAATACATGTCAGAATCCCGACAAGAAATGTGACCCAATAAACATGATAAACATGATTAAAGAGTCAACTTCAAAAGTTTGTGGTTAAGGTCTTATTGTAATACTTTAAGCGTATCTTAGATCCGAGCGCCATACTATATACATCCGTCAGGTACAATATAGGAATACTGATACTATGCAGGGCATTTATAT
This sequence comes from Arbacia lixula, assembly GCA_963669155.1. Taxonomy (NCBI): domain Eukaryota; kingdom Metazoa; phylum Echinodermata; class Echinoidea; order Arbacioida; family Arbaciidae; genus Arbacia; species Arbacia lixula. The sequence goes on along the minus strand of OZ022589.1, from coordinate 20,374,055 downwards.
AATTTTCTTGATCATTCTATCATCGATATCAGCTCAATTAACATGTAAGTGCGAGGTTTGCTTTCATGGAAATTGGCTGAGGTACGTGCTGTTAGCCTCCCGCCGTAGTACTTGCCATTATATTCAGGAATTTCTACGAACAGAAGCACAATCAATGAATCAATGACCTTTCGCTTAGCCATATGAAATAATTGGCTAGGAGATTCATGTGTATTGCTTGTAATGTGACGCACATATCACACAAAGAGTTAATGATACAAGGGGTGTTTCACCAAGCTGTTCGTAAGTTACCAACGACTTTACGAACGACTGGTGATCCCTTCTCGTGCTAAATTGTTCTCAATGAACAAAGTGTGGTATCGCATTTAGCGCAAGAAGGGATCACTAGTCGTTCGTAAAGTCGTTCGTAACTTACGAACAGCGTGGTGAAACACCCCCAGGTTACTTTAAAACATTCAACATGTCTGCATTATACATAATGGAATGTGATGAAAATCAAATTGATTAGTATATTTCAAATATCATTCAGCTACTGAGGAATGTGGTCAGGCCCTGTTTATTTTACCGATACAGATAATGCGCAATGATAACTTAACATCAAAAGATGGCAAATACAGCTGATTGTTGTGTAAGCCGTCTTTCCAGCTGTTGTGTATAAAGTAATATATACGAGAGGCCTTGTTAAAAGGCTAGCACATACCTGGTACACCGCGATGGAGACAGTATTTTAAGAAAAAGAACAGGGCAAAGAACAAAGAGAACGAGAGGAATAAGACGACGACGAATAAACATAAGAAAAAAAGAGAACTTGAATAAGAACAAGAACAAGAAAAACAAAAACAAAAACAAAAGCATGATGAGGAGAACCATTATACGGAGACAAAATTAGTATAATTGGTTGGGTTGGGGATGGTGGTTGGTGGTGGTGGTGGTGGTGGTGGTGGTGGTGGTGGGCGGGGGGGGGGGGGGTTGCAAGGGAGGGAAATGCATAATATATTTAACATATAATTATATTTAAGCACGTATGGATGTATAACGCAGTAAGGTAATATCGAGATATTTTAGAAATAACCTGGGTTTAATGTTTCGAGTGGCACAAGTTAAATTGAACCTTTACCAGAGAAAATCAAACAGCTCAAAACAGGCAAACAAGTCCAATGTGGCGAAATGACGACTGTTGCATTCAAAATACGCGATAAAGCATTTAGCAGAAAGGGCTATTGTACCATAAAATTAAAGCATTGTGAAGCAAATACATAATAAGTACTAGAATACACTTTATAGGTACACCCTTCAGAGATTGTCAGATTTCAATCATCTGGGATTTTAAAAAAGTGGCCTTTAGACACCTTTAAGAACGAATAAATACTAATCTAATATGAACAGGTCTTTTCTGTTTGGGATTCTCGCAGAACTCATATCGATGACTCGATGTCAAGTCCCATAGTTTTCGGCTTGTCGAACGGATCGAGCTCCGTGACAAACTTCTCGAGAGGGTCGTCGGAGAGGGAGTAGATGTGGTAGTCGTGCTGACGCGAGAAGTCGATGAACCCGTAGTTCTGATACCATCGACGGAGTTTGGCATCGCCGTCGTCCACGTACCCGCTGACACGCTTACAGCCGAGCTCATGCGCATGCTGTGGAAAAGGAATTATAAAATTAACTCTCTTGATCCCTTGGGAGCATGGAATGTGCAATAACTCAATTTGCTTTTAAGGCTTGGTATAATGATAATAATAATATAATCATAATAATAATAATAATAATATAAATAATAATAATATCAATAATAATAATAATGATAATAATGATAATAATAGTAATTATAGATTAATGATAATAATAATGATGATAATAATAATAATAAAAATAATAATAATACAAAGAGTTTCTATAGCGCACCTTCCATCTTAATTAGATGCTCAAGGCGCTTCAGAGCAAATTAAAGGAAAAAAAAGACAAAAAATACAACACAGGTATGAACTGTACAAGTATCGAGTTAACATCAAAAGAAGAATGTAGTGGAGGAGGAAGTGAAGAAGGAGAAAGGGAAAATGAGAAATATATGGCGAAGGAGGAAGAGATAAAGGCAAAAAGAGAGAATGAGCATGAAAAGAGTTTATTAGTATACTGAGGATGATGATAGCAATGAAACGAACGATACATAAAATAGCCCATAAAATTAAATAAAAATAGCATTGAATAGATTACCATTTAATTCCAAGTATTCTATAATTCGCAATAATGATGCTCTTTTCATACATTTTCATACTTTTGAAAGAATTTCCCGGTATCTTAGCATGGAGAAACTAATGCATTTTACCGATCATAATTGTCATATTGTATAAGTGCTATTTTGTCAGAACATTGATTACCTTGCTAACTTGATGGAGCAGTATTGCACCGAGCCCAAAACCTGTTGGACAAAACAGACAAAAGATTGCGTCACTAGGATAATATTTAAATAAAAACCACAGAAGTTCATCAAAACGATTTGGAAGCATTATGGTTCATGAGAGGCCATCTCACAGTCATGTTCTAATAATATTCATTAGTGCAGCATGGTTGGGAAAGCGGGGTTGGAGAGCAGTTAATGTCGTGAACCTCGTGTGGGGACCAAACTTACACAGGGAGTGTGTTCCTTGTGTTCCTTCTTTCAAATCAGAGTCGGGTTCATAGTTCGTTAGTTAGGGCGCCCCCCCCCCCTCTGCCCGGCACACACACACACACACACACACACACACACACACACACACACACATATAATCATGTAAATAACCCTTTGTTCATTTTTATCTTCTTGACTGATCTAGAAGAATTTAAACAATCACATGTTGTAATGAATTCCCTTAATCATGATTATTGTCATTACTTATACCAAAGCGCTTACTTACAAAAATTACAAAAATTATCATTTTGGTCTATATAGGCTTGGTACCTTAAAGCAATGATGCGATTATTTTTTAGGAAATTTCTTGGAAGAGACTGTTTGACTATGTTTATAAGCATTGTTATAATAAAAAAATGTCCTCTTAGATGCCTTGTTGGGACAGTGATTAGAATGACAAGATGAAGAAGCTGATAACATAATCATGTTAAGAAGATTTTTTGATTGCGTAACCAATTGAACGTTTTTAAAAAGAGGAACAGGTTAATTTTTGTAGCGTTACTATACTGGGTATCAAAAAAAAAATGTCAAAGGCATCTTCCTCGTCCCTAATTCGTATAATCTCTTTGACAAAGAATAAAGTCAGTATTAGCTAATCTTGGTGTACAGTAGAATCATTCAGGGATAGTGGATTTCATTTCTTAGTCAAACGTGACTATGCAACGTGATATATTTATTTCACAGGAATAGGGCCCATATTAGCCTTCAGGAAAACCATCTTTAGCAACATTAATGACTTGGAAAACGTTCTTATTAGCTTCTGTAAACATTTTTTTACCACCAATCTTCTGACTTACGGCCACGTTGGCGAGCCACAAATATGGACTCATTTCAACAATGCATCCGTAGCTTCAAAGCGCGTCTTAAAAAATGTAGGTGTAGAATAGATATCGAGCAACGATCAAACAAGAACTCGCTATTTAATCCTGCAGAATGAGATAACACTAGTCCCCTGCTACTCCACTCGCTCGAAAAATAATGCTTCCGAAAGGAAGTTGATGATAATGATGTGATATAAATCAAATACATCGATATTGACGTTTTCCTTACCATCAGCATTACAACTCTATAATCACGCAAAGTGTTATTGACCACAATTGCCAAACATTTCGCGGTTTAATACGAAGTGATGCAAAGAAAGGATGTCAATGTGTCTTGGCATTAATGGATTAGGGCCAAGGCAAAGCACACGACCCGACACAACCCGACACATCCCCAACTAACCAAAGTGCATTTGTTGACAGGATCGTGTCATTCCTCAAGCCCAGGTAATTGATCCTAAGTGGTTGGAGTCAATACACTCATACCATTTTGTCGGGTCCCATCGTTTACATTTTAAGTGCACAAGGGAATTAATTGAACAACTTAACGGAATGATGGGACAGTAATCACACTTATCCAGATATTGTCACCCTTTACGTAGTTTTGGTCGACATATTTTTTTTTTTGACGGAGAGAGTGGGTGTGTACTTTGCCCTTTGGGTGAAGCTAAGTCCATGCTTTATTTCCTACAGTGGCAGCCATCGATCTCGTACGTTGCCTAATTCAGTGAAGCGTTATAACTAAAAAAAAATAATCATCTTACTAGTGAACGGACAATGTATTTTAATTTCGTCGTGCTTTATCTTCTAGCTCGTTAACCAAAGTAGACAAATCTGGTCGGAGCAATTAAACCACACACACACACACACACACACGCACACACACACACACACACACACACACACACACACACGCATACCCCCACACACACACGATACGAGTGGTTAATTTATTATTATCTGCAGTATGAACATGATGAATGACTGGTCTAAGTATGATTTTCTCAAACACGATTTTGTTTACTGCAGTACCCTCCATCATGTTTAGATTGTTGTAGGCCTAGGAGTCTTCCTGCTCACAGATCGAACAATCTTGACTGAAAGCCGGCCATATGCGAGATGAATGTATATTGCTGCTCTACGTGAATGTTGTGCGTAAGAGCTGCAAGAATTATACGTACATATGGCACAGTTTATTGTTTTTGACAACACTCCTTAGCATTTTATAAGCATACATTTGCATAATGAGTGGCGGCCAGCTTGTGCTTGAGTCCCTATGGGAGCTTGTGTGTGAACTCATTTGCGCAACCAACGTTGATGACCCCCTAGATTTCAGTGTATGAATGTCACGATTCGAGGAAATAAACTGCAAACGACAGTCTGTGTCAGACCAGGGAGGTGTTATGAAGGAGAAGAAACTTGAGCATTATACATTCAAACATCTGTATGGGTTCTAAAGCTTGTTCATGAATGTCAAAAGCATTCCATAATCATGACAATGCTTTGATGTTCCATGTGCCGGGCCCTGATTTAGCTGTTGTCAACTTGAAAAAGAAATGTCTTTAATTGCCCATTTGTCTCTAGAAGCTTTGTTTTTGACAAATTTGTTTGCAAATTATAAGGAAGTTAGGTACAGATTATGACAGATCTTTTACTCTGCTTTTGTTTCGAAAAGTAATGAGGAATCATTAAAGAAACGGACATATAAGATATTTGTATTACTTACAAAATTAACCAATTTCATCACTTTCCGACATCTTGTGCATTTGTGGGACTAAACCATTCTTAAAATGATATATTTAGCTGTGTATTATCATTAACGGTGTTTGTGTGCGTTTGCGTGCAGCGGAGATATTTTACTTAATAATGTTGTTTATTTGTGTTTGCTGATACCTGTTATGCTCATGGAAGTATTTACTCCATTAACAGAACGGGACAAGCGAAATGAGACTGTACATTTCTTTTGTTCTCTCTGAGAAGCCGTTGCCACGCAATCATGTTCATAATTGTTCAAACACCTGAACAGCACTTGTTGAGAACACCGTAATTTTTCAGCGGCTCGGCACATGGGTTCAAAGAGAGAAAGTTGCTTCATATCCTTCCATAACACATCCCTGGTCAGACAAGCTGTGTAAAATAACGCGCGCTTTTTGCAACGCGAATGCAATGACCAATTAATTAAAGTGCGCGGCGCAGTACAAATACGTAGCGAGCAATGCGCAGTATGCAATATTGTAATTAATGCTAACGTGCGCTGTAACTTTATGAAAATAGGGTCGAGCTCTCCTCTGGAGAAATCTAGATTAATGTTTGAGGGCTATTTTTACATATAAAAGATACATACTGTTCTGATATGCGGGGCTTGGTCAAACTAAAGGCCGCGATGTCCTCTAAACAATACTATTGTCACGAAGCCTCGTGATAATAGTATTGCTTTGAGATTACCAAGTTTTGATAGTTTCAACCATGCACCTAAGCATCTATTTGTATACCCTTCCCCTCGAATAGTCAACAGTAAGTATTACTACTACTACTACTACTACTACTACTACTACTACTACGGCTACCATTACTACTACTACTACTACTATTATTATTACTACTACTACTACTACTACTACAAGTACTACTACTACTACTACTACTATTACTTGTACTACAACTACTTCTACCACTGTTACTATGAATAACTATTGAAACGAGAGAGAGAGAGAGAGAGAGAGAGAGAGAGATAGAGAGAGAGAGAGAGAGAGAGAGAGAGAGAGAGAGAGAAAGAAAGAGAGAGAACAGATGGGGGAGGAGGAGAAAGATTCTAAATGGTATATACGTGAAGTGGAAAACATTACACTTTCGCAGAAATTCGTTATGCAAGAGTGATTATTTCGTTTGCTAGCTAGAGCATGTATGGTCACCTTAGCAGAGATACACTTAATTGGATTAATTCTGTACAAAACGTATAAACAGGCCGTGTCTGCATGAAAATAGGTATTATTCATTTTAAGCCAGTAAAAATAGGGGAAATAAACACCACACCACTTCTGGCAACATAAGTGGCTACTAACCCCCCCCCCCCCTTTTTTTTTTGGTACTAACCAATGCTGCAGCACGTACTCTTTCTCCTGCATATTTCTTTTCTGTTTTTCTAAATGAAGGGCACGCATGCGTCTACTTTTTACGTATCTGTTTCCAAGAACGTCGTTTACCAACTGTGTGTGCGTCGTACGGCCGCCCCCTCAACAAACACGCCCCCTCACCAAATACGCCCCAGTCCCCCATCCCATCAGTCCTAAACATTGAGTGGACGCCTCGCCCCGGTTGTCGGCAGGCTAATCAGCTGTATTGGCTGCATGCAAGCAGACATTCTCTCTTCCTCACCACATCCCTTTTAAGCGTGAAATGACGTTAATTGTCACTGATGGAAGGCTTCGATAGGTGCACGCCACTTTAATAGCAGGCAGCACAAACCAGAACCCAATTACTTAATGGGTATTATACATAAAACAGTAAGCACCACGTCGAAACTTTGTTTTACGTGTATGCACTCCCTATTTCTGATTTTCGCTTGAAGGTACGCAACATGGAGGCATATCATCCGCATTACTCTGGCTAACTCATCTATTTACACGGAAGTAGCTACTGTGTGGGCTCTACCACGTCTACCCCCGCAATGCATGTGCCTACGTTTTCTAAGATTTGTATGGGAGCCTTTGGGAGGAGGCCACTTAACTTCACCTTTTCAGAAAATGGTTATGTTTGTGTCTCTTATTTAGAGACGGCTCGGGTAATAATGGACATGAATGGACAAGTTTGCATATCCAACATCTATGACGCGTTGATGGATTGCTTCGTGACAGGGGCTTAAGATATCATCAAGTTTGTGATAAATTTGATACCATCGTGTAGGACATATAATACACCGCAATTATTGTATGTGCACGGGCGTGTGTGTGTGTGGGTGTATGTGTGTGTGTGTGTGTGTGTGTGTGTGTGTGTGTGTGTGTGTTTGTGTGGGTGCGTGTAAATGTGTGTGTGGGATTGTGTTTGTGTGTGTGTGTGTATGTGTGTGTTTGTGTGTGTTTGTGTGTATGTGTGTGTGTGTGTGTGTGTGTGTGTGTGTGTGTGTGTGTGTGTGTGTGTGTGTGTGTGATGTGAACATCAGCATGGGGGTTGTCGCAGGAGCATATTATTTATTCCTTTTTTTGTACGTAGCACTTACATGACATACTGGTTTACGCAAATTGTTGATCTTTACAATCTCGCTCCCTGTTGCAAGACGGAGGTAGGGACACACTGGTATACCGATGTGTAGGGAAATGAACTTCCAAGTGTTTACATTTGAAATAAAGCGGAACCCCTCGATTCAACGCTCCATAGTCAGTGTCAAAATATGAAGCAATCCGTTTGTATGCGACTCTTGCAGCTTGAAACATCATGCACGTGTGAGGTGCGCAGCACTTGCAAGGTTTCAAATCTTCGTGCGCCAGACACGAACCACTCCTCTATGTGTTCTATATGTAACACTAGTGCAAAGATGCAGAAAGAAAGAGATGAAGGGTTAATTGATATTCGATATGCATTGATCCTCAGTCGTGCCTAGCATCCCACTCCAACGATACCAGCTATCGTAACCATGCAAATCGTGTCTAAGAAGTGATCCATCCTGCCTGTGAGGGAGATGGGGAACCATCCAGGTTGTAAAGAGAGTCGATTCCGCCTTAATCACAGTAATCTTTCCAGGTAAAAGAGGGGGCGATGAATGACAAAAGAAAGATAAAGAAAGATGAAATAGGAGCTCCGTCGCTTTCAGATGGAAATTGATCAAAGTAACCGCGGTGGGCACCTTATGACATTTCCATCAATTACCCGTGGAGAATTCAATTCTGCGAGTCATTATTACCATTAGAATCAGCGCCATTTAGGTCTTGTATGATTGGTGTAATTAATGCATTGGGATATGTCTATACGCTGCAGTTAACGCATTTGAGGACTAGGAAAGTATGCATCTATACTCATCATGATCTCGGACAGGACAAGGTGTGAACATGGGTGACTAATTGCTTGGAGAATGGAGAGGTTTCGCAGCCAGTCGTGATGTGAAAATCAGCCCGGGGGAACGGGACGAACCACGAACCAGCTCATGGGGACGATGTTTCTATAATTCATATCAGCCTAACCGTGTTAACTCATTTTACAACAATTCAATGAGCTGACACAATTACATCAACAATATGAATATGACGAAACATGTAGCTGTGAGTGGGACACCAATAACCGTTTGTTTAGTACCTGCGTATTCTACGAAATAATTACTTTCTGCTATGTCCTCCTATTTCCCAAGTTGTTCATTTGCTGCTTGGTTTTTATTTATGAATTGCATCAATCATTGACGCTATATGGTATTATAACTTGACAGTTGAACTAGGCCATAAGACACATCATTGTTCTATGAAGTGCCCGGAAGTGAATTAATTCTTTAAACTAGATAGGGAATTAGTTTTCACCAACTGTACCATTCTCCAGGTGCGATTGCCACGTATCAATTAGGGAACTGAATACGAAGTCGGGTAGGGCTAATAAAAGGAGATGGCGGGATGGAAATGGAAAGAGATCTTGGCGCGGCAGAGGTGTCGGTAAGTACCTTACAGGTAACCACCGTATCAAAATACGGGGGGGGGGGGGGGCTGTTAAAAAGGAAGGAAGCCATATTGTCGTGCATATATCTAGTAATTAATATTAAAAAGGAATGTATTAGTGAGCACACATTAAAGGCAAAGTTGTCACTTTTCAAAAGTCACAAGGGTGGTTGTTTATCCCGTTTTAACAGTACATTTTGACATTTCTTGCGCGATTTTTAAAGTGTACTCACTCGACTATGACATGAAAATAACTTAACATAACAAGTCATGTTATATCTTTGTGAAAGTATACAGAGTTTTATTTTTTTTTTAATCTAAAGGTTTTTTTAAAGTTTCAAACTCAAGAGGGATGAATATTCTTTAAATTGTGCTCACTCAACCAGAACAATGGGCTAATTGTTGGGATAGGTGTTAATGCGTCGAGAGATGGATGATAAACATTGAAAACACATAAATTATGCACCAGAAATGGAATCATTAAAAATTCTTGTGACTTTTGAAAAGTGACAGTTTTGCCTTTAATGTGTGCTCACTCATGCATGGCTGAGTGGATTAATGTGATTTTCACCCGGCAGTTAGTCAATAAGTAAAGGTATAATCGTGCCAAGTTATGTTGCTCAAAACCTCTTCGGTAAAAAGTTATGCTATTTTGCCTAGGGGGGGGGGGGGGGGGTTACTTTTTTGTTGTGCTTATATTATTAAATATCAAATCAGCAATTGATTCGCAAATATCTTCGTAATAATAATATCAATATCTCGACAAAAGATACTAAATACGTATATTGAGTAAACGGTGTCGTGCATATATTATTATTATATTATATTATCTGGTATACGCGGAAATGAGCGGCAGAACCCTTAAAGATGAGTCTTCATTGGCCATATCTTGATGAAATCCTTTAGATGTTCGTTATTGAATATAAAATCAACACTTTGGTCTACATATTAACTATATTCAATTATATAAGTATCGATACAATATATGCCAAAGACCCCTCTTACAGTGATCGCCTCCACTTCCCAATATACACAACCATCCCCGTACCCCTCCCTCACCTAAAAACGTGCACACACGCACACACACACACACACACACACACACACACACACACACATTCTTGTAGTGTGTCAATTAAGGGACCCATTTATCTTTTACCATCAAAGTGGGGACGTGTGTACAGTCGAAATTTTGAATTCAATCCACTAACCGGGGCCCTTTTCGGACATAATACACTCAAAACGTAAGCCTAATCCGCTACCTGGGTACGCTTCCTACCCCCTACACACATAATTGCAGTTTAATTGGCCCAAAGTGGACTTTTTCCAAAATATGCATTGACTATATGGAACTTGTTCAAAATGTGATGATGAATCGATTGGACAGGAGATGTGGTCCGGGGACGTCCTCACTTGTCGGGCGTTCCCGGTTAGTGTGTTAAAAACACAAAATTGTCCCCGGATGTAGGTTCTTACATCGTCCCACCCCCCCCCCCCCCCCCCACACACACACATATATTCTTCTCATCCCAAAGGAATCACCAGATCGAAAGGTTATTAACTCAGAGGGTGTGACAGAAGAGCAAGTCCGGGGTCGAGGTCACGTGCACTCGGATACTATTTCCGCGCCGAGGTACAAAGTGCATGGTCCGGGCGGTCAGTATTTACTCAACGGATAAGTGGTTGGCTGGAAAGTCATCAGTCACGCTCTGATAGCTTTGCCTATGCCGCTACTCAGGTTAATCATTTTTTTTACTTACGACCTAGTAACTAACAGAGCAGCTACGGGTCATCAATTCCATAACATATAAAATATTATTACGCTTCTTTTTTCACCGTTTCCATAAAGTAAACTTTACCTGAGGCGAAAACAGGTCCAATATTAACATGAAACACATCTGAAAAGAAACAAATTGTACAAAGTGATTTGCTTCCGATGTAGGGTACAGCACTTCCTACTTCACGTTACCCAACGGTAAAAGGATTATATGTGTTTCATCACGTTTGCTGTCAAGTCCCAATTTCGCCATATCTCGTATAAGAAATGTTCCTACTCTTGTTGACGCATATTCCTAATGCACTGCAGCAAATTATATCAGGCTGATAAGTAGATGTTTGGCTAGCCGCTATGAGGCCGGGTATTTAAAATGCTGGGGACCTCTTAATCCCTCGTCATTGTTGGATCTCTGATGCAGATTGTTGTAGGAATACGAACATTTGCATGAATGGCGTTAAATGATTTACAAGGAAGAGGATTGTTTTGCAATACGACACGAATGTGCATGCAACAGATGGAATTCCAGAGTCGGTTCAAGATCAAATCGAGAGAAAACGTTCATTGTCATGAACGTGAAAATATGAAAATCTCAAGCTAGCAGAATATATTTACATTTTGAAGGACCAGTAAATGTTGATCCAAATTAACATTCCTACCAATCATCGGTCGGAATAGAAATAGAAAGGTACGGAAGACTGGAGTAAGAATAATCATTTTAAGCTCTTACAAAACTATTCCACACTCTCATAAAACATTGATAGTAGAGAAAAACCGTGTATGGATATTAACGAGCATCAGGCCATCAGTGTCATTACCTCTGTATTTCTCGTGGACGTATATGTCCTCCCACATTAGCATGCGCCCTTTCCATGCGCAGTAGCAGAAGTTGTACATCGCGTACGCTATCACGGATGTGACGTCAACGCTGCCATGAACCTCTGCGACTACGCAGCGGTAAAATGGCGTTTCACCGAAACCGTCTCGGATCAGATCTAAGAATAAGAGTAACAAACATATGTTTACAATGATGCATATAGAATATATTTTAAAGGTAAATGAATATTTTCGCAGGGTTATTTTGCTATAAACCAAAATTTGTAATGGGTCTGATGCCCCGAAAAAGAGATGAATTAAGTAACAAAAATGCTTTCATTTATAACGTTGAAAGGAATTTGTGAATTGTGGAACTGCATACAGAATAGCATTAGATCTTCATCAACATGATCAATGCCATTTGTAGGCAACTAAGATTTGAATATTAGGTGATATTTGTTTTTAATGATTTCGTCAATGATAACACGGGCAAGTATTTTAAATGCCCTATTATTAAGTGAACATGTTTACATTAATTTTACTAGTTTCTAATCATGACCTCATTTTAAAAGGAATTCCTTGATTTTTTGATAAACATTTTGGTAAGTGTGTAGCCAAAATCACAGCGTATGCATCCATATTCTACGAATGATCATACGCTATTAGCATTGGATGATATACGCGTGTTCTTATGATCTACATTAGGAGGAAGACGATGGCTATAATCATGATATAAATTTATAACCCTGATGATGATGGTGTTCATGATTATGATTATTATGATGATATCAATAATGATAGTGATATTTATAACAATTATGAACATTACCATGATAATGACAATACAAAGAATCATAATAATATTAAACTCAGGGTACATTTGTCATGGCTGTAGCCCCTTCACAAAACTCATGAACCTCACAATGTATCAATAGAATACCCTAACGATAACTTGTGTGAGATGTCACAGTCATAGCTTGACTAATATTCTCAGGAAAAGTGTAAAAATAGCCGTGTTTACATTTGAGACATAGCGACAATAGTTTTCCTTCATATACTGCATTGCACGCACAGCTGGCATTACCGCGGACAACATTGAGAGAAGAACAGCGATGCGAGTTGAGTGCGATCTCGGTCTCTAAGCTACTTTACTGTGGACGTTTTGGAAGACCCGTCCAAAACCTACTAAAGCCTACAGATCAATATAATTCTGCTCAAAATCAGCTTCCAGTTCTGAGTGCAGTTTATGAAAAAAAATATTTTCTTCCATTTTCCGTGTTTTTTTTTTTAATGACATGCCGAGGGGCTACCCTGTGTTCATGTACCATCTTGACATTTTTTAAATCCCATGGGCTGTTCATCTGAGACAGAGAAAGTTAAAGATCATACCCTCTTCTGTGAGCTCGACCTTGTCCAAGCTGTCTTCCCAGTCGGCGAAGTCTTGAATGAGTCTGAGGATATCCCCGCAGTCGTCCGGAACGGCTGTCCGTAGGCTGATCTTCGTCGCCTGGGCTGGGGATAGGATGTTGGAGTCTGGGGACGGGGAATAAAAGATAATCAAATTTAAACATGACTAGGTTCACTGTTTGTATTCAAAGATTTGAGAGGTGTATGGTACGCTGATTACATTCAGACTAGTGATGGTGAATGAGAAAGTGGTGGTGGTAGTAGTGGTGGTGAGGGTGGCGGTGGTGGAGGCGGTGGTGGTGATAGTAGTGGTAGTGGTGGTAGTAGTAGAAGTGGTGAAGGTAGTGTAGTTGATGATAGTGGTAGTGCTTATAGTGGAAGGGGGGGGGGTATTTTGTAGAGGTAACAGCAGTTGTTGTTTTTTTATGAAGGGAGCAGACGTGTCTTGTGATGGTGACAGTATGCTGGCTGTAGGGTGTTGGTGGTAGTAGTGGTGGAAGTGGTATTGGTGGTGATGGTGGTCGAGGTTGTAATGGTAGCAGTAGTGGTGATGGTGGTAGTGGTGGTGATAGTGGTATTGGTGGTGATAGTGGTCGAGGTGGTGATGGTGGAAGTGGTAGTGATGGCGGTCGTGGAGGTGGTGATGGTGGTAGTGGTGGTGATGGTAATAGTGGTGGTGGTGGTGGTGGTGGTAGTGGTGGTGATGCTTGTAGTAGTGGTGATAGTGGCAGTGGTGGTAGTGGTGGTGGTGATACTTGTAGTACTGGTGTTGGCGGTAGTGCTGGTGATGGTGGCAGAGGTTGTGATGGTGGCAGTGGTGGAGCTGGTGGTAGTGGTGGTCATTGTAATAGTATTGGGGGTGATCGTGATAGTTTTTATGTATTGAGAAGGAGGAAACTGTTGGACTTGCTTGGTTGGTGTCTGAGTGGCAACTGCCTTTATTCACATAACAACACTATACATTATACACAGTACCAATGGTGGTTATGTTATGTAAACAAGTCTGGGGGATGGAGACATGTATCAGGGTATACTGGGAAATGGGGGTCAATAGCTGAGATAGTGGTCATGTAGGGTTCATGGAGGTGTGAACGGATGAAAACGATAGAGTGATAGAATGGGAGGAATGGGAGTTGATGTGAACAGCTAGGAACATCTGATTTATGATATACATAGATAAGTACTTGTTTTACAAACACAATATCCCTCCCCTTCTTACAAAAGAAAATAGTGATTAAACTGCAACAAATAACTTCAGCTATTCTCTTGAACTTCGTCAAAATACGAAACAGTACAAGGCAAGTAAAAGTGATTAATCGTTCTATTCTATATGTAAGCTGTTATATCTGTACATGATAAACAAGTGCATACCAATCATAAACATTCTCACTAGGAAATGTACCATGCTTATATCTATACCAGCTAAATCTATGGGGTATCCTGACAGAGACTCATCTGATCAGCGCGATTGTATTGAAAGTGCAGTTTACATACTGAAATATATCTGACCTGTGTTGACCATACATGTACCATGTAACGAGTACAGACTTTCAATCAAAACCTATAGAACAAAGTTTAAGCTTACATCTGTACGTGCATACTTATTGAAATCATCCTTACTTGGAAATAAGTAATTGTATCTTTGAGAGCTTGGTTAACATCAAAAACTGCAAATAAGTGGTTTACATAAGTGTCTCAACCGACCAACACCAGTATATTGAAGTTACAATTAAACTGGAGTAACATGTCATATCTAACTTGAGTACAACCTTAATTTTGCGGGTAAATTGAATATCTGAACATGTGAAAACCATGAACACTCTCAATACCTCAAGTGTTTCAGATAAGCAAACCTTGGCCATCAGTTTCGTATCGTCCCATACTGCTTTTGATATTCCTCTCCTTTTGTTATAAGAGAAAACAAGTGAAACTTAACATCCTTTTAAGTACAAACTAACCTTGGATCGTTCCAACTAATTTCTTCTTGGTATGATAAAACTACGCTTAACATTGAAACAAGTCTTCACAGAAGAACATTAGTTTAATACATCGTATACAGACAGTTCAAGATTATGCAATCCTCAAAGGCATCATTGGATCAGCATATAAACATCGGTTGCGAAATTCTGAAAGTTTATCTTCAGAGTATCTCCCCCTTGAATTAGATAGAACATTCATGGCTGACATACAACAATGCAAACGTGGACATTCGATACGCTGTGAAATCACAGGGTCAAAACATAACATGATACAATTCAGAAATCAGGATTGTCCTTTGAGATTGAGTCCAATCAAGTCCTAGTTGAAGTCCAATAGAGTTCTAGCTTTTACAGTTGCAAGGTGGATTCATTAATGTTCAAGTTCTTTCAATTTCTTGTCCATTTAAAGTAATTATGCATGGAGCGAGTGCTCTCGTGATTGCGCGTTTAGCGTGCTGTCATGGCAGAATACCATACATTTATTATCAGGATCGAGTGTCAGTATGTTGTTCGGTGAACTTCGGTCATCGCTATCATCGCAGTCTTCGTCATGTTCGTTGTCCTCACTGTCATCGCGCTGTCGTCAATCGTAGTGGAGTCATCGCTATCGCGTCTCGGTTCTCGTTGTCATCAGAGTCGTCTCAGTTCTCGCTTTCGTCGTGAAGTCATCGCTGTCACGTGTTGTCATCGGTCATTTCGGTTCTCGTTGTCATGGTTGTAACAGGCTTACTACGCAGGACATCTTGTCGCAGGTTGCCGGACATCATCGCTGCAGGCACCCAGCTAGTCGCGTAGCTTCAGGTCCTCAGCTCATCAGCCGCAGCTCAGGGCTGGAATCGTCGTCGGCGTCGTCAGAGTTCTAGTTTACAGCTCGTGTAGTTGGAACTCCTCTGCCAGGGTTGTCATCGTCAATGTCGTCCTCACTGTCTCTCCTCTTCCAGAGTCGTGGTACGGGCTTATGTGGCCGTACGTCATCGCTGCAGGCACCCAGCTGTCGAGTAGCTGCAGGTCCTCAGCTCATCAGCCGCTGCTCGAGGGCTGGAAACGTCATGAGCGTCGCTGGAGTTGTCCACAGCTCTGTGTAGTTGGATCTCCTCGGCTGCATGGAATCGTCATCATCAAGGGAGTCGTCGTTGCACTCATTGTCATACTCGTACGTTGTCGAAGGCACCTCACTGTCGTGGTACAGTAGGTCCGTATGCAGTTGCAGCTAGGGCTGGAAAAGTCACCATATATACTTCGTTGACATTCATTCATTCTCTGCTGTTTCTTTGTACAGTCTCTTTTGTTGCTATTTCGAATTCTCGTCATTGTCCAATCTGGTCCTCTTCCCTTCTCCTCCTCCTTCTCCTTTAAGGCGCAGCCCATGCACGGGCCCGCCTCGCACGGAAGGTCCTACATTTGACCGCTTACATCCTCGTCGCCATTTTTATGTATTGAGAAGGAGGAAACTGTTGGACTTGCTTGGTTGGTGTCTGAGTGGCAACTGCCTTTATTCACATAACAACACTATACATTATACACAGTACCAATGGTGGTTATGTTATGTAAACAAGTCTGGGGGATGGAGACATGTATCAGGGTATACTGGGAAATGGGGGTCAATAGCTGAGATAGTGGTCATGTAGGGTTCATGGAGGTGTGAACGGATGAAAACGATAGAGTGATAGAATGGGAGGAATGGGAGTTGATGTGAACAGCTAGGAACATCTGATTTATGATATACATAGATAAGTACTTGTTTTACAAACACAATAATAGTGATGGTGCTGGTGATAGTGGTGGTGATGCGGTGATGGTGGTGGTGATGCGGTGATGGTGGTAGAGGTGGTGATGGTGGTAATGGCGGTGATGGTGGTAGATGGTGGTGATAGTGGTAATGATGGAAGTGGTCGTAGTGATAGTTGTGGTGCTGTTGATGGTGTAGTTATGGTGATGGTTGTATTGTAGGTGGTGATTGTGGTAGTGGTCGTAGTGATAGTTGTGGTGGTGTTGATGGTGTAGTAATGGTGATGATTGTAGTGGTGGTGATGGTGGTGATAATTGTAGTGGTGGTGATGGTGGCATTGGTAATGGTGGTAGCAGAAGTAGTTGTGTAGTGGGGTAGTGGTGGTGGTCATGGTGGTAGAGGTGGTGATGGTGGTTGTGGTGGTGATGTTGGTAGAAGTGTTTTTTGTGGTAGTGGTGGCGAACGTGGTAATGGTGGTGAAGTTGGTAGTGGTGATACTTATCATGATGGTAGTTGTTATGGTGTGGGTAAAAGTGCTTTGCGGCAATGATAGTGACATGGTAATAATGGTTGTTTGTGGTCGGTTGTGGTGGTTGTGTGTGAGAGAAAGAGAGAAAGAAGGGGTGAGAGAGAGAATGAGAGAGGGGGAGCAAGAGAGAGAGAGAGAGAGAGAGAGAGAGCGAGAAAGAGAGAGAGAGAGTGGGAGGGAGAGAGATAGAGGAAGAGAGAGAGAGAGAGAGAGAGAGAGAGAGAGAGAGAAGGTTGAGAGTGGCGGTGATAGAGATGGGTACGGATTAGGTGAGAGATGTAAAAGGTTTCAATGTGTATATGACTAATATAACTTGTAACTCTTAAAAATGTATGTACACAGATACACACAAGTAGTTATAGAGGACGAAAAGAAAACAAGAGAAAAAGAGTAAAACAGTATTATTCTTATAGTTAGGCCTACACTTTTTTTCAGAGTGATGCTGGTATTGGTTGTCACATATAAGATAAATACAAGACGAGCACTCGAATCATAACCAGATGAAGATTTACGATGTCATCCAGCCCGCTGTTCAGGCTCAGTAACTGCGAGAACATATCTTAATTGCCAAATTAAGCAATAAATCAAAGTGACATGTGAACATGCTACACATACACACACATATAAACACGCACACACTCATGGACCACATACACGGTACACCTGATACGCTGTCCTGTCGATATAAAGGTAACAGGGGGATGCTTAGAAAGTTCCCAGAATCCGTGTATCGTATATCATATCAACTGCGGCACGGCTGATTGGATTTCTCATTAATTGTAATATGATTAGAATTGGAGCTTTCCGTATCTCCAACACTCACTAACCAGTAAGGTATAACATTACACAGTTACACGTGAGATCGTACGCGATATTTTGGCGGAAATAAAAAGATCACGATCATGGGAGAACATTTATATACTGAAAAATGTAACAGCTGTCGGGAATGTTACGTTACTGGACCATTATCTTTATTTTGACCAATTAGCACTTTTAATAAATTTTCCTGGTTTTATCTATCGTACTGCTTGAAGTGAGGGGGGGGGGGGATATTGTTTTCTTTTTTTTTTTGCCTTTCTCCGGCGCGTTCATTTATAGATGTGATTTCACCATGGCTACTTCAAACGAGCAAACACTCAAGACGCGTACATGTTCAAGCAGGATCTATCTAAACCATTCTGCTAACTTTTGAACACATGTGAAATTATCCTCTTTCGAAAGAGAAACTACTCGGGGTCATGTCGCGGAGTACATTATGATAATCGGACCTGTCAGTTTTAGACATATTTTCCTGAACGGATAATTTGTCTTAGGACGATTCGCAGAGATAAATCGTTATTTACAAAAAAAAAGTATCTCTGCGCACGCACGCAAATCCGACCAGTGTGTTAAAACGCATAACGTTTACATTTCTGTCGTAGTTAATTCCAACGAAAATTATAAGGGACGGACGGTGACCATGACAACATGAAACAGCTAAAACATGTCCAATCTTGCTCTGTGACTTAAAAGAGGGAGGGGGGAGGCAATAAATCACAGCAACCGTTATAGTCAGGTCCCAAGTTCAACATCTTCAACTATAAAACAACATGTAGATTCTAAGACGTCAATTGTGCTCAGAGAGCATGCAAGGCTTAGTCTTCATTGCCAGACTGAGCTGTTGCAGACTCAGCCACAGTCTAGTACCTCGGCTAAACGTGAATAAAGACGGGATAGACAGTATTGGGATACATGGTCAAAGTGAAAAACCGTTTATTGCACAGTTTACAAGCCTACAGTAAATACGTGTGGCTGTGTAGCGTATTGTTGATGTGTTTCTCTGGCAGACCGGGATTTTCTTTTTGTTGCAGACACGACAAACGGTCTTAGGTCAGGCTGCTCGTGAAAACATGAACAGTCTTGTCATGCTCGTAGACAGGCTGGGGTATCGTCAGATCCATATTTAGACTTACAGAATTGTAGAAAAAGTGAAATATAAAAGGAAAACAGCCCCTTACACCATCGACTGTGAAAGTGAAAATGCGCTGGTATTGCGTCTTGTTCGGACTTGTCTTAAAGAAAGGAACAAGCACGTTTTGATGACTGGAATGTAGACATAGATGGATGGGGTGGGTGAAGGGGGAGAGGGAAGGAGCGTTCTATCTATCATATGAATAGTCATGATAGTTAGGGAAATAGTTTTATATTATTGAGCATGTATTGAGTGTCCTATACACTTAAAATACTTACAAATACAAGATGTGCAACCATAATTGCAACCTAACTTGTTCAAAATTAGCTCAAAAGTAAGGTTCCAAGTGAAATCAATATTGCTTCATTAATTCATCCCCCCCCCCCCCAAAAAAAAAAGTGTTTTAGTATTACGATTGTCTGGAAGTGGTTGGTGTAGAGTGTTACCAATGTCTAAGGTAATGAATTATACTTCTCCTGTATTTTAAGTTGTCGACAAAACGGGTGTGGACCCATCCAAGAAACTCACGTCGACGCATCCACCCCACCCCCCTCCATCACCCCACTCTTTACTCTTCACACACCCTTTAGCACCTAACTGGAATATACCTGATCCATTTTTTTGCTCTAATTGCGCGGCAGTAAGATCGAGTGTGTTCTCAATATGCCCGACTTTATCTTCGGTCGTGTTGGTACTGAGTATTTGTCATTAAACAGTTCCTTAGTATGTACGTGCTTACATGGCGTGCTCCTATTACATTATCAGCGTATTGAAGTATTTGAGCTAATGATGATCTGTGTGCTACTTTTAGTACTTTATGTATTCTTCGGGTGGAGATGATCGGGGACGTTGGGGGGAAGGACGAGGGGAACTGGACCCGACCTCGCCACTATGTTTTGCTATTCTTTTCATAACCATCCTTGCCCATGACATCGTCTATGTCACTTGAGGGCGGACACGACCCGACCTCTCCGCCGGGTGTTTAGAGTATGCGCAACGACCTGGGAGACCCGTGTGGGGCCATCACACACCTTGAAACGCAGCCACGACGCGACTGCGGTATCTTACATCAACTCCCTGTTTGGTACTGCACGCCCACTATTGATTCGCATAGTATATCCTTCCATTCTGGTCTGGTCCCACTTAAATTGACGTTACTGCGCTTCAGCATGTACATACATTCAGAGAATACAGTTGGGCCTGGGATCAAAGTCACAGCTGATTGCAATAGATTGCAGTCAGACTGCAGTCAATTTGGAACTGATTGCATTTGATGATAATCACTGTGAATTTGATCTCAGGTGTTCACTTTAAACCATAAGTTGAATAAAAAAAGTCCTGTCTTATGATGTCAATTTATTCATGCGTGCATGCGAAATCATAACCTACCAACGCTATTGGGGTTACAGCAAAATGAAATCAGTGTTCTAGAAGAAACAAATAGAAATCTGGGATATCATAACATGCACATAATAGGATTAAGTAAATATGATTTTGATGTCAGATCGTTAAATTCAAGCTAACTTCTTTAGCACTTGCCTTGTTTTGATCTGCATTTTTTTTTTCATAATGGGTACCTACTGAAAAGTCCATGTTCTTCTTGTCTCGATCGGAAAGTAATAATGTTTAATGCGGAAATAATCCACAGTCAGCCTCCATTTTTTTTTCATTTCCATCGAATACAGTGTATAACCTAATAGATCCATAGTACACTGTGAATTGTTATATTTCAAGGGTACGGAGTCAATGTGATTAGTAAGGTGTGATGGTAGATATCGAGTACTCAAACACGTGTGTTATCATGCTTAATTTTTGCAAATGTATTACACATAATTCAAATAAAGCTACAATGCGTTTAGAACACAAAGGAGTGAGGTAACACTGAATCTTATGGATGTAGGGCTACTGGTAATGCACGCGCCAATTCAAATAATAATAGCCTCTTTTTTTAGAGTGAGAACAACAAATCTCTGAAAGGTTTTATGGAAAGATCATTCAGATATAAAGATTTCGGTAACCCTGGAGCAAGCAAAATTAAGGCCGCAATCATGAGGGAAATACATGATAGGATTTGATATGACTTACTTTTCGGTGCATTGTTTGTTAATGGGTTCCAGAGAGCTGAAGAGTCGTGCTCGCAGCTTTGCTAAGTAATATTTAGCCTACGTTACAGGCTGTGTAAACTATTTTTCTTTATGATACGCAGCCGCAGCCACAACTGCTACATGCCTAGGTCTGGATATTTAGAATAATATGTATGTTGTATTTGGTCTGGCAACGGGAGATGATAGGAGGGCAGATTTACCTATATTTGCAGGAATGGATTTTACACTAGCATGCCCGCAGCCTAGAACTTACGCGAGGTAATTATGGAAACATCAACGAATAATATGCAATTTATTATAGTTTAGCGATTATTGGAAAACTAAAATCCTGAAACGTGTATACCTTTCAAAGGGTTGAAAGCTTTCGCATAGGTAAAGAAACACACTAACCACGTTAGATTTCCCAGACCCGTACAATATGTTCATCAATTTAATTGCGTGGGGATGACGAAATTTTTGCAGTAAAAACCCCACTTTGCAATTACTATCTAATTGCACAATCGCGGCACCATTAGACTGAACACGACCAGAATGGTAAGAATGGGGATTCATTTGGCAAAGGCATATACACACGCTGTGGATTTGTATGATTTTCTTTAGAAATATACTACATCGATATGTAAGTGGCTTAATAATGAGTCATGACTTAAAAGCGTCGTGGTAGCTTGGGTGATCATTAAACGACCTAATCGCATAGCTTAAGTGCTTTGTGAAAGGGTTCGTTAGGAGAAAGGCCTCCATAATCACGTATCGTGTGTTCCATTGAATGACTTAGACAAGTCTGGGAGGGCATTCAGCTATACCAGCTCATTATTATATTGCCTATTTTGGGTCACGCTTACAATGAAATCTGACAAATTACCTAGGCTATACCAATATTGCAATCTCATTTTGCCAATCACAACATTGTATCAAAATGATTCTTTGTCGGAAAATCGTTTTATCTTGTCCAATTAAGTTTTAGAGCTAGTTATTTCAAAAGTTCATTAATTCTAAAGATGCGTTAATTCCAAAGGTTCCTTTATTCCGAAGGTTCGTTATTCCAAGGATGCAAGAACTACGATGGTTTGCTTCTCCGAAAAATAATTAGCTTTTAAATTAAAAAAACAAACAAAAAAAAGATGAATAAGGTTCGTTCGTTAAAAAAGAACTAAGCAATGGAGGTTTGTTGATCAAAAAATAATCACTCCACCTAATGTATTACGCAAAGAAGTGTATTGTCGTTTCATCAATAAACGGTCCGAATAACGAAGCTCGATGAAATCGAATCTTCGGATTAATGCAACAAATATTCGGATAAACATTTTTTTTTTAATTTGTTGAAATGACAAGCCCCCAGGTATATAGAATGTTAGTGTTTCGAATGATTTCTCTCCCTTTTTTCTAGTCTGCTTTTCATTTAATTTCTGCTCGATTTCCGTATTTATCTCTTTCCTACCCTCTTCTGACCTTTGCTGATTTTTTTTCTTCAATTTAATTGTTATTTGTTACCCCTTCTTCCACATGGTATCCATACTAGCATCAGTCTCAATGCCATTATGTTAAGCATAGTATCAAGATAAATAATAATACTGCTTGGCATCATCTTCATGATTATCACTGATCATCTTTCATCCCCCTCATGTTTTTTCTATATTACATGTATTTGACTCTCACTGGTTACTAACATTGTTTAATTCTATAATAACACATTTCCTCCTAATCATATTTCATCACGGGGTGTTGGGAGAGTAGGGGTTGGGTAGATTCTTTATTTTTTCAGGTAGATTTTTAAATCTAAGAATATGGGTAGCCAAGTGTTAAAACTCCAGCAAATTATCGTGGCCATAGAAAACGCCGCCTTTCTGCCAGAATTGCGTGCGTGAAAAAAAAATAGCTCATTCACATTTTCTACGAACTGACAAATAGAACAGACGGGTCCAGACCGGGATGACACCTCCTATTGTACACTGTCTGCCAGGAGAGCTCAAAGGTTGTACTCAGACCGCGATTTGGGGACAAAAACGACCACCAAATAGTTAAATGCATAGCGCGTACAATTCCTTTCTATCACACCTTTGCTCCAGTTCGGCCTGAATGGAAGTCGTGTTTGTCTCCTGAGAAAAGAATAAACTCTTGCTAGATTAGCCGCCTTTGTGAAAGAATACCGTACGTTTATTGAAATAATAATGTGCAACAGTATGCTGAGTAAACAGCTTCGGTAAACTTTCTTCACCCTGTAAATACACGGCAGAACGTACATACTGGTGTTTATCAAAGTTTTACCCAAACTTTACTCAAGCAGAGAAAAATAAATAATGCTGATGATTTCACACAATTTTTCGAATCAATGGTTACTCGCCCCCGCACTTTCTCAGGAAAGGAGATACCTTCGCCATCATGAAGAATGTACTGTGCTGTATCATGGAGGTAGTAATTACTATATGTATAATACGCAGTCTCTAAATTACGGTGCGAGCTCATTAAACATAACTAAGACACAGTCTACACACATATCTCTGACGTCCAATACAATTATGAGGTGTGCCGAGCAACCCCCCCCCCCCCCGCGCTTCCCTAAGCTATTAAAGGGTCAACACATGCTGTGCATCACACGCGTAAGACAGATAATCACAGCTTCCACCCAAGTAAATTTCTTGTCAGTATATCCCATGTATAGTGTACCTTAGATCGATCTCAAGAGGTCGATGGAGAAGCAGAACGCTCACAATAAAAAAGCATCGATTCACTGAAGACCGAGTAAAGGACGGAACCGATTTAAAGAGCAGAGGCATTGTTCTCCATGTGTACGTGTTTTTGTACTACTTTTCTACCACTGCACTTTCCTAACACCATGCGAATATCGTGGCAAAAGTACGGTGGCGAATTCTATTCTATCATGTACGAGTATACTGATGACTGCGGTTCTTTTTCTGCTCAAACATCGCTAGAGAATAGCGTTTTTTTCTGATATTGAAGTTCATGTCCGTCTTCGGAACGTAATGCTGGTGAATAAGAGTTGAAGCGGATTGAGACCGAGACCGACCCCAAAAGTGCATAAAAAGACCAGCTTCCATGACTTTGGAATCAATAGTACTTCTAAATCAATAGTCGATGTATTATCTAGGCAATGGACTTAAGTCTATACGAAACAGGATGTGTTTTGACGAGGGCCATAAGTGGACGAGTGGATATTCAATCTGTTAGTTCAAGGGGAAACGGTGAACTCATTCACGGAGAGAGGCTGGTTAAGCCACACTTTGGCAGGTTCGCGCGGCACTGTTTGCCTACGATAATACACATACATCCAATGGAGATGATAGGAAAGCATTGCATCCCGGCACAGAAGGAGTTAAAGTATGAAAGTACATGCACACCGACATGGTTTACACATGCGATGGTGTTGTTTACAGGCCGTACCAAACCAGTAACACCATAATGTATAATACAGACATATCATACAGTGCAACATTTTTTCATAAAACAGGATGGGTTAATGATTACGATATAAAGACAGTCCACCGCTTCGAACGAGGATAAAATCGTGCGGTCAGTCATTAATAATTCTCGATCATGCGCCATACACAGATACAGTCCCATACAAAGACATACCAGGGCCCCGTAACATAAAGGTTTGCGATCAATCGCCAAATGGCAATGGCCAACCAACATCATTGTTGCATGCTCTATTTGTTCAAAAGACTAACCAGTAACCAATCAGAATTCGTCTTTCAAATTTGCAATTGATCTCAAAACTTTATGTTACGGAGCCCAGGACGGGGAAAAGGTAACAAAGGAAATTATGCCCACAGCGAGGTGAGCTCACATTTCATCTCCTTTGATATGATCCCGATAACAAACATAAATGATATATAAGACGAACCGCATGCCTTTGTATATACATGTAGTATCTAGAAGCACTTGTTATATTACCCGATAGGTATTCGTAATAAAGCCGATATCAAATTTACTCATAGTGTTTACTGCGGATTTGTCGCTCTGGTAAATATGCGGTCAGACAAACCTATAGTACTTTTGTAATTAAGTATTTCAGGGAAGGAATATTTCGTTTATACTCCTATAGCCTGGCTCCACCCATATCTGCCTATGAAAACTAGGCAGATCATGGCATGATATATATACCATCCGTAACACAATGTACATCCTATTTTGTTGGAGTGTTCATTTTGTGGGTTTATTCATGATAGAGC
Source organism: Arbacia lixula (assembly GCA_963669155.1). Lineage (NCBI taxonomy): Eukaryota > Metazoa > Echinodermata > Echinoidea > Arbacioida > Arbaciidae > Arbacia > Arbacia lixula. The sequence continues at coordinate 20,348,453 of OZ022589.1, read as the reverse complement.
ATCGAATCAAGGGTTAATATGAGCTTTCCAAATGTGTCACCTAAGCCGTTGAGATGACACCTATAGACAACAAGGAGCGCAGGATGTATTGCATCCTCAATAAACATGATAAATATGACATCGGAAGCCACCGATATATGGGCGGAAATTCAACTGGGAGTGCAATACTGTTTTACTATGGAAACCGGAAAGCTGGAATCTTACGATTCGGAAGGAGGAGGTATAATCTATGTTTAGCGTAACTTTCGAGAGCAAGGCTTTGTGACACATATATCCGTTACAATCTAGCTGACCTCCCTTGTAAAAAAGTATCATGATAATATCATGATATTTATATCATGATATTGCCGTCAGACCCGATGATGGTAAATTGGCACATCATTTTGTTAATATCATGATATTATAAGTATCATGATAATATCATAATACAAATATCATAATATTATCATGATACTTTTTGGGGGGTTTAAGGCAGACATGATCATGGTACAATATGATGATAGTATCATGATATTTTCTGCACTGTATCATGATAATTGTATCGTGATATGATGATGATGATAATTTGATGATTGGTATCATGATATTTGCTGCATAAAGTATCATGATACTTGTATCATGATACTTGTATCATGATATTTGCTGCTTAGTATCATGATACTTGTATCATGATATTTGCTACTTAGTATCATGATACTTGTATCATGATATTTGCTGCTTAGTATCATGATACTTGTATCATGATATTTGCTGCTCATAGCATCATGGTACTTGTATCATGATATTTGCTGCTTGGTATCATGATACTTGTATCATGATATTTGCTGCTTAGTATCATCATACTTGTATCATGATATTTGCTGCTTAGTATCATGATACTTGTATCATGATATTTGCTGTGGAGTATCATGATACTTGTATCATGATACCAAGCAGCAAATATCATGATACCTATATCATGATACTCCACAGCAAATATCATGATACAAGTATCATGATACTCCACAGCAAATATCATGATACAAGTATCATGATACTAAGCAGCAAATATCATGATATAAGTATCATGATACTATGCAGCAAATATCATGATACGAGTATCATGATACTCCACAGCAAATATCATGATACAAGTATCCTGATACCAAGCAGCAAATATCATGATACAGATATCATGATACTTGTATTACGATACTATGCAGCAAATAGTGTGATACAAATATCATGAGATCAATGTATCCAATGTTGTACTTTTACAGGATAATACAGAATGGGAAGTTGATTTTGTTTCCTGTAATCCGAGAGTCTAATGGTCAAGTAGCATTCACTAGCAGAGGTACATCCATTCATGGCGTGGCAACACTGCTTTAAAAATAAAAGAAGAATAGATGTACATATTACAATAGCAATACATGTACAATACAACATTGAACCTCTCACTTTTCACAGGGAATCTTACAAAAAACACTCATGGACAATCTTTGAAGTAAAATATTGAACATTTTATTAAGGAACAATAGTTATGGGAACTACAAAACCCACTGACATCATGATATTTACGTTTAAAAATAAAACAATGGAACATAAAAAAAACCCTACCTAGCAAGTCATAATTAAAGGTTCTCACATGTGCTACACTGTACATGCACATATTTGAATAATTCAAAGGGTTACAATGCAAAATTATTCTAAAACTGAACAGCAAATTTACTCTGTGGATTAAAGGAGTGCTCATGGATCCATCGTTGGAAACGGCTTTCAATGAAAGCTGGAATAGAGGGGAAAACTTTTAAAAAATGAGAAAAAGAGAGTTATGAATTATTCAATAAAACGAACAATCACTGCCAGAAACATAAATACAACATGATCTAATGCAAAACGTTCAATTCAACCAAGACACTGACTTACTTGTGCCCTCGCATAAGAATCTACATTAGCATGTTTTTGCATGTATGAACTACTGGTAATACAAAAGTCCCTCTCTTTCAAAAAAGAAAAACATTTTTTGATGAAAATGTGTTACATATTAACTAAGTGTATCATGACTATACTTCATGATACATGTAGACAAAATCAAATGAAGAGTGTATAGCAAGCTTTGTGCATGGTTGCACGACAGTGCGACCTCGGGTTTCAATTCACATGGATTGGCAAATTGCATTAATTTCTTTATACATATATATGTACATGTGTTTTCCATTCCATTCAATAAAAAAGTAAAATTTGAAAATGTTTCAAGGACTGGATAGCGTCTATGGGTGCTAATCACACAAAGCTATAACACAATGTGTACTACATATGCCTTGAGCATGGTAGACCCTCTAGTTACACATACAATATGTATGTACATGTAGATTACTGTAATACAGTGCATTAATCTATAGATTCTGAGCAAACAAATAAGAACATGTACATATGGCAAACTTACAACCATGACATGCAGATTTGGTCACGATTAGTATACCGTGGGCACTTATATTTGAGCCACAGACTGTGGCTTAATTACATTTTGTATTTTGTTTATTCTTTTGAAAATTACATTTTATGGCCCGTCCTTTTTATAAACATCTGCAAACTTCATGAAAGTTTGGGCATATCACGTATCTTTGGGATACCAACTGTGAAATTTTAAAGTCAGAGGTACTATAACTCCCGTAGAATAAATGAAAATCTAACTACATGTAGTTTTCACTGAGATTTGATTATTTTTGTGGTATGCAAAAAGAAATTAGGCTTGATCAATTATCAAAGATTATATCCTCAAAACCAAATATTACGCTTTGTTGATTTAAGGGAAAGGTTATATAGCCACTCTCTCTAAAATGATGACAAAGTCAGGGAACTTTCAAAATGAGGTCTGCAAAAGAGACGGGCTACCTTTAAACTTCTTAGATGGCTTTACCGGTACATAACAACAAGTATCAAGGAAAATCAGGAACTCAAAATCACTCTACAAATCCTGAACACACACAAACCAGATAGTGTATTGCACATTGATACATTCGAACAGACCAGTGCATTGCAGCTTTGGTTCAGACTTTCGCATGAATACATTATTTTCCCGAGTATACAAGAGATAGTCTTACATGTGATATCAGCAGATAAAATTACATGTATAAAGCTTATAGTAAGCCTGTGATGAATAGTCTCACTGGTTGATAATCTGTTTACTCAGAAAAATGATAATTAAGACTAGAGCATTTTGACTGCCACACAGTCGATAAACAGGTCTCTGCCTTAACGCACCTAATTTAAATGAGTACTCATCTTCATTCAGAAAACTTGTGTTTGGTAGAAATTGGACCACTGAATTAATAATTTTGCCAAAGTCCATTGATCTTTGAACTCTAAGGAATTTGACCTCTAATCTCCACAGTCTATCTCTGTTAATTTAATACACTTCGGATCAAGATTGGTGCAAAATAGATAATCATATTTCTAGATATTTGGAAAAAGATCACATTTTGGGCTGTAAAAAAAAAGGCAAACTTTGACTACGTTAAATGACCTTTCAGGCATTTTTTGAATCATATTGTTACAAAGTTTGTTTGTGGTCTGTCTTTGTAGCATGCTTGGTTGGAACAGGACCATTGGATTAAATGTGACGAATATCAGATTTCAAATGTTGGCATTTTGACTAATGTTCAATGACCTTTGAACTTTGACACTAATTTTACGCAGATTTCAAATGTTGGCATTCTGACTAATGTTCAATGACCTTTTGAACTTTGACACTAATTTTACGCAGTAAATTGGTTTTACAAATTCCATGAACATGTACTACACCCTTTTCTCATTGGGTTTTCTTGTACTATCCTTAGCCCCGTACTACTTTTTGAAGCTTTTCACACTGGCATTTATTAGCCCCATACTATTTTTTAAACCTGACTAGCTGTTCTCACTCGAAATCGTTAGCCCCGTACTTTCTCGACAGCTTATGAATATTTATGAATGTACGTCTTGCACATCGGCTCTTTACCACTCCGCATAAAGGTCACTAGCCCGTCGGGCGTTATCTGATTGGTCTCGGCGTTTCGGCTTTGAGAGCTGACACTGCATTACCTTAGCCCCATATTTTTTTTCGTTTCTGTTCTCACTGGCGCTCTTAGCCCCGGACTTTTTGGCTTGGCCCTGCAATTGCGGGGTTAGCTCTGCAGGGCCAAATAATCCCAGATTATTGGTGGGGCTATCCCACTTTGGTAAAAACAAGTGAGAACAGAAAGTGGTCTAAGCTTAGCCCGTACTATAGGTGGGGCTAAGGGCCCCCCCCCCCCCCCCCCTTAGCCCCACCTATAGTATGGGGCTAAGGAAGTTTTTGCCAGTGTGAAAAGCATTTACATGTACTAAGTCTGAAGCAAATCTTTTAAGTGGTTCTATTTTGCGTAAAAAGGTTAAAAACTGACAAATTGGGCAATATTTCACAACGTTCATTGGGCGTGTTTATCATCTTTTCAGAATTTGAAACGCGTTTCCAAAGGCCTTTACAAACGTTTCCAAAGGCCTTTGCGAACGCGTTTAAAAAAAAAATGGTGAGTTTATCAACTCAATCGCTCAAGTCGAAAACCGACCTTGTCACTGCGCAGCTCTACTGCCCCGTTACACATGCACTGTAGTACAAGAGTGTGTGATCGATGTGTTTACGGAAACACATGGTTTCAAGTCGTTTTATCTCGCTTCTGTAAACGCGTTTCTGGCTCAAACGCGTTTAGGATAGCACAAATTTGCGTGTTTCAAAACAGCTTACCGAACCCCATAATCAAAACTCCTTTGCGTTTATCAACTCCCTGAAACACGTTTAATTTTTTTTAAAAACCTTGGAAACCTTAATTCAACCAAAGAAAGAGTTGATATACACGCCCATTGACCGTTTTATAGACAATTTTACACAGGTCATTAGTTTTAATAAATTACATACTGTACAGGTACCAAGTTTGATGTAAATCCATTGAACCTTTCTCAAGATATTGCGTAAATGATTTCGGAACGGATGGACAGACAACCCGAAAACATAATGTAATGCCTCCTTCCACTTTGTGGCAGAGACATAAAATGTATTACAGTTCACATTTTTAAAAATATAAGAACTTTCTAAATGATACCGGTACATCTACTTCCTAAAATCTTAAATGAATAATACAAATATTTTCTTTTCTGAGAATTGAGGGTGTATGCACTGTATGTACAATGTATAAACCAACGTCGTATTACATCAAGTTAGTGATGGTCGTTATTGGGTAATATTCTGCAGTAATATTCTTAAAGAGGAAGTCCACACTGATATAAAATTGTTTGTAAAGGGACAGTAAACCAGAAATCCCATGGTCAGTAGAATGTTGTGAAGAGTAGCAAATTTGTTATCATTCAAGTGGGCATACATCACTATATTCTTCTACATGATGGGAATGTTGTACGGTATACTGGGTAGGAAACTGGACAGTTTGAGATTGCAGGACTCAATGTGATGCTCCATGTATTTAAGGCATAGCTGCTTTTGCTTGTAATAAAAAAAAAAACCTTAAATAAATCAATGGAGTTTCTGAGCAGCTCCTCCATTTCAATTTTCTAAAAAAGAATCACATTCATACAACTGGAGTTGATACAGTATTAAACACATGTATTCATACATACATGTACATTCCTATACAAAATATATCATTCTATTCATTCAACAAGAATTTGCATTTGATTCGTTGCAAGGTTTAAACAATCATTACTTTCTTATCCTGCATCTGTTGTCAAACTGTCGTTCTCTGTATCTCTCATTTTTACACTTTTATTTCAAGTAACTCTTTCTCAGGGTGGACTTCCCCAGAAAGAAATATCATTAATTGCTCAACCCTAAATTGTGTACAATACAAGCACTTACTTCTTCCCTGCCTTAGCCTTTCTCTTATTGGTTTGTTTGTTCCTGCGTCGGCTGAAATCTCTGTGAACATACCGTGGGTAGGAGAGCTGAAAATAGTGTGTTGAGAAAGCACAAAAAATAATTATAATAAAATTGACTTGAATATGCCACCTGCCGGATGAAAGCCACCAATAATTCATCAAAATTAATCATTTGGTTTTATTTACTACATACATACTTTTTACTTAAACTAGTAGGGATTCAAAGCTTTCAATGATACCAAGCATATTAAGTTAACTGTTCAAAGCACAACCAATATAATATATTATCATAGAAGAAATCAATAATATCTTATGCAGAGAAAGATGCGTCCCCTGCTGTCTGCTCTGTTGTCATATTTTAAAGTTAGTGATGCCATATCTCCACATAATACAGATTACAGGTACACTCATAGCAATAAAGAGGCATAATTCTCTCCTTTTCCCATTAAGAATTTCCTAAGTAACGCTATGGCACATATAGCAAATCTTACACGGACAAATCTTTTTGATATGAATCTTTTTTGCACCAATATAAACTTGTGATTAAGCGCCTGAGTCATATCAATTTTTTTGCAAGCCGGGGCTCGATGGCGTTGGTCCGGTCGAGCTTAGGTGCATCAATAAATTCGGGCGAAGTCAGCACAGTGACAAATTGTGTACAATGGATAGCGGAGCATGAACGCTAGCGGTCGTGTACATTTTTGTTTATTACATGACGTCATCCAGCCACTGCCGAGAGCCAATTTATGAATGAAAATATAGTAAGCATGCGCAGTGCAAGCCTTCCATTTCCCCACACAGTATTCCACCAAAACAAGTGTGCATTACTCGTACTTTTCATTGATTCTGATCAATGCACCGGTTTCTACAAACGGCTCCAGGGCTCGAAAGCTTCGATCGAGGCCCGGTTTACAAATCGAATCCACTCAGGCTTTTGTGATGCCAAACTTCTTTATCCGTGATCATTGGAGTTCACCGCATGCATATGCTTGACATGTTAACCGCATAGATTTATTGCTTGTTTTTCAACTTGGAAAAGGCCAGTACTTGTCTTTGAGATTTCAGAAGAGATTGAGCTCGTACCTACATGTAGCTACAGAGCAACAGAATATGATGAAACTGAACATTTGAATGGATTATCCACCAAACTCAAAATCAGACAAATATTCCATTAGAACACATCTAAATGTGGTAACTTAATCTGAGATGACATGCAAGGTATGAGAGTGCTTTCTGCAAACATTAGAAACATTGAAGAATTCATACCTTTTGATAGCGCTGACCTTGCCAGGATGTAGTACAGGCCGGTTGATGGTTTCTGCACCATGTAGATTGCGCTTCTTCCCTGTCAATGATAAGCAGTCCGCACTTCAATGTCGAACACAGCAACAGTCAAGTCCCTTGACCAAGACCACCTCATCCCTGGTGAGAATCATCCTCTCCTGAGGACATTTGGAGCTGAAAAAGCACACACACAACAAAAAACCTAATTAATAAATGTATCTTTATTACCACAGCAGTATCAATTTGTGTGATGTGCTAAATGTAATGTAAAAATGTAACATTTCACAACCTGCAATAATATAGAACGGTTGCTAATTAGCTTAATGTTCAGTCCTGCAGGTCAATTTCTTATTTTTGGTAATTTCTATTCATACGTACAGTTCACATTTTAAAAAAATGGTACGTCATGGTTATCATCACTCCAATTACAGCAATAAAATGTCATATCAATGGAAATAAATTCATGGTGGATCAATGCACCATTTAATAGCTTGGCTCAAGATTTGAAGTAAACATGCCATAATTTATGCAAAAAGTACTGCACTGCAATTACAATAAACAACATCTATGACACTTACTCTCTTGATGTGTTGTTTGATGCCAATTGTGGAATACAGGAACACAAGTAGGCCTGCCTACCTACGCCTTCCTTCATTTGGAAAAGAAGAGTATGTAGCTCTGAAATCCTAAAAAGAAAATAAAGTATCACAAATATGCTTGGAAGTCATGGGAATCTACTTTTAAATCAAGATAGTCTAAATTACTATGTACATAGTTGCGTGTCCTATAAAAGTTCTAAGATATAGTGTACATGTGTTCTAATTTTTTCTGGCATGCAAATGCTAGAAATACCATTTATTTTTAAGCATATATATTTTTTTATAACCTTTAATATTAGATAGTCTAGTCAATTGTTATTTCATTTAACAGTAGGCAGTACATTAAATAAAGATATAAACTCGAGTTCTGATTACCACCAAAGCCAGATGATCAGGTATACGGTACTATCTATTAACATGATTCTCATACGTAGGTGTAATTGCTACATTAATTAGCATTGCATATGTAAGAATTCTTCAATTAATCATGATTGGGACTAAAATTAATGATGATCTGGCCAGGGGGCCATGCATGCTTACTACGTTGGTAATTTTCAGTCATTCATTCTTTCAATTGCCCTCAATATGTTAAAACAATGTAATTAATCATGTGGTAACAATTCACCAAACTTTTAAAGACCTGATCTCAAACCGATTGCTTACGAGCTCTTTAATTTAGTAGCTTTAAATTATGATTTCATATCTTTGACAAAGCATCAAATATGGAAAGTGAACTATAAATTATATTAAATTACAAACCTGTGTTCATCCAGGGCATCCATGCCAGACTGCTATGGACATTCCAGGGGATAATAGTACAGGCATGCTTCATTTGTCTTGGTAGTGTCTATAGCCTCCCTCCTCACACAAATCTGAAGAAATTAAAAAGGGAATAAAATGATATCAGTATTTTGGACAGCAGTCACATCACAATTTAATGTATTGGCAATAAGCTACATGTAGTTTAACGAATTACATCACACATGAAATGGCTTTCCATGTTGAAGAAGTTTAGGGTTAATCTTATTTCTTGCCTCTCATGCGTAACTACATGTACAACTCAATAACAGTTATAACTGTACGAGGTGAATCGTATATTACAACCACCATCGGTCAGCTGCCGATTCTCACAGCGGACTCCTTACTCCTAGTCCTAGCCCTATGAGGAACCCCACAGCTATGGCATAGGGTACTACATCAAGCTTTTAAAAATCGCATCGTTTTGGTTTGCTAAGCTGCTTGGAAAAAATATCACTGATTTAGGCACAGAAAGCAACCTCAAAAAGATACCCTTCTAACCCTACTAACTTGGCCTGACTTGGTAAGAGTATTTTTGTGATTTCTATCGAGCCGTTTTACCAAACGCTTACCAAACCAAAATGTTGATGCGTTTTCAATAGTTCAACATACATGTGGCGCTATTGTTCATAAGTGTATCAGTCACCAATTTCCTTGAATGTTGGGTGTGACTACTAATAAATCGACCCGTACACATGAATGAATTACTCATTTCAAGTACATTGATCACATGTGAATGGCTAAATGTATTGAATGTATACTTGCACTATATGTTTGAAATTTTGAGCAATGTTACATATTCCCTCTTCACATCTTTCTTAAAAATTATACGTTCCGTCAAGGCTGCCATCTTGGCTGTTCGAGAATGTACACGAATAAATGGGAATTGACGCATGCGCATAAGCTTTAATCTTCACCATCACAGCTGCGGTCTCGCCGTGAAATTATGAACCACTTTAGTTCATAAACAATAAAAAAAAATACAACATGGATAAAAATCATCTTTAAACCAGCCACGAGACAATTCAGGTATATATTCTGCGTAAATATGTGCAATACTTGTGAGTTTTGAGCAAAGAGAATTGTTAAAATTTACTGATCTAATCACGACTTTGTTGCTCCAAAGCCTCCAAAGCTCAGTGCTATGAAGCCCGCTCACTGCGTGACTATTTTCTATATTTCGAGGATTATTTTGTCCGCGGACATTGATTGAAATTGACCCCTTTTTCCGCGTTTTTGGTAACGATCATGCGGTCCCTAATTCACATTGAGTGACCGCACCGGGCGCCAAAGCTCAGTGCTACGAGGCCCGCTCACTGCGTGACTTGGTAAGAGTATTTTTGTGATTGCTACCGAACCGTTTTACCAAACACTTACCAAACCACTGGTCGCAGTAAGCCAGGGTCAGGGTTAGGTTTATAGATCTATGTTTAGGGTTAGGTACTGGGATTAGGTTCAGGGTTAGGTAAACTTTAGGGTTCAAACTCATATGGATACACTTATGAACTAGTGTCCATACTATGTAGGACCCCACGCTAGGCAGGAGCGAGAGGGCTACCTTATTCCCAGTAAGACAAGAATAAGATTCAGGCCAGCACCTCTCCCCAAAACTTGAGTCAAGATCAGTTTGATTTTTATCTTATAAATTAGGATCTAGAGTCTCATAAAACTTACTTGAATAGCAAGTTACGTTAGAATATCAAGGAAGAGTACATTAATTAGCACCTAAAACAGTATACAAACTCAAAGAGTAGAGAAACGTCGACACTTAACTTGCAGGTATATTACTAATACTAACACCATTGTAAGTACATGGGAACAGTATGTATGCTTATGTACAAAAATCTATATGTGAGCGTGAATTTGACAATAATTATTAACTCAAATATCAAATCTATTGCACATATTTACATAAAATATATACCTGAATAATTCCGTAGTTGGTTTGAAGATGAATTTAATCCATGTTGTATTTTTAAAAATTGTTTTTGACCTGAAGTTGTTCAGAATCGCACGACAGCAGCTGCGATGCAAAACTTAATGCGCATGCGCCAGTTCCCCTTCACCGTGTACGTTTTTGAAGCAGCCAAGATGGCAGCCTCGGCAAACCGTATTTGTTACAAAGATCATGATCGTATGTGAGGAGGAAATTTGTAACATTGCTTAGCATTTTCAAGCAATTTTATAGCTCTGGTATACATTCAATACATTTGGCCATTTATATGTGATAAATGTACTTGAAATGAATAATTCATTCATGTGCACGGGTTGATTTCTCGGTAGTCGGACCAGACATGCCGGGAAATTGGTGGCGAGCCCTCAGGACGCTCCCGCTGCGCGGGAGCAGTCCCGGGGCTAGTCGACACTTAACTTGCAGGTATATTACTAATACTAACACCATTGTAAGTACATGGGAACAGTATGTATGCTTATGTACAAAAATCTATATGTGAGCGTGAATTTGACAATAATTATGTAAGAAACATGGTATCTTCAACTTCACAAATCCTACAGTAAATACCACAAGGTCTTACCTCAATACCTGATGTTGATAATTTGCAGAAGAAATCAATAGAGATGATGATGATGACACATTTTCGCCCCAAACTGCTCTTCTGATCCTTCATGCCTCAACCGCTCAGCTCAAACTGGCGCTAGATTCAAGCTGGCTGCCTCGCGCTCTGATTGGACGCCAAAAATCGCTCATCGGACACACACACACACACTTTTTTTTTTTTTTTATAACACACACACACACACACACATAACACACACACACATAACACACACACACCCTCTCACACACACACACACACACTCACACATACACGCACACACACACACACACACGCAATCACACACACATGCACACGCACACACACACACACACACACACACACACGCACACACACACACACACTTACACATGTACACGCACATACACACACACTCACACACACTCACACACACTTACACATACACACACAATCACACACACACGCACATACACACACAATCACACACACACGCACATACACACACACGCACACACACTTACACATACACGCACATACACACCCACCCACACGCAAACACACAATCACACACACACGCACATACACACACACGTACACACACTCACACATACGCACGCACACGTACACACACACTCACGCACACACTCACACACACACACACTCACACACACACACGCACACACGTACGCACACACACAATCACACACACATGCACATACACACACGTAGGCCTACACACAAACACACGGACAGACACACACATACGCTGACACACACACAGCCACACAAACACACATGCACACACACACACACACACAACTCAGTAAATGTAAATGTCATGACAACTGCTCGCATCGTGCATAGTATTGTGAAAATATCATGATCACATCACAATCTGATAATATCATGATAATATCTTGGTTCTTTTGTAAATGGTATCTTTGGAAATATCATGATATAACTGCCAATATCATAGTATTCTAACAAAGATCATGGTAACATGATAATACTTCTGTTAATATCATGATAACATCATGGTACTCCTGCGCATATCATGATAATATCAAAGTTTTTCTGTAACTGTCATGATACTTTTGCGAATATCATGGTAAAATCATAATATTTTGGTGATATCATGATAATATCATAGTATTTCTGCAACTATCATGATAATTTTGCGAATATCATGATAAAATCATAATATTTTGGTGAATATCATGATAATATCATAGTATTTCTGCAACTATCATGATACTTTTGCGAATATCATGATAAAATCATAATATTTTGGTGAATATCATGATAAAATCATAATATTTTGGTGAATATCATGATAATAGTATAATACTTTTTTGTAAGGGTGTTAAGTTGTGTGCATACTCAGCATGGATACTTTCCTCCAAGATCTAGGTGCGAAGACTTATTAGTCTATATTACTCAAGGGGGGGGGGGCACATTGTGCCCCTACCAAACTATTATGGGCTATCTCTATATATCTATATGCTCTGATCATTTTCCCTCAAACTTGGTGACTCTTCCTAAAATTTATTCATGAACATTTTAATGCCGCATTACCATGGATATGGAAACCACAAATTGACAGTCATATTTATAAAGACAAAGGTCAAAGTTGAAAATGATAAACTTCAAATTTTGTGCATGCCATTAATTAACACGCGTTTTAATGATGTCCATGAACTTAATTAGTCTTAGAATTATGACGGTTTCGTCTTGTCTAGGGTTAAGTTAAGTTACTAGGTCTAGTGTTAGTTGTTACTTTTATTAAGAAATTTAATTCATATCATAATGTAGTCTAACTTTAGAAGTAACAAAATTGCTCTAACAGTAACGTGTTAACTTGTTACTGTTAGTAGAGTCCTGTGGCTATGACTAGAATAGAGTAATTTATGATTATAATTATGAATTGAATTTCTAATGACTATGATCTAGAACAAGAAGAAGATCTAGAACTACATGTACATGGCCTAGATCCGTTGAGGAATTGAGGCACCCTCACATCCAGTTTCAGACATGGAATTGCTGTAGAGCTGAATAATGCATACTCTACACGTACGTAGAAGCAGCGTAGCAAGCGCTATAGGTAGTAGTGCAATATTCGCATATCGCGCGCAGACCAGACGTGGTCTTTATTCAAGACGCCAAGAAAATGTGAATTGGCAGTTGTGACGCGTTAACATCACGGAAAAAAAAAATCGCCTTCCGTACTGTGTCCATCATGCACCCGACAGCCAAATAGGCTACAGTGTACTCAGAGTGTCGTCTCTGGTGTACTGTAGTTTTTAGGCTACTTGTATTGTCACTTTCAGTACCGGACTGCAGAATACTTTTACTTACCGGAGCGAACTGGCACAATTATGTCAATACTATGTTAATTATCGTATTCATGGACATGATGAATGTTTTGGACGACAGATTCGTGCACGAATAAATGAAGTAAAGTTAGTTGATGATACATGTAATTGTTCAAAAAGCTATATACGCTTCATGCTTGGTGTGCACGCGTGGAACGTCAATGCGAGCTTCACATTAGGGAGCTTTCGTTATAACCCCGCGGACGGAAACGAGATCAGTGAGCAATCTATTCTCGCCGTCCGTCCTCGGCAATTCACACGCAGTTTCGCTAAAAGACAGAGAACGCGAACGACGGTGCGTGTGAGGTCATCTGGCACACCCCCTACCGAGCTTGTCTACAAAACAGCCGGTCGCACGTGCGATTTGCATTACATCATCTGTACGGGCGCTGATTGGCTGCTGTCCTCTACTCGTCGAGGACGAGAAATCTCAGAATTCACGTTCTCGATTCCCCGCGCGGATTCCAGAGCGGGCGGTGGCGCATGCGCAGATCGATCTTGGTGTCGGATTACCGTACTGGAGCCCGTCCGTCCTCAAAACGAAAGCTCGCTATTGCTGCATGATCGAGGACAGGAAACACCTTTCCAACTCGAGCCGGTCAGCGTCGCAGCCTAGCCGGCCACGGCCTAGTCTAGGTTCTGGACGTATTTTATCAGCGCTCATTCGTATACACACGCGACGAAACCCAGCGCAACGATCTGGGTTTCGTCGCGCTGTGTATCGAATGCGGCCGGGCGACTCGGCTGTATACTCAGGAATGACACAGCCTGAATTTATAGATCCTATACATGTAGCTAACAAAAAGAAAACGGGGAAAGAGTACATATTAATAACCTAGCAAACTGAGACCTTTTTCTATGAGATAAGTATCGTTTCATCGGACACCGGATTGGACAACAATCAAAATGGGTCCCGACAGCTTCAGCCTGTCACCGCTTCATCACACGATCCGACTCAGGCGAAAATACAATACCCTTCTAGATAATACATGTATCATTCGAACAATTGTGAGATGCATGTTTCTCTTAGTGGCCACTGTCTGAAATAAAGACTATATTAATGACCATTGCCCAACGGCCTACTGTCCATTCTCTCTCTCTCTCTCTCTCTCTCTTCTGCACCCGGCTTGACCTATTTGACCTGTACCGGCCAGCACTCAATGAACTAAAAATAACCCTCCACTGATTCACGTTCCCTGTTGTTTCATGTGATCATTCATGGGGTGTGTTAATGTGTGTAATGGGGATGTAGTGTCCAGGAGGTGGACTATGTCTGTCCATGGATCCTACTAGGGTCCATATGCTTTAATAATTCTATTCGATTAGGAAGAACCATGGACGTACGCTATGAAGAACGTGGTTTGCTTTTAGTTTGACGGTCACAGTTTGACGGTTTTTAGGTCACGTTCGTGAAAGAACGAAGTCGATGGCCCTATATTTTCTCTTGCCGTAGCGGCCATCCAGCAGTTCAGAACAGTATAAAAGTACATATACTTGGGTGCATGGACGCGGTATGGCTGCTATACATGTACATGTATTAGCTCTCCTTACGTGTCCACACATTTGCCTACCAGCGACAG
The DNA here is from genome assembly GCA_963669155.1 of Arbacia lixula. Taxonomy (NCBI): domain Eukaryota; kingdom Metazoa; phylum Echinodermata; class Echinoidea; order Arbacioida; family Arbaciidae; genus Arbacia; species Arbacia lixula. The sequence goes on along the minus strand of OZ022589.1, from coordinate 20,333,397 downwards.
ATCTCCTTGTCCACTGACCGTGCTAGGGAAAGAGAGAGAAAGAGAGAGAGAGAGAGAGAGAGAGAGAGAGAGAGAGAGATACTATGCATACTATACTCTGCATGTGTGCAGGGCTCTAAAATGTGTTGTGAAGCATACGTGAACGGATTTGAGAGAGATGTTAATGGGGGGGGGGGGGGGAGAATGAGAGGGAGGAAGAAAGATACATACTATACAGGGCACTGGTTTCAAAATGCGTTGTAAAGCATACGTCATGTGAAACGACGAAGGGATTTGAGAGAGATGTGGAGGCGGGGGGGATAAAGAATGAGAGGGGGAGAGATAGATAGAGATGAAGATATTACATGTATACACAAGCATGATACATGTACATGTATTTATTTCAATATGTACAAAGAGAAAGTGGGTGAGAGAGAGAGAAATGAAAGAATGAAGACAGCAACAGAATAGAGCTAAGTTTAATATTTCACATTCAACCTTTTCTCGCTTATCTCTCTCTTTCTCTCTAACTCCTCTTTCTGTCAGCTGTACTTTCTCTCTATTTGTATCTGTCATTTCTCCCCTCATTCCTTCTATCTTTCTCACCCTCATACCCCTTGGCGGTATGTTCATCCCTCATCCCACACGTTTTATTTCTTTTTCACTTTTTTTTTCCTTTTTCTTTATCACTCCCTTTCTCACTTCATTCAAAAATGTTCTCTATATCATAAGCATTTACCCTACTTACTAGGCTGAGGAGCGCATTGTCACAACCGAGTCTGTCAACAACTATGTCTGGTAATACAGAAGAGGTCGTAATCCCTCTGACTGCCCTGGACACTCTTCATAGCAGGGGGAGGAAGAGAGTTCAGGGCAGTCAGAGGGTTTGGGGCCTAGTCTGTATTACCGTACATAGTTGTTAAAAGACTCGATTGTGACAATGCACTCCTCAGCCTAGTAACTAGGCTACATAAGAATTTAAAGAAGCTTTGCTTCCCAACACACCGATTTTTGAATAAATATAATAAAAAGGCATACAGTACAAAAATGAGGGAGAAAGGAGAATGAACTGTAAATGTACAGAAGTCTAAATGTATTTTATACAGTACGATATATGTACATAACTAGATATATGCACTTCTAAAAATAGAAATGGATGAAGTGAACAACACTTACACTTGTCACACCAACAATACATGAGTTTGGAAGAGAAATTGGAAGAACAAGGCATTAGCAATATTGTGTCTCGCCCACTTGCGAAAATAACCAGAAATATCGCGATCTCCGTTGCTACGCAAAAGAATTGTATCCCTGGCTGATTGTGAAATATCTGCCATAGAATGTAACATTCCATAAATGAGAAGGGCTATTTCACGCAATGCTACTTCCTCTATCTACTCCCCCTCCCCCACCTTCCCCCTAACATGCAGGTGCCCCCAGTGCATCTATCATCCAAGTTTGATTGCCATTGTAGCAACATGTGATGAGTTATGTGTGATAAGAGAGTCTTGCAAGTAAACTTTAACGTATGACCTCAAATGACCTTTGACCTTATCCTGTGACCTCCAACGGTACCATAACATGAAGGTACCCCCAGTGCATCTATGACCCAAGTTAGGTTGTAATCCAAGCAACCTATGTGAAGTTATTTGTCAAAAGAGAGTCTTGCAGGTAAACTTTAATGTATGACCTCAAATGACCTTTGACCTTATCCTGTGACCTCCATTAGCACCATAACATGAAGGTACCCCCAGTGCATCTATGACCCAAGTTAGGTTGTAATCCAAGCAACCTATGTGAAGTTATTTGTCAAAAGAGAGTCTTGCAGGTAAACTTTAACATATGACCTCAAATGACCTTTGACCTTATCCTGTGACCTCCAACGGCACCATAACATGAAGGTACCCCCAGAGCATCTATAACCCAAGTTAGGTTGTAATCCAAGCAACCCATGTGAAGTTATTTGTCAAAAGAGAGTCTTGCAGGTAAACTTTAACGTATGACCTCAAATGACCTTTGACCTTATCCTGTGACCTCCAACGGTACCATAACATGAAGGTACCCCCAGTGCATCTATGACCCAAGTTAGGTTGTAATCCAAGCAACCTATGTGAAGTTATTTGTCAAAAGAGAGTCTTGCAGGTAAACAATACATCTCGACTCAATTACTCAGAAATGTCATACAGCCATGTCTATACTCTAAATACGTAATATGACCTTTAAGACTAATAATGAAAATACTACATTCTAATATATACAGGGTATCAAAAGAACTACCGGTGAACTCTAACAATTAACTTACAACCTATTTAGTTAATAATTGTCATTAGATGGAAATAAAATTACAACCTATTAAATTTCTGTTATACTTATATACTCTACAGGAGATGGTGACATTTTATTATGTGACTGAGGCCCACAGCCTCTCTCTCCAAAAATTCATATTTGAAATTCCTGTTCAAAACAAGAGAATAAATGTACAAATGTACATAAATAAAGGTCAGTTCACATCTCACACTCAGCTCTCTCTGGATACCCCAAATCCATACATGAATACTGGTCAAGTTTAATATTACGAAAATCCGGACAAATATATATTACGAAAATCCGAACGAATAAATATTACGAAAATCCGGACAAATGAATATTACGAAAATCCGTATACGGATATGATATAAAAATCCGGACGAAATAAATATTCCGATATTCGGGACATGAAATACATTGTCAAAATCCGGATGGAATCATACATGAATACAAAAATCCGGACGAAATATAAGTTGATACAGATAAACAAATTGAAGTCTGGATAGAAGTTAAAGTTACAAGAATCTGGCAAAAAAAAATACCAGCTAGTACATAAAGTACTTCAGCATAAATAATTATGCCACAACGTATCTGTACTGTACTCCTATAAATTCTGCAATGTGGATTGACAATTTTGGTTTGTTTACAAACAACAGCTGTTTGGCTCCTCCCCTTTTCCGTAGCTTACTAAAGGTTGAAATTTTGAGTGTCCAAAATAAGGACATAAATCTCGTTTCGATCGATGTAAAAATCTGGAAAAATGTCTGGAAGGATCCACAAAAATAGAAGAAAAAATCCAGGTTCAAAGAAGCACAAAAGAATTGTCTGAAAAACGATGTCAAAAACTTCTATCCAGAAAACAATTGTCCATCGTAACTAATGAATATTCACCTGGATTACGATCAGTGATGAGTATACAGTAGTCAGTCAATCTAGCAATGACGAGAAGCAACAAAAATGTGTTCTATGCTCTGTCGGGTAAATTTGTAAACCCCTGCGCAGCCTTTATATACTCTGGCACATGCGCACAAAAAGAGTTACGCCTACCGGCACGTCAATCATTGGATTTAAGATAAGCGTATATGGACATGAATATTCATATAAATTACGTCATAATGGGTGCTCCCATATATACATTTTCGTGTATGGAAGTACTCGAATACTGCAATTAAAAAAAAAATAAATAGAAGGACGTTTTCGCCACACTACCCCCTCCTTCTCTTATTGCTGTCCCAGCAATCAATACATTTGTAAATAGAATTGAAGTAAAAGCCAACTTAAATATATATATATATCACATTACTACACTATATACATGTAAAAAAAAAACAACAACAACAACAAGAAAAGACACAATATTAGTGTTCTTTATTCCTCCATGTCATCGAAGTAGGCAGTTTTGGTTTGAACCTGCGCTCGCCGCGACTGTCCGTGCACATAATAATAAGTCTCAGTAACTACAGTCACAGATACAATGCGGCTTATGCCAAATCCATTGTTATTCAGCGTGATCATGACGTCGTCAACCGATTCCTCAGTTTTGGGTGTGGCCGGGGTTGGGGAAGAAGCAGGGGGATGAGGCGGAGAAGAGGCTCGTGGAGGGGTGGGGGAAGAGGTGGGGGAAGGTGCGTGGGGAGGGGAAGGCGAAACTGCTGGGGGCACCACGGGGGTCTCATCAGTCTCCGGGTTATCCCCGAATTCTTCGTCAGTGCTGAGTGATAGTTCGTCTTCTAGGCTTTTTAGAGCTGCAATCTTCAGAGTCAGAGGCTTCTTCTTCCGCTGCTGTAGCTTCCGCGCCCTTTCTTGCTCTCGGTGAGAAACTGCAATTCTTTCTCCAGCCTTCTCTTCGCGCTGCTTCCTCTTTTCCATATATGCCGGCGATGCGGGCGTATATCCAATTGCCTTCACATCTGCAGCCGTCAGCTTATGTTTCTTCCGGTAATGCCGTTTTAGTTCTCCCATCTAAGTGTTCTCGAATGAACAGTGCTCACATTGCACCGTCAGCGGCACCCGATGCTCACTCTCTGCATGCCTGTTCAGGGCTGACATGGCAGTAAAGCCGGCATTACATCTTTTGCAGATGAACATCATGGCGGAACTGGAAGAACAAAGTAAGAATAATTGGGAGGGATTGTGGTTAGTCTTTATATCAGAGTGGCAGACTTCGGTTCCGGGGCGGGTTACGGCGAGGGTTGGTAACTTTCAGCCAGGATTCCAATTCCGGACCCTCGTACTTCTTTAGTCTGTCGAGGTGTACCACTTTTGGTTTACTTCGTTCACTTTTCTGGATTCGATATACCACATCCGACAACTTGGTAGTCACCATATGGACCAGCCCATTTCATGACCAGTTTTGGGGAGATACCACGCTTTCTCTCAGTCACATACAGCCATACAAAGTCACCAACGTCATGAGCAGTGAGTACAGTGTTTCTGTCATACATTTTAGCTTGGTGTTCACTAGATAATTTGAGCTTGTTTCTAGCGCGGTCATATGCGGCATGCAGTTTATTCCGTAGTCGCTCCGCGTAATCGCCATCATCATTCTGTTCCTTTTCAGACGGGGTTAGCTCAACCAGAACATCCACGGGTAGTACCAGTTCGCGTCCAAGCATCATCATAGCTGGGGATTCACCACTCGATTCTTGTATTGAAGATCTGTAGGCGAGCATCGCGTATGGAAGCTGTTCATCCCAGTCCTTCTGATTACGGGCTGGATCTAGGAGAGTTTTCAACATGCTGAGCAAGGTGCGATTAAATCTCTCTATATAGCCGTCACTCTGTGGGTGAAGTGGACAGGTGCGAGTCTTCTTTATTCCCAGTAGATCACAAACCTCCTTCATGAGATTTGACTCGAAATTTCGGCCCTGATCGCTGTGAAGTTCTTTTGGTACTCCATATCGACATATGAATTCTTCTACCAAGACTTTAGCCACTGTCTCTGCCTCTTGATTGGGGATTGCGTAAGACTCCAGCCATTTAGTGAAGTAATCTCCAACCACTAATACGTAGCGATTTCCTCTGTCGGTCTCCGGTAATGGGCCTAACACGTCCATGGCGATTCTTTCCAGGGGGGCTCCTACTCGATACTGTTGAAGGGGTGCTCTTCTTTTCTTGGGTGGATTCTTCGCCTGTTGACAAACCGTACATTTCCGAACCCAAGATCTCACATCCGCTGCCAGTCCAACCCAGTAGTACCGATGTTGTACTTTGTGGAGTGTTTTGTTTACTCCTAGATGACTTGCTACCTTCGAGTTGTGTAGCTCATTAAGGACTGTAGGCCGTATCTTTTTAGGTAGTACTATTTTCCAGTCAACTTCTCTGCCATCATCAGGTTCCCAGCGTCTCATAAGTATGCCGTCTTTCACCTCAAGTAGATTCCAGTTTATCCAGTACGTCTTAGTAGCTGATGAGTGCATAGCCACGTCCTTCCAGTCTGGTTTTCTGTCAGTCTTCTCCTTCCATTGAAGAATCAGCTTGATATCACTGTCACATAACTGCGCATCTCGTATTTCAGCACCAGTAAATGTGGGTGACAAATTTATAGCTCCAACCAGAGTCTCTAGTTCTCCTATATCGCCAAGAAGCTCCTTCCTCCTTGCCATAGTTACTGGTAGTTCATCACAATAATTAGTTCTGTGCAAAACATATACAAAAGAAAAATTAAGAATCTAAGTCTCCGCCTTCAGTCTTTGATTAATCTCAAATCTACTGCTTTCCTTTGCAGACGTCTTCCAGCTGACCGCACTGCGTGCAGGGACGACGAGACAGACCGTCAGCATTCATGTGGATCCTACCAGCTCTGTGTTGCAGGGTAAGTTCATACTGACTCACAACTTCTAACCATCTAGCTAGCTGTCCTTCTGGGTTCTTGAATTTCATCAGCCATCTCAATGCTCCATGGTCAGTTCTCACCAGTACTTTTTGTCCATACAAGTAATGACGAAAATGTTTAAGAAATTGAACAATGGCCAGTAGCTCTCGTCTTGTCACACAGTAGTTCTGTTCTGGCTTGCTCAGTGTGCGACTGCCGTATGCAATGACACGCTCCATGCCATCCTGTTCTTGAGATAACACTGCTCCAATACCAAATTTACTAGCATCGGTATCTAAGATGAAAGGATGTCCAATTCGTGGGTAGGCCAAGATTGGGGCTGTCATCAATTTCTCTTGTAAGAGTCGAAAAGCTTCCTCACACTCTTGTGTCCACTCGAATGGTTGATTCTTTTCCGTTAGTGCAGTGAGAGGTTTTGCCACATCAGAGAAACCCTTGATGTATCTCCGGTAATATGATGACAGGCCGAGAAAACTCCGCACTTCAGTCTGTGTCTTGGGGGTAGGCCAAGTCTTGACGGTCTCTATCTTGGATGGATCTGTGTGGACTCCTTGTGCTGACACCACGTGACCAAGATACAGGACTTGTTCTTGAAACAGATGACATTTCTTGGGCTTGAGTTTCAACTTAGCTTCTCGCAGTCGTTTGAAAACAATTTCAAGTCTCTCTAGGGTCTCGTCCAGGGTGGGACCATACACGATGATGTCATCAAGGTAGATAACCAGTATTTTCCATTGTAGTCCGGTAAATATCGACTCCATCAGTCGCTCAAACACGGATGGGGCGTTGGAAAGGCCGAAGGGTAAAACTTCAAACTGGTACAGACCACCAGGGACCACGAAGGCAGTCTTAGGTTTGGCGTCATCATCAAGAGGAACTTGCCAATATCCGGAGGCTAAATCCAGGGTGCAGAAATACTTAGCTCCACTAAGTGCATCAATGGACTCGTCGATTCGAGGCAGAGGAAACGAATCTTTTACGGTATGCATGTTGAGAAGTCTGTAATCAACGCAGAATCGTTTAGAGCCATCTTTCTTCCCCACCAGTACCACAGGTGAACTCCATGGGCTTGTTGAAGGAATGATGATTCCCCGGTCAAGCATGTCTTGGACTTGTTTCTCGATTTCTTCTCGTTGACCCATGGGTGGACGTCTAGGGCGTTGTCGAATCGGGGCAGGGCATGTAGTGTGAATACTGTGCTTCACTTTGTCAGTTCTACCAATATCGTGATCTCCTTGTGAAAAGACATCTTGGTATTTGCAAAGAAGCTGTGCTATTTTTGGTCGAGTGTCAAGATCAACAGCACCACTAGAGTTAGATCTTTCTAGTATATCTTGGAGGTACTCAGGAACCTGTGTTACAGCTCTCACATCAACTTGTGGGGTCTTGAAAGTCTTGCCATCTGAATCGGTGCAAGAGATGATTTCTCCATGGAAATTCAATTTCAGATCATCGCAGTTGATGGTACTACCAGCCTCATGCAGCACATCCATTCCCAGAATACCGTCTTGTTGAATCTCAGCAATGATGAATGTGATCGGGTGTCGCCTGCATCCGATCATTGCATCTAGAGTAACCGTTCCCCACACTTGAATTGGTGTTCCATTAGCCTGTCGTAGATCAATATTGGACTGTAGTAATTGACTTGTAGTTCTTGATCTCAAGTTCTGGTAGATGTTGGCAGACAGGATAGTGATCATAGCTCCAGTATCGATGAGCATCCTAATCGTGATGTCTTCAATGTTGGCAGTCACAAACATTCCTTTCCGGGCCTCATTGATTGTGCATATCAAATTTGGAATGTTAGAACGTGGACTCCTCTGTCTTAGGCTTGTAGACCTCTCCTCTCCGACCGCCCCTCGGTCCATTGGGTGGGTCGTCGTCCGTTTCCCTGCGTTGGTTTTGGACAGTTCCTTGCGATGTGACCTTTTCCGCGGCAGTTATAACATGCTATCTCAGTTATGCTTTTGTTGTCTACCATGTTCATTGATTTCATCATGCTCATGAGCTGACTGAGGTTAGATTTAATGTCCTCAATTTCCTTTCTTGTTTTCTCATCCATAGGTACAGGCTCTGGTCTACCTTCGATGGCTCGAACTTGACGTGTGGCTGGTCGTGTCCGCTCTCTCGCTCTCTCTGACTTCGTGAAGGATTCTGTCATCAGACCAGCTCGGATTGCATCATCGAGTGTCACTGGCTGCGAACGGAAAACTCCCGCCCGAATTTCCGGATCGTTGATCGCGTCCGAGAAATGGCCTCTCGCAAGACGTTCCCGCACATCCGGTCCAAGTTCTGGATACGCCAGACAAGTCAAGTCCCTTATTGATTGTCCAAGTTCCTGTAAAGATTCCTTCGGCTGTCGTCGCCTCATGCGCAGCTCGCACAAGAAATTCTCTGCTTGCTCACCAGGACCAAAACGTCTTTCCAGCAGACCGGTCAGCTCCGTGTACGTTATTTCCCGCCCAAACGGAATATTGTTCAGTACTTTTAAGGCCGGGCCTTGTAGTCGGGAAGCCAGGTATTGCCCAGCTTGAGCATCATTCCAGTTGTTGATCCTCATGCAGACCTCAAAGTGTTTGCGGTAGTCCATCCATGGAACCGTGTTTCCCGCGAATTTGTCCGGTAGTACTTCTTTACCGCTCATCACATTCCGGCGTCTCATTGGTTCCGTAGGAAGATCACTCCTGAAGTAGGCCGGATTCTCGTGAAATTCCCGCGGTGTATACACCTCGCGTCTCTCCTGGGGAATCGCGTCTCCGAAACCGGATAGTGGTACCGCTATTTCTGGATCCTGCGCGTCGACCGCCCACCGTCTCGGGACTCCATTTCCAGCGTCATGCTGATCTCCCGCTCCACGCGCGTTAAACTGCTCATGACCGTGACTCTCGTCCGTCATCTCACAACTCTCTTTGAAATGAACAAATTTGGATCTGGTTTCATCTCTGGAGTGTTTCTCTCAAAAGTTTTTTTTTTTTTTTTTTTATGTCACCATAACCTTTACAATCGTATACTTAGAGTCTTATGTTTTGCTCATTACGTGTAAAACTTATGTGCCTATCTTTCTAATAACTCATACTGTCTGGTGTACACAATATTACACTTCGCCTTACAAACTACAACCAAGTTATCAGTTACCTATCAGACTCCAAAGAAAATTAGGACAAATATCTGTCAAATATCGTCAATAAAAAAAAAAACATATTGTATGTGACTTACTTCCATCTATTGTACGAATTTACTACTTAACTAAATAAGTTTAAGGAAATTTCGGATGAATAAATGATAAACTTTCAAACAGTGACTATCCCACCGCTGCCACCAGAAAATGTAACGCGAGACCCTCTCACTTCACACTAAAAGTAGATGCTGCCACCAGGTAATCTTTACAGGGAATCACCAAACCCTATGAAACAGAAATAAATCTGATATCTTCAATCTAGATCTCTCGAGAAAGTAGGAGATGAGAAAGTATTAGGGGGGGGGGGGGTGGTAAGGGCAAAGCGCATTCTCAATGCACCAAAGCTAAGCCACACGTGAACCAATCACAACCATCCATCTTAGCGATAACTGAACTACATAAATCGACTGCTTATTGGCTCGTATACATCACACACGTGAATAGTCAAACAGCGGTAGGTTTGTTTACATCGATTCGACTCTAGTCTTCCCAGATAATACTTCATCATGACTGTTTCTCAACACTGTCAGCTTCACCTGTGATAATGATCCTTCTTCCGGAATCTCGGTGAGTGACCTCAATAATACCACATCTCATGTCAATATTCATGAGCTAATTTAGAACAAAGTTTAGGGAAGACTTCACTAAGTGTTCTATGCTACCACCGTGTGTCTAACTACACATGCATAATGTACACTCTCTATAGCTTTATACACATACAGCATTCACCACGTATCGGTCACTCTGTACACCGTTCTGACAGTCAACCGTTCCACGGGTTCGTAATTCAGCATCAACAACAAAAAAAAAGGGGGGGGGGAGGAATAGGGACTTTCTCTCTTTCTCACTACTTGCTCTCAATCTTACATATTCACCCTTGGGTCTCGACTTTGCGTGGTTAAGTATCGAGCGTCGATGTCGCAGTTCGTTTGTTCAAAATATATGAACGAGTCAAATATATAATCAATTATCCTCCATAATCCTTAATTTTACTTCACATTTATACATCAATCACAATCAAACAAATCAATCATTCAAGTCTTTCAAGCACCACATACTCGCAACTCTCACATTGACTCTGTATAACACTGACATTCATCTCCTAGAAATACGTGTCACCAGACAAGTAAATGAGTAACTTATAGACGTAAGATTGAAATTGGAAATCTCTTATTATATACATTTATTAAGTACGTACATAAGTAGACTTTCACAGTCTGTTCTTGCATGTTGCAAGTAATTGTCCATATCAGAACGATTTATAAATAAAAGCTTACAAATTATGGTAGAAGTATAGATACGAGACTCACTGGGTTTTGATACGGTATAATATACCAGTATAGTGTTAATAGCAGAGATCACTTGACCTTTTGAAGCTAAGTAAAACTTAGATCAAATCTGATGGCACCTTTTCTTTCCACCAATATTAAAAATAACTATACTGTTCTAGTTGACCTGCAACTCCTTATTAACCGACACACGGACTGTCTCCCCTCACCGGGACTTTCCCATACGGCTCTCCACCCCCGGCTATTTAAGCGTACACAACGCTGAACACCTTTGCTACTTAAGCCTTATGTCTTAAGTGAAAACATAGCCTCGAGTCTTATGATACTTCTAGGTTTTCACCGGTCAAGTATAGTTTCTTTTAGAATATAAAACTGCCTTCAGAACTAGAGGGCCGACACCTCTTTTTCTCGTCCCTTGCTATCTAAGATCCCTAATAACCACCACAGCTTGTACTCCTATCAATAGTACAGGGTTCTACTGTTACTGTCAATAAATTGATAAAGTACATGTACTCTTGTGTCACGCAAAGACTGTCTGCGTTTAAATACAGTAATTGAGTAATACAAGAGTGAGAGAAAGAAGAGTGTATGACAAGAAAGAGAGAGAGGAAAGGAAAAGGGAGGGTGTGTGCTTTGAGTTCTCACATTTATAGTTATAAGACTTGGTCCAGGTTCCAAGATTTACCTCATAACCAAATGCACAGAATTTAACTCTAGCACAAAAAATTCAGGGGATAAGAAAATAGAGGATAAAACTGACATGCACTCATTCAATACATCTCGACTCAATTACTCAGAAATGTCATACAGCCATGTCTATACTCTAAATACGTAATATGACCTTTAAGACTAATAATGAAAATACTACATTCTAATATATACAGGGTATCAAAAGAACTACCGGTGAACTCTAACAATTAACTTACAACCTATTTAGTTAATAATTGTCATTAGATGGAAATAAAATTACAACCTATTAAATTTCTGTTATACTTATATACTCTACAGGAGATGGTGACATTTTATTATGTGACTGAGGCCCACAGCCTCTCTCTCCAAAAATTCATATTTGAAATTCCTGTTCAAAACAAGAGAATAAATGTACAAATGTACATAAATAAAGGTCAGTTCACATCTCACACTCAGCTCTCTCTGGATACCCCAAATCCATACATGAATACTGGTCAAGTTTAATATTACGAAAATCCGGACAAATATATATTACGAAAATCCGAACGAATAAATATTACGAAAATCCGGACAAATGAATATTACGAAAATCCGTATACGGATATGATATAAAAATCCGGACGAAATAAATATTCCGATATTCGGGACATGAAATACATTGTCAAAATCCGGATGGAATCATACATGAATACAAAAATCCGGACGAAATATAAGTTGATACAGATAAACAAATTGAAGTCTGGATAGAAGTTAAAGTTACAAGAATCTGGCAAAAAAAAATACCAGCTAGTACATAAAGTACTTCAGCATAAATAATTATGCCACAACGTATCTGTACTGTACTCCTATAAATTCTGCAATGTGGATTGACAATTTTGGTTTGTTTACAAACAACAGCTGTTTGGCTCCTCCCCTTTTCCGTAGCTTACTAAAGGTTGAAATTTTGAGTGTCCAAAATAAGGACATAAATCTCGTTTCGATCGATGTAAAAATCTGGAAAAATGTCTGGAAGGATCCACAAAAATAGAAGAAAAAATCCAGGTTCAAAGAAGCACAAAAGAATTGTCTGAAAAACGATGTCAAAAACTTCTATCCAGAAAACAATTGTCCATCGTAACTAATGAATATTCACCTGGATTACGATCAGTGATGAGTATACAGTAGTCAGTCAATCTAGCAATGACGAGAAGCAACAAAAATGTGTTCTATGCTCTGTCGGGTAAATTTGTAAACCCCTGCGCAGCCTTTATATACTCTGGCACATGCGCACAAAAAGAGTTACGCCTACCGGCACGTCAATCATTGGATTTAAGATAAGCGTATATGGACATGAATATTCATATAAATTACGTCATAATGGGTGCTCCCATATATACATTTTCGTGTATGGAAGTACTCGAATACTGCAATTAAAAAAAAAATAAATAGAAGGACGTTTTCGCCACAATAGAAAAAGAGAGTCTTGCACATACTCTTTAATATATGACCTCAAATGACCTTTGACATCATCACATGACCTCTGACAACACCATAACATGAAGATACCCCTAGTGCTTCTATCAACCAAGTGTGGCTGCCATTGCTGTAACAGTTGCCAAGTTATGGATCATAAGAGAGTCTTGCAGGTAAACTTTAACATTTGTGACGGACGACGGACGGACGACGGACGACGGACGGACGACGGACGGACGACGGACGGACGCCATTTGGATCCCTTAGTCTCGCCTTCACCTCCGGTGGGCGAGACAAAAAACTACAGGGTAGCCCTAATGCATGCAGATAAATTTCTTCCCAATGATAAATCTGGAAACTGACTCTGAGCAGAATTATTTTGATTGCCAGATTTGGAGGTTTTGGACGGGTCATTCGAAACCTACAGCCTATGAATACAATCACTGCATGCCACACTGCACAGTGATACGTTGAGGCAAGCGGCACACAGCTGAGCGAACACTGCAATATCAATGTAGCTCGTGGTTGCTACATTGCAAACAGGGATTTTCACTTTTCCTGATGAGGGTTGAGAAGCTGCGACTGTGAGATGTCATACATGTTATTGCAAGGGTATACAATTTCATGATGTCTGCAAATGGGCTACCCTGTCTTTAAGGTGTTGAAAATGATTCAAAATTAAAATAAAATCTGTTTTGTCCCATAATCACATAGTAAAAACATGCCGATTAAAATATTTGTGTGTTCATTTATGGACCCCTATATGAGAGTCACGCTTAAGTCCTGCAGCTCTTTAACCATGCCCCTTCTGCTCATTCTCATGGTCCTGAGGGCTCCAATGTTTTTCTCCTTGAGAACATTGAAGACGACAGGCGCAGTGTAGTCCATGATGACACGCGCACTGTAGTCCATGATGACACTCCTTCTCGTCCCATAGACAGGCTTGGATAGTTCTTCCACTCTCTGGACGGTCATTGAGTTAGCCTTGATGATCTCTGCATTCCTTTCATGGCTTGTGTATGCTATCCACTTCAAACAGAAGTATTGTAATATGTCTGCTACTCCAAAGCACTAATTTTACCATTTCTTTGGCTTCAAATGGAGCTACTGTTTGAATCCTAGATGTCGTATGATGGTGAACAAGCTCTTGTTGATCAAGAGGATGCAGCCTGGAGAGTATGAAGCACGATATGCCTCATGATCGGATGGACCTTGAAAAGAGGGACGTATTCTGGTAGGCTGTTGGAAGCACACTGGTTGATGTCATTCAGGTGGAAAAAGGTGTCTTGAGACTGGTACATGTACCTGAGAGGAATGGTATAAAATGTAGTTGAAAAATACATGAACAGTTATTACAATACTTGAAAATGAATTATACAGCTCATGTTTGACATATTGATAATTCTTTTTATTCCATGCCAACATTTACAGTTTTTCAATAGAAAATCAGCGATAATAATATGACACATGCTGCTGAGAGCTTCAAGACTTTTGGTAGTTGATTCTATTCTTTCAATTCACAGAAATCAAACAAGAAAGGAGGAGAAAGCACATACTATCAAAAGAACAAACAATGTAGATCTAATTAAATGTTCTTTGAATGTTTCCATGGTGAGAGTGTCCTAATTAATACTACATGTACTTAGAAAATAGTAAAACTTTCGGTAACACCATGTGGTTGTATTCTTTCGGATAATTGGCCCACTTATGGGGTGAAGAAAGGAAAGGAGAGTGAAAAGTGAAAAAGGGAGATGTGAATTTTGTTATACTTTTTTATAACACTTACACAAGACTATTTTTAGCTTTAGTTTTCAGTGTTTTAAACCGAAAATAAATGGGATGGAATGGAGGTAGAAGAAGAGGGTGGGTGTTGAGAGCTGTGAACTAGTCACAAAGTAGTGATAAAGAGAAAAGAAAGAAAGAAAAGGAAATGAGAAAAGTGTAGAAAAGTTATAGTCAGTTCTGCAACTAACTATAGGTTTCTCGAAACATCAAGACTGATACTCCCTCTTTCAGATTTCGAAAGAAACCTATATTTCACTGTCCTTTCCTTTCTTCACCCCATAAGTGGGCCAATTATCCGAAAGAATACAACCACATGGTGTTACCAAAAATTTTACTATTTTCTAAATAGTATTTATTAGAATGTAGATCTTCTATTGCACATGCTTGTAAAACATCACATTAAAAATCTCAAAGGATGGGATTGTTTTTTTTTTTTTTTTTTTTACACATTTATTTGTTTTCTTTGTGTTGAAACAACATTCTATAAAAGAAATAAAAAGGCTGTCTGCCTATTTAGTGGATTATATTATTCAGGTTAGTCTAGTATTGATTACCGATTGGTTGAATGCAGTCATGTGTCAGCAAGACAACTCTGTGTGTTGCCCGCTGACGTCATCTTGCCAGTGAACATAACTATGATAATGTTGATACTAGTGTTATCTTTCCCTAGGGAAACATTTTGTAAGCAAGTGAACGCACTGATATGCGCTTCGTTCATCCCCCTTGAAATGCGCTGCACCGGGTGTGTTCTACCGGTCTAGTCTGTGTGTGTATTTGATGTGTTGCGTGCGCATTTTAATTAGCCATACAGCCACATGCAGTTGGCGAGGTGGAGTGACTTTATTCCGACACATTTTTCTAGTACATGTACATGTTAGACTAACTGTTCGGTCAACTAACCTGAATATTAATATATCAGATGTTAGCTTTGTAGCCTTTGTTGTCATAAACATCACAAAATTTTTCAACCTCAGCGTTTTGCTCTGCTGCTTCAGGAACAAAGGTTTACAGACATTCCCTCAGCGCAGTGCAAATTCCCTTGGTATGAACATTCTGTAATGTTTCCTCCAGTGGCAGCCAACATCTATAATGTTGTAAGATTTCTGATTTTTTTTAAAAAAAGTGTGCTTCTGATCTTTAAAAAAAAAAGGACTAGTAGGACTGGGATTATTTGTATTTTGATGTGGGACACACACAGAAATAAATAAAATGTCTGCACAATACATGTACTACCTGTTACCTGACATCATGGAAAATACAATATCCACCTACAACCCCCCCCCCCCCCCCAATTACAGAACTGGTCAGAGCACCTACCTACATGCCTACATGTATACCACTACATGCTAGACAGGAATAACCGTCTCATTTGGGGCATCCTATAATCATAAATACATTTTTGGACAAACCCCCGAACAGGTAGGGGCATTCAGAGGAGCCAGATGCAATCTCAGCGGATCCAACGTCCTACAGAGACTGATTTTTCGGTCTACTACATGCTGTCTACATGGAGTTCTGTGAGGGAGGCTTCTAAGTTTATGTCATAGAATTTTTTTTTTTATGTAATCAAATTTGTAATGATTTCAACTGTACAGAAATTGTAAGGATATCAATTATTGTTAATAAGAAAAGCTTGATCCTGTATCGCTACAAGATAGAGTCAATTTCCAGTAAAGAAAATTCACACATCTCGGGGCGAAATCAGTCTCTGTAGTAGTTCTTCCAATCAAGTACATTCCTCTCATAAGAGTATTGTCATACATGTACTACAGGACGTTGGATCCGCTGAGATTGCATCTGGCTCCTATATAATTTCGATTAAAAAATGCCCCATATGAGATGGTTATTCCTGTGTAATTAAGCACGTGCAATTGCCAATGCCAAAAACGAGATCTCAAAATTATTTTTTCCTTGACTTTTTTTTTTTTAGTACAATCCAAAAACAGGCTTTGGAGTACACCGAAAAATCAGTGGCCATATTGTGTTATAAGCCACTAAGGACCTCTTCGAACACCTACCAATATTTGCAGGCCGATTCAATGAAATGACGGCTTCAGTGATTTTCAAAGGAAATCTTTTGTTCTCAATGCGAAACGTCCTCCCAGACGCACCAAATATAGTGACCTTGCTTCACCACTCAATTTCCCATTGATACAATAATTTCTGAGTAGGACGTGATTTCATTCGACAAATTCTGTAGTTTATTCATAGAGCTTATAGTATGGCTATTGGGTTTATTCCGTTTTTCAACAGGTGGCTTAGATGTAGTCTACTATAGACTATATAGTAGACTACTATAGTAGTTCTTTTCCAAAAAGTAATATCGGCTCACTATACTTGGTCGCCTTCCAGGCCACTATTGTGTGCAAGTCTATGGAAAATACACCATAGGTTTATACAGAGTAGTGGCCTCGAAGGAGACCAAAGAGATAGAGCCCATAGTAGATTACATCTAAGCCACCTGTTGAAAAACGAAATAAACTGTATTTTGTGTTCGACTTGTGTCTGCGCATAACAGTTGCACACGTATTGGCAGAGGAGACGACGCAAGCACAAGATAGGACATGATTTGAATGCCAGAAAGTGTCCGGGGTAACGAGTCCACTAGTGCTAGTGGCTTCGATCACGAGAATGCCAAATCAGTCTCTATTCGGGGCAGGGGGTATGTCAAAAATGTAATTTCGATTAAATAATGCCCCAAATGAGACGATTATTCCTGTCTAGCTTTGGAGTGCCAGTTTCATGGCATGGCGTTACATTACATTATTTATAGGCTTGAAAAATAACCCCCGCAAATGTTTTGTTTTACCCCTGCTAGTGGATCTTCTTCAAGAAACAATCTTGGGTTCTGATCATGTAGGGCTAGGGACTTTAGTAGGGGGAAATAATTAAAAACCTAGCGAGGACACTACAGTCCAGTCCAAAGGTGTTTACAATTTACATGATGTAGGTGTAGTGCCTACTAGTACTGGTGTGTACGTTTGATTTTTCACATTTTGCAGGAAAACCTAACAGGCCAGACTCCCGACAGGCCATGCTGAAAATCTGAAATACCGCTCGTTCGAGCTCCACTCGACTCATGTAAGACAATATTGCCTGTGATTGCGTAGTACAGACTGCAATTATATGACTACTCTATGAAAGAAAGCAACTTACCAAAACAATAATAACCAAGAACTGAGATCCAGCAGGATTTTCCGGTGATTTGTCAAACATTCGCGACAACCAGCAGTGGTGACTGCATGTCACGTACATACACATATTATAGAATGGGTGACAGAATCTCTGCAATCTGATTGGTTAATTACCCGTAATTGCCGTGTAATTTTTTTTTACTGGCAGCACGCGATATCAACACGATATCAACACAATATCGCGATACCGAGAATTAACATGATCGATACCAATATTGCTTACGCTAATGGCGGCACCTACGAATCACGAGAACCTCCGATAAAGTGACATGAAGAATTGAAACAAATTTTGGACGATTCAGATGCTTTCAGTGAGTACAAATTTAACTCGAAGAATCTAATACTAATTTTCTACATATAAACGCTTTGCAGAGATGAAACACGTAAATTTGGAAGATATTTCGAACGGAGAAGAGGACAAACTCATGACTGAATTCTACGCTGTCGCAGCACTGTGTGAGACGTTGCTGCGGTGATTTGCCCACTAACGTGCATTGCGAATACGTTCATTTGTGCACTCAATGCCACCCTGGACATTCGCAGTAAATCTGTCTTTTCTGATATGACTACGTCGTTTAAATGATTTAAATGAAAGCGTGATGAACTTGGTAGTTCTATACATGCAGACTCTATTTCTCCACCTGACATGGTCTATGGAGAAAATCATCTCATATTTTAGCTGTGTTATTTGGACACTTCTCTATGTGAAAAGTCAATAATTTTTAGTCTTGGCAGATTTTGATGATTCCAATCATTGATGATCATTGATGTTGAAGATGGATCTCTGCAATCTGATTGGTCAATAACCATGCATCCGGTAACTACCGGATGCATGATTTTGTCATAACCATGCATCCGGTAATTACCGGACGCATGATTTTTCCATGCATCCTGTAAATGAGGTTGACAGAGATTTTTCCGTTTTTATTAGATTTTGGGGCCCATTCTATAAAACAGATGATGCACAGGTTTATTTCGTGGGTCAGTAGGATTGTGTACACGCGGTAGCTCTGAATTTTGCCCGAAACCCACTCGGCTTCGCCTCGTGGGTTCAGGCAATTCAGAGCTACCTTGTGTACACAATTCCTACTGACCCACTCAAACCTGTGCATCATTTGTATACTAATCACGTACAGTATAAGGTCGATCGACACACTGACGTTGGAGCGCCGCTGACTAGCATGCTAGTACCCGCGGTATATTAGCCAGGCTGGCCGGCCCGGGGCTTTGCAGTCACCTCGTCTTACGATCAACTCGCACTACACGCGATTCGCCCCAATTTAGCGAAGTCACTTAAAATATTGTATCTCCTAAATTGTCACTCTCTGTAAGATATTTTGAAGTTGATAATTACTTCAAAATTTATACAATTATAAATATATGGCAAATGGATTGCTCAAAGAGCACGGTTCTTCCAACAAAGTTTAGGCCTTATAAACACGGCGCAAATGTATGGCGCATTTGTATTAGGGCGAGTTGACACGATTCCCACCGATCGTACTCGTGTCGGCTGCTATGTCAAGCTCGTAGAGCTATGCCTGTAGCAGCTCGCACAAATATCAATACATGTACTAGGATCAGCCTGTGCGCGCTAATGTACGGCAAGTACAGTGCGGCTGAGTCTTTATATAACAGCATAAAAAAAAAAACTAACACCTTTATGAATGCTAGCAAGTTGTAGGGACTCTTAGTTAGTTTATATGTACCTGATACATGTGTCAGTCCTATATTTTATTTAGCATAGCAGTACACATTTCCAATTTATGGGGATATCCTCAGCCAGATCTGAACATACCCAGGATTCTGAGACGTGTGAATTTTGATGTAGTTGTACCATCGATACGATGACGTGTGCCGTGTGGGGGCGCTCTTGTTTTAGTTTGTTCTTTCATCAAAATATGCGACAGGAGCAACTATCTATTTTTATGCCATTTCAGATTTCCTCATGCTTTTTTATTTTATCGTTCATATTTCGATCTGAAAACAATATATATGTTTTAAGAAATGTCATACATCAATATGATATCCATTACAAGTGTTCAATTCATATTTTTGACAATTTTCACACTATGGATAGCCAGTTATCTGTGTTTCATTAATCTACCATTGTCTATTGTATTCTCATGTATAAGAAATCACGCAGAAAATAAATCAATCAAACAAATACACACAAATCGCACCAAGCGCCATTCTGTCTGGCTTAAAACACATTTTTAGGTCCCCTGACATAAAAATGCATGTTGACTTAATTTAATGCAACTTACTATAAAAAACACACTTACTGTTCAATGTTTCCATTAAACAGTTAGTGATTTTTTTTGATGTACATATTATGTTGCATGAACATAGTTCAACATACATTTTCATGTCAGGAGACCTTTAATGTCCTAGGTATCGCAACATAGTGTCAAATGCTGGGAGTGCGATTTTAAAGGTCTGTCAATTAAAATAAACAAATGTTTCGCTCTAACCTCATCTCCTAATAGAAAATTGAACAAACGTTCGTTTTGCAAAGGGGGATAAATCCCAGATAAATACATTTCAGGTATTTTTTGGTTAAATTTCTCATTTTTGCAGTGGTGTCATATAATGCAGTTACGTCTCGTTACTTGTCATGTACATGTATAATTAAACCTTTACAAATCTACCGCCTTTTGAATTGTCTAGCTTGAAGTTCTGACGGCTCATTTCAATATTCCACACCAGCATTACTTTTAGCAATTTCATAATATATGCGTAGTTGTAGTGTCTGAGAAACACTACCTGTATTTTACCGCTACGCTGATCCTTTCTGTCTATATCTACTTCGTTTATAAAGCACTCGAATTGTAGCGAAAGTGATCCACGTGATTTTACTTTACATTTTACATTGAGGCCGTATCACTGGCATTATTTCTGGTGTCAGCTGTCTTTGGCATATTAACTGTTTACTAATACGTAACAAATGCTACAGCCACGTCGTCTTGTCGTAGTCATCTCCTCGTATTGTTTCCAGGTCGCTATGGCCAGAGTTCCCCGGTATTTTGCGTCTACAAGTGAGAAACGGGGTCGCGCGTCCTTACAAATAGCACACAAATCTTCCCATTATCACTTCACACGCAATACATGAAAGGGGCTAGAATGATTAAACAATCAATATTCAAGCTAAAATTGATCCCGACATCTGATTTTAAAACGAAGACCACACTTGCGATAGGTAGTAGCCTCAGCTACAACATGTTACTGCCATTCATTATGCGTATTTATGAATAAAGGTACTATCGCCCGCTATGTTATGTTAATCAGGTATTATGCCCAATGTTTTATGCAAATAAAAGTAGGTATTATGCCCAATGTTTTATGCAAATAAAAGTACTATGCCCGCTGGAGTATGTTAATGAGGTTCTTTTGCTAGCATGGTCAGATCTAGTTCATGTCTGTCAACCAATCAGTTCATATTGTGTTAAGATTATGTTCGCTCTGTAACGTACTTTCCCATTCGTTCACGCATGTACTTACTATTCGTGTATTTATATTTTTGTTCGTATGTCTGATATAGGTTTTTGTTTGGTATTGGATTAAAAGGTCCATAAACTCGTAAACCGAAACGATCGGTGTTGCGTGTTTTATCATTCATGACAAAGGAAAGGGGTACTTTGGGTATACTGGCAGTATCCTGTTTTCCTGTCTTCTTGCTTACATTGTTCCTTCCTGTGACTATGAACTCAAATAAAATGTGAAACATGGTCGTGGCAGGTTCATTGATCATGTTGATTTCAGGTCGCGTAGTCTTACCACAACTACCCATTTTATGCTCGTTTTGCACATCGATCGAACCTCAGCATACACTAAGCATGCTGAGAGTTGATCGTTAGCTAGCAATGTGGGAATTGAATCGTACTGTGTTGTACTTAGGTGGTCTGCCATGAATGGCAGATCACCTCTTGAGTTTGTCCGAATTTTCTTATCGGACGTATGTACGTGTTATGCAAATGGAAGGGGTATTCATGAAATGACGACCTTCTAGAAGCTGTATCTCGCTTATGTTTGAATCTACTACTCTGAAATTCTAGTATGTTGTAGCTGGGTCTACTAGCGTACGGCGACGTTGTCTTCATTTTTAATCAGATGTCGGGATCATGGTGAAATTTCAGTTAGAATATCGATTTCTAAGTCATTCTAGCCCCTGCTGGGCATTACATGTCAGTAGTTGAATGGGTAATGGTTTTAATATCGCTAAGAACTCGAGGCCCCCGGTTCGATTTCTGGAGTGGGTAGGGTCAATTTTTTTATTCCTTTTGCAATGTTTATTTTGCCACCGTCTTCTGTTCTATCCCTTACTTAGTCATTCTCTTTGAGATTTTCTTTCCCATTTTTTCCTCTCACTCCTTTATCTTACATGACTATTTATTACATGTTTTACATGTGATCATGTAGGCAAGTCTTTGAAGTTCTGTTTCGTCTGTTCTCTGTCTATATTTCTTTCCATTTCTCTTTTTATTTCTCACATACACACACATACATACAGTTATTAACATACACACAAACGCATCGACCAAAAGAAGAAGCTCATTTCCCGATGTGTTCCCTCTGTAAGTTCTACTGCATTTACATGATATGAACTGATGTAGTTGGTATGTTTATCTGAAAATGACATATCTGTTTCATAAACACTTTGCAGAGGGGCCTCTGAAAATAGAAGCGGGTGAGTTTGAACCATGGTAAAATAAATACTGCAACTACACGTGGTGGAAGATTCCAGCCTGAACTTACACTAAGCGTTTAGTTGGGCCCACGTGCAGTCAGATCTTGATCTTGCAAAACAATTATTTCTGTAAGATATTTGCATGGAATAATGCCGTGACCCCTTGTTAGTACTTTGATGTATTCATAAAGAAATAGGGTGCAGCTTGTCACCAAATAAGGCTTGAGGAATGAGCGCAGACATCACGTGATGAGGTGCGTTAATGTATTCATTTCATTCATCGTATTCAGTAGAAGTCTATGATAGCGTGTACTACGTGGCTTATATTATCGCATATTTTACAAAGCAGACGGACTATGCAGTCTCCATACTCGAGTACAAGGCATGGAATGGCCGACTCTGTGTACGTTCATAATGCCTGTTAAAGTGCTGTTCCTTTTATTACCTATTCATGTTGAATTCATGATCGAAACATATTCAATAATTATTGTTATTATTATTATTATTTTTGTGGGACGCACTGTATATTCAAGGATAACATATGTAAAAAAATGTTGAAAATAATACTTAGTTTTACTTTAACCAAAATAAATCAACATTATTTTTCACATAAATGTTAGATAAGAAAACGCATGGCAATTTTTTGAGATCTTGGTCCCCCATCTAGGGAGAGGGGGGGGGGGGGGGGAACTACCCAACCTATAGTTACTGTAGACAAAGGGAGTACATATTCCCCAGACCGATCGTTGCCCGTGCTAAATGAAACCGGATACTTAAGAAATGCAAACTTTACTTGCTCAGCAGCAAAGTTTAACATTGATCTATAATGATAGACCTGCAAATATTATTCAATTTGGTGACCGCCATATGGAGTAATGTCGAAAAACGTAAAAATTTAGATGATCAATGCAATTTTCTAAAATAGTGCAAACAAAAAGTACCTTTATGTTAAAACTGATATTCAAAATATGTCGACCGATTGCTTGTATACTAAAATGAATAGAGACCCACATGTATTTACCGTAATAAATCAGAAGTTCAATTATTTATCCCTTTCCCTTCCTGCTCACTAATCATTTTTTTTTTAAGCTACAGACAAATATTTCGTATCAATTGATATCTAATTATATTGTTTGTTTGCACACATGTTTATGATAATTTATGTTCGATGTCTGCAAGCAGTGCTACATGTGGGGGGGGGGGGGGGGCGATATGCTTCCGAGCAACAGCTATTATGCTTATACCACCCCTGGGCTCCCTAACACACATATTGTCTCATATCACCTCTATTTGCGTATCCGTTGCAGACATTCAATGGATGTGCAGTGTGGCGTGAATCTCGTGACTGAATTCTGTAACCGGAGATACATTCTTCGGGATTGAGCTAACACACATCAACTGACCAGTCTGTACAGATATCTAGTGCGGTTTTTGGGGTACATTGAATAGAGGAAGTTGTATTTCAAATAAGACTTAAAGCATATTTTTGTAACTGATCTGTAATTATTCCAGCCTTCTCATATGGTGGAAATAATCAAATATTTATAAATGACAATATGCCGCAGTAGCAACCCCCCAACCTGTTTGTCTATCTGTATGTCTCTCTCTGTCTCTGTCTCTCCTTCATTGTTTCTCTATCTCTCTTTCTCTCTATGTCTCTCCTTCAATCTCTTGGATATTCTCTTGCACTCTCCCGTTCGTTCTCTACATCGTCATTCCCAGAGCCAGTTTAGCCAACTCAGTTTCAATAGGTAACAATATGGCGCATATTATTTTATTGTCTGCTTGCTTGCCAAACTCTGTGTATAGATGGCTGTAGTTATCCATATGTTTAGCCTATCACCATTATCAGCTCTGTGTGTCTCTCCTCCTACATTTCTCTTTCCTCTGTTCTCTTTCTATGTTTCTCTGTCTATATTTCTTTCCATTTCTTTTTCTATTTCTCCTATACACACACGCCTACATACATTTGCTAACAAACACACAAACGCATTGACCAAAGAAAGAAGCTCATTTCCCCATGTGTTCCCTCTGTAAGTTCTACTGCATTTACATAATATGAACTTATGTAGTTGGTATGTTTATCTGAAAATGGCATATCTGTTTCATGAATACTTTGCAGAAGGGCCTCTGATAATAGAGGCCGGTGAGTTTAAACCATGGTAAAATAAATACTGCAACTACACGTGGTGGAAGATTCCCGCCTGAACTTACAGTGAGCGTTGGGTTGGGACCACGCGCAGTCAGATCTTGATCTTGCAAAACAATTATTTCTGTAAGATATTTGCATGGAATAATGCCGTGACCCCCTGTTAGTTCTTTGATGTATTCATAAAGAAATAGGGTGCAGCTTGTCACCAAATAAGGCTTGAGGAATGAGCGCAGACATCACGTGATGAGGTGCGTTATATATTCATTTCATTCATCATATTCAGTAGAAGTCTATAATAGCATGTGCTACGTGGCATGTATTATCGCAGATTGGCCATCAACGATGGTATACATTTTACAAAGCAGACGGACTATGCAGTCTCCATACTCGAGTACAAGGCATGGAATGGCTGACGCTGTGTACGTGCATGATACATGTCAAAGTGTTGTTCCTTTTATTACAAATAAATGTTGAATTTATGATCGAAACATATTCAATGATTATTGTGATATCTTGACCCAAAGACGGGTTTCCTTTTTGTGGGACGCACTGTATAATCAAGGATAATATATGAAGAGAAATGTTAAAAATAATATTTAGTTTTACTTTAAACTAAATAAAGCAACATTATTTCCACAAAAATGTTCGATAAGAAAACGCATGGCAAATTCTTGTAATTTTGGTCCCTCATCTAGGGGGAGGGGGAAGAGACTATCCAACCTATAGTTACTTTAGACAAAGGGAGTACATATGCCCCTGAGCGATCGCTGCCCGTGATAAAAGAAAAAGAATACTTAAGAAATGCAAACTTTCCTTGCCCAGCAGCAAAGTTTTACATTATTCTTCAATGATAGGCGTGCAAGTATTGTTTAATTCGGTGACAACCATGTGGAGTAATGTCGAAAAACGTACAAATTAAGATGATCAACGCAATCTTTTAAACTAGTGCATACTAAAAGTACCTTTATGTTACAACTTATATTCAAAATATGTCGAACCGATTGCTTGTATACTAAAATGAATAGAGACCCACATGTATTTACCGTGACTTTATTCCCTTTCCCTTCTTGCTCACTAATCATTTACTTTGCAGCTACATACAAATATTTTGTATCAATTGATATCCAATCATATTTTTCTGTTTGCAAACATGTTTATGATAATTTATGTTTGATATCTGCAATCAGTGCTACATGGAGGGGGGGGGGGGGCGAGGGGACGATATGCTTTCGAGACACAGCTATTATGCTTATACCACCCCTGGGCTCCCTAACACACATATTGTCTCATATCACCTCTATTTGCGTATCAGTTGCAGACATTCAATGGATGTGCAGTGTGGCGTGAATCTCGTGACTGAATTCTGTAACCGGAGATACATTCTTCGGGATTGAGCTAACACACATCAACCGACCAGTCAGTACAGATATCTAGTGCGGTTTATTGTGTACATTGACAAGAGGAAGCTGTGTTTCAAAGAAGACATCGGCATCTTCAACCAAAGTTTTGTAACTGATCTGTAATTATTCCAGCCTTCTCATATGGTGGAAATAATTAAATATTTATAAGACAATATGCCGCAGTAGCAAGCACCCCCTACCGTGTTTGTCTGTATGTCTCTATCTCTGTCTCTGTTTCTCCTTCAATCTCTCTCTCTCTTTCTCTCTCTCTGTCTCTCCTTCGATTTCTTTGATATTCTCTTGCACTCTCCGTTCTCTATATACATCCTTAGTCCCAGAGCCACTTTGGCCAACTCAGTTTCAATAGCTAACAAGATGGCGCATATTATTTTATTGTCTGCTTGCTTGCCAAACTCTGTGTATAGATGGCTGTAGTTATCCATATGCTTATCCTATCACCATTATCAGCTCTGTATGTCTCTCCTCCTACATTTCTCATTCTCTTTCCTCTGTTCTCTTTCTATGTTTCTCTGTCTATATTTCTTTCCATTTCCTTTTCTATTTCTCACATACACACACGCCTACATTCAATTACTAACATACACACAAACACACCGACCAAAGAAAGAAGCTCATTTCCCCATGTGTTCCCTCTGTAAGTTCTACTGCATTTACATAATATGAACTTCTGTAGTTGGTATGCTTATCTGAAAATGGCATATCTGTTTCATGAACACTTTGCAGAAGAGCCTCTGAAAAAAGAGGAGGGTGAGTTTGAGCCATGGTAAAATAAATACTGCAACTACACGTGGTGGAAGTTTCCCGCCTGAACTTACCTGCTTACACTGAGCGTTGGGTTGGACCCATGCGCAGTCGGATCTTCGCAAAACAATTATTTCTGTGAAGCATTTGCATGGAATAATGCCGTGACCCCCTGATAGTACTCTGATGTATTCATAAAGAAATAGGGTACAGCTTTTCACCAAATAAGGCTTGAGGAATGAGCGCACACATCACGGGATGAGGTGCGCTAATGTATTCATTTCATTCATCATATTCAGTAGAAGTCTATAATAGCATGTGCTACGTGGCATGTATTATCGCAGATTGGCCTCCAACGATGGTATACACAGCCAAATGGCAGGCACCGGAAAATACGCTTATTTTATTTTCAGCGAGGTAGTCGTGACCTTCACTTGACCTCTAGAACCGCGGAAAACGTCTCCTTTTCAAACTGCGATATCTTCATGAATATACCATATTTTCGTACACTTTCTTTTGCAACTGTATGTTGGAGGTCGAAATTTACCAAGTATGAAAAAACATTTCTTTAAAATAGGCAGAAAAATATTGTAAATTCGAGATAAATATGTGGTTCTAATGAAAAAAAAAAAAAAAAATAAACTCTATATTTTAATGTCAATCGCTTTTGAGCCCCTAATATTTAGAGGTCATCTGAAGCGGAATTTATTGTACTTTATGAAGGTACCATTATTTTTCAACCTCCCCCCCATAGAAGGGTCAGGATCCAGCAAAACATCAACCATGTTCAAATCCAAAATGAGCGAGATATGACGAAGTTGTGAACGATCCTACCCAGCCAATCATAGTCCACGATAATAGGGACTTTTCGATTGGGTGAACGAGAGTGATGTGACGCCCGGCGGCAGGCGTATTTTAACGCGTTTACTCCCTACGTTGAGCCGCTCCTGAAATGCGTTTCGATTTCGGGCGTCACGTCTAGTCAACGTAGTGACGTCATGGCCCCTGTGGCCCGCGTGGCAATCACTGATCTCCCCACTGGTTGCAATACGTATACGGGCGCGGTTAAAATGTATATGTGGGACTGTGGTGTGCATTTGCAACTTGCTAGACGACAGAGCAAACAGGTACCTGATAGGCTGTTGTTGGTACGTCAGTGGTGCTCATGTTAAGTGAGAAGATGATGAACTTTCTGGTAATATAGCTATTTATATTTTGTTCAAAAAAATAAATGGAAAAATCGTTTAACTTCCCACTGATTTGCTGTAACTCAGCATGATCTTCCTCCGGCACCGTCCATATCGAGAGGAGTATGACGTCATAGATAGCACGGGATGAGCCCGGCGCGAGTGAATTGGGTGGTCGGTGAAAACCTGGGTAAACGCGTTGAGCCGAGGGGTGTTGAGCCGAGGTGTCGACGTTAACGCATGCGCAGTGCGTAAAAGTGACGTCATTCACGGTGACGCCTGGCGTCACGTCCAAATCGAAAAGTCCCTAATAACGAAATACTACCGGCGATTCAAGTGTCGCGGACTATGATTGGCTGAGTATGATCGCTCACAACTTCGTCATATCTCGCTCATTTTGGATTTGAACATGGTTGATGTTTTGCTGGATCCTGACCCTTCTATGGGGGGAGGTTGAGAAATAATGGTACCTTCATAAAGTACAATACATTCCGCTTCAGACGACCTCTAAATATTAGGGGCTCAAAAGGCGATTGACATTAAAATATAGAGTTTATTTTTTTTTTTCATTAGAACCAGATATTTATCTCGAATTTACAATATTTTTCTGCCTAATTTAAAGAAATGTTTTTTCATACTTGGTAAATTTCGACCTCCAACATACAGTTACAAAAGAAAGTGTACGAAAATATGGTATATTCATGAAGATATCGCAGTTTGAAAAGGAGACGTTTTCCGCGGTTCTAGAGGACAAATAAAGGTCACGACTACCTCGCTGAAAATACAATCCCGTGTTTTCTGCTGCCTGCGGACGAATATCGTTTGCGAAGTCCGTATGATTTCTGAAAATTCGCGTCACTTTGAAGACGAATTGCGCAAATGTGTTATTTTCGAGCCCAAACAAAACTGGAATCAAATTCTCCGCTAGAGTACTGGCTTTCCAAAGCTGTAACTGGTGTTGCCGTCCAATTTGTAGAAGGGTCAGGATCCAGTAAAGTCTGAGAGCTAACATATATATCGGTTGCGAAGTCCGTACGATTTCTGAAATCTCGCGTCACTTTGAAGACGAATAGCAAAAATGTTTTATTTTTGAGCCCAAACAATATTGGAATCAAAATCTCCGCTGAAGCATTGGCTTTTTAGAGCCGTAACTGTCGTTGCCGTACAACCCATAGAAGGGTCAGGATCCAGCAAGGTCTGAGAGCTTACATATTTAAAATAAAAAATGAGGCCTGTTTTTGAAAGCACATGACATAAAAACTCCTTTGCGGATTTCGGAAAAAAATGAAAACATTTATTAAGAAACATATAATCTCAATCCCTGCCTAAAAAAATCCTGATCAGTATGCTTACAGAAGACACCAGCAACAGATCTCGCGAGCATGTCGAATTCCTTCATAATCTAGGTGCAGCAAAATCTGCGCGTGAGATTTCGCGAGACGAAAAATAAAACGCTCACGATTTCTACAGAACGAGCGAGCGCTGCCGATTGACTGTACATGGCATGTATTATGGCAGTTAGGTCTCCCACGATGGTCTTGCGCGGTGTGCATACTAAGTGAATGAGTGGCGTAATGTGTGCAGGAGAAGAGGCGGACGATAAAATACGGCCAGTATCTGGTCTAATGTGTACATTGTGTAGATGTGAAGTCGTGTATTTGTGTTGAGGAATTAGCCAATGGGTTCTGCATTGCCCTCTGTTTCATTGTTCATTGAGAGGTACCTCAAAAAGTTTTCAGGGGGACCTGGGGGCAGCCCCCAAATTGCCCCAGGGGCACTTATATGTTATTAACATCTTTTCGAAAACGCACGGCCGGACCTTGATAGGAATCATCCTTAGGCAATAGGTACCTTACCTTGTTCAAATGTGTGGTCATAAATGGCAAGAGGGCCGGGGGATAGCCCCCAAACGCCCCACGGGACATTTTCTAATGAATAAATAACTGGATTTTAACCAAAGTAAATAGGGATCATCCCGGGTCATCCCCCAACCGCCCAAGGGGGAAACTCTCTTCTAATTCTAATTTCTAATACTTTTTCTAAAGAAAAAATAACTAGAACCATCCTTAGGTATTAGGGACCTTAAGTTGTTAGAATGGGGGGGGGGGGGCCGCAAATGGTAAGGAACTGGGAGGGGGTAGCCCCCCCCCCCCCCCCCGAAAAAAAAGAAAAAAAATGCCTCCAGTTCCTCTTATTTGTGATTTTTTCAGAAGAATACATAATAAATAAATACTAATAATATGTACCTAAGTTATTAAATGATGCTGCGCAAGTGGCAAGGGGGAGGGGGGGGGGGGGGGAGGGGGGCAGCCGAATGCCCCCAGGGGGAAGTCCACTTGTTTTGTTACTTTTTCTCAAAGGTCATGAACTAGCCAGCCCCCCTCCCTCTTTTTTTCTCGCCCTCCACCTCAGAAATGCACCTTGCGGTCCAAAATATTAAGAAGAAAGAAGTGTTTTCTCCAAACTGTGCAGTAACCAAGGATAATCTAACACGCACATGTAGTCGCGTACTCATCTGATGAGGGGACAAGGAGGCCCCCCCCACCCACCATCGAAATTAACATAGCGCCTTACATGTCAATTACTCTCTTGTCATCATGAGGTGACTTCGTTCCCTCCCTCAGTGGATGTCTTTTTTCTTTCGTCCTCTTAACTTTTTTTCCACAAGCACCAAATTTTTAACATAATGTTTAAAATACTATCTGAAAAGAGATATCGTTTTGAGGTCGCCATTCTTCAGTATCATGACATAAAGTACTTATAAATGTTTTAAGACTCTTTTTATAACCATATATAAGATAGTTAACAGTGAAAGAACAATCGGTAGTGCTCAGAATATGAAAGAACAGTGATGCAAATACTATTTCCACAGAAAATAACTATAATGGAAAATATAAACAAATTAAATGCAGTCAATCAGTTTTCAAAATGGCCACCAAAATTTGAATGAACAAAACACAAATTGTCACATCACTCAATGTTGCATGATAGTTGATTGTGAAAAGGCTAGATAGACTAGAAATCCGTAAAAAAAAAAATCAGTGTCAACGGGAAGATAAAATTGATGCGCTAATTACTTCACTTAGAAACATAATGTTTGCTACTTTAAGTGATGCAAATAAATGCTGTTTATTTATCTACTTTTTGGATAGATTCATGTTGGCATTCTTTTCACACAATGCAATTGTCGCCGGCGACAATTTGTGCAGGGGGTGACAATTTGTGTTGTCAGAGCTCTGCACAAATTGTCGCCGGCGTCAATTTGTGCAGGGACGACAGTTTGTGGGGCAACAGGCCTACTAATTGTAATTGCAATCTTACTTTGTTATTCTGATAAGGGCCAGTATCCGTGTTACGTTTGTTTGATGGTATTGTTTTTATCAATGAAAAACCTAAATGAATGAATGAGTATCATCAAGCAAAATACCGAAGTAGTTCATTATGGAGTTTCAATGTGCAGTAATCATCATGTCATATCGGAACTACTTATCAGAATAACAAAGTAAGATTGCAATGATCAAGACCTAAAGTTACAATTAGTTTCTATTGAAACACTAGCCTCACTCATTATTCGAAAAAATGATGTATAATGGATCACACAGTCAGCAAAACTGGCAGGTGTTTTTACATAATATGTTGATGATATACGGAGTGGTGACTGCGGGAGGTGCATGGAATGGCTTATCTTGGGGTGGATTAGAAGGATGGAATGAAAAGAAGAAAAAACAATTGAATATTCGTAACTTATTGAATATTTTCGAGTTTATCGAGAACATCAATTTTTTGGAAGTTGCATTCTCCATTAAACCGTTTTCAAGCACATCAGGAACATACCCTCTATCTCCCTCTCCTCACTCTCTCTTTCTTTCTCTTTCTCTTTCTCTCGCTCTAACTCTTAGGGCGTGCGGGTAGTCGCGCGCGTATTGTGCAATGTCTGTATTGTCTGTATGTAATGGATGTACACAGCCAAATGGCAGGCACCGGAAAATACGCTTATTTTATTTTCAGCGAGGTAGTCGTGACCTTCACTTGACCTCTCGAACCGCGGAAAACGTCTCCTTTTCAAACTGCGATATCTGCATGAATATACCACATTTTCGTACGTTTTTTTGTAACTGTATGTTGGAGGTCAAAATTTACCAACTGTGAAAAAACATTTCATTAAGACAGGCAGAAAAATATTGCAAATTCGAGTTAAATATGTGGTTCTAATAAAAATTAAAAAAAAATGAAAATAAACTCTATTTTTCAATGTCAATCGCTTTTGAGCCCCTCTACATTTAGAAGTCATCTGAAGCGGAATTTATTGTACTTTATAGAGATACCATTATTTTTCAACCTTCCCCCATAGAAGGGTCAGGATCCAGCAAAGCATCAACCATGTTCAAATCCAAAACGAGCGAGATATGACGAAGTTGTAAACGATCCTAACCAGCAAATGCCACCGGCGATCCAAGAGTCACAGACTATGATTGGCTGGTTAGGATCGCTCACAACTTCGTCATGTCTCATGCAGATTGGATTTGAACATGGTGGATATTTTGCTGGATCCTGACCCTTCACAAAGTACAATAGATTCCGCTACAGATGAACTATAAGTGTTGGGGGCTCAAAAGCGATTGACATTGAAATATATAGCTTATTTTCATTTGTTTTTTTTTTAATTAGAACCACATATTTATCTTGAATTTGCAATATATTTCTGCCTGTTTTAATTGAATGTTTTTTCATACTTGGTAAATTTCGACCTCCAACATACAGTTGCAAAATAACATGTGCTAAAATATAGTTTATTCATGGAGATATCGCAGTTTGACCTTTTTCGCGGTTCGAGAGGTCATGTGAAGGTCACGACTACCGAGCTGAAAATAAGATCGCGTGTTTTCTGCTGCCTGCGGACGAATATCGGTTGCGAAGTCCGTATGATTTCTGAAAATTCGCGTCACTTTGAAGACGAATAGCACAAATGTTTTATTTTTGAGCCCAAACAAAACTGGAATCAAATTATCCGCTGGAGTACTGGCTTTCCAAGGCTGCAACTGGTGTTGCCGTCCAATTTGTAGAAGGGTTAGGATCCAGCAAAGTCTGAGAGCTTACATATATATTGGTTGCGAAGTCCATACGATTTCTGAAATCTCGCGTCACTTTGAAGACGAATAGCACAAATGTTTTATTTTTGAGCCCAAAAAATATTGGAATCAAAATCTCCGCTGAAGTATTGACTTTTTAGAGCCGTAACTGTCGTTGCCGTACAATGCATAGAAGGGTCAGGATCCAGCAAGGTCTGAGAGCTTACATATTTAAAAAAAAATGAGGCCTGTTTTTGAAAGCAAATAACTTAAAAACTCCTGTGCGGATTTCGAAAAAATGGAAATATTTATTAAGAAACGTATAATCTCAATCCCTGTCTAAAAACATCCTGATCAGTATGCTTACAGACACCAGCAAAAGATCTCGCGATCATATCGAATTCTTTTATAATCTAGGTGCAGCAAAATCTGCGCGTGAGATATCGCGAGACGAAAAACAAAACTCTCACGATTTCTATCGAACGAGCGAGCGCTGCCGATTGACTGTACACGTAGGAGAAAAGGGCAGTTTTTCTTCAGCCACGCCGGAGGTGAAACGTGTGTGGGGCGAGTCCCGGTTATTTACTTTACAACAGTTAAAGGCGAGTGTCTTCAATTCTAATTTAATGATTCTGTCTATGTTGTTTTAGTTATTTGAAGTGATCAGTGCGTGAATGCTGAGTCTTTTGAGAGATTTGAGTGATTCCAATGTATATGTGAAGCCGTGCGATCCCCAGTACAACGCGTAACTGAACAGAGAGAGATAAATGAGATCGAGAGGAAATCAGAATGATCCATGACCCAGTTGTGCTACAGTATCATAATTCTTGCTAATGCATTTTGACACTTATCATTGTTTTCATAAAGGTGTATATGACATCACTACCAATGGGGTCGCCTATTATTGATTCGATTTGTTAGAATTCAACACTTGAAGTAGTTGATAGGCCAAAAATATAAACTGAGATAGGCCTGACATATTTTAAAAAATCCCAAGCTGTACTATCTGCGTTCCTGAAATGATAATTTCCCATTGCTATCTGGCATACTGAAAGGAAATATGATAAACTGTTTAACATATTTACTTTAAATATATTTATTAAAAATATTTTATCCTTTGCAGGTCGTATTCGCATACAATTCGAAAATGCCTAAAGCAGAGTGCTGCAATGAGAACTGGCTAACGCAGGCGGAGGCGTTGATGAATATACAATACAGTGAGTCCGAACAAGCATATGACGCAGTTGCTGAGAAGTACGAAGAGGTAATGCCAAGATTATATTTCACATTTTGAAATATATTAACATTTTGAGCCGAAAAAAATTATTCTATAAAAAAAATCCATGAACCAGAAGTATCATGCAGACATTTGTGATTAAAAATGAAAAGATTGATAAAAGATTAGAATTTGCATCGAGATAAAATGTACATATTATGAAGTTGATAACATAAGTTATCTACTAGCAACTGCTCTATCACGTTATCATTAAAAAAAAATGATGCATCTGGATTGAAAGACCTTGCGGACAGACATGTGTGATGCACGATGGCATTGGTGTGCTCTGAATTAGTTATCTGATAGACCAAAAAATTGAATGCCCAAATTTGTCCAAAAGTGAAAATCTGATTCAATATTCAAAGGATTGTCATAGTATGTTGTGATGTGTAAACTTTAGCTTGATTGAGTTTAAACCTCTTCTTACTTTAAAATTGTAAAAAAAAAATATACAGTATATCCAATGTGTGATTATTATAACTTTATAACAATGACATTTGAAGTATGAAGTACATACTGTAATAGTTGATATTTTCCAAGAGAATAGAAGATAAATGAAGTGTGCCCCATCTGCAACAGTCATGTGTTCTAGTAGCATAAAGGCTTGACTCTGATATTTATTGTTTATGTTTAGAAATCTAATAACGTCTTTCTGTCTTCAAGCATCCATTCTTGTATTGCCTATACATTACACTGTACCTGATGTCATGTGGCTTACTTACTGCCACCACTGCTAGCATTGCAAACATTTTTTTTTGTCGAACCTGATTTGTTCCTTTTGTGTAGTTGCAGGCAACCATCACAAATGTATCATTGTTTGGGAGCTACCTACTATGTGGGACGGTTCAATGTCTACATTTCTCTACAATTAAAGGGTACATCGAATTGGGAGCCTGACACCGTATTGTGTACGATTCACATCGTGATATCATCAAATATAGAAATAAACTGAACAATAGACGAAGTTATGCACATGGCTATTCATTGCACATACTACGTGCAATGGCTTATAATAGCATCAGATGTTTGATATACGTTGCAAACTTATTGCTTCTTCCTTGGCATAAGCTGGCAAATTTGTGACATAGCAAAAGATTATTCCCATAAGAAAGGTTGTTACATGATATTGTGTGAAGACATGTGATGCTAAATATTGTGAGCAGGTGAAAGTAGTCATTGCAATAGCTAGTCATGTGCATAAATTATATCTATTGAACTGTGCATTTCAACCTTTGATGATGTCACGATGGGAATCTTGAGCTGAAGGATTTTGTGGGGCTTAGCAGTGCTGAGAAAAATATAGAAAAAATATTTTAAAATGTGTGACATGAATTTTCATTGAACAGTTAGTGTTTTTGAAATAAACATCCTTAGTTGCGTCAACAGAAGTCAACATATATTTTGATATCAGGGGCCTTTTAAACTCTTTATTGTCAAGTCAATCATGTAGGGACATTATTCCGAACGATGCACCTCCGTTCGGGGAGGGCGTTTCCAAAAAGTGACAACACTATATCTGAACCCCCTCCCCCCCCCCCCCCCGACTCCCTAATCTGACACCCCTTATCCCCATTCACTTTGAGCACAAGTTTGTTTTCCCCCTTTCCCGCTTTTTCCATGAGACGGTCTCTGTGAATGGTTCCTTTCCTTGTCAATATCCATTAGCTATTTCACCAATCTGCGTTTTCGAATATAAATATTTATTAGATATTTATGTATATGACAGGCGCAAGGGATCATGATCTTGTGCGAAATCTACAAAGACCGGTTAAAAAAATTGTGAAAATTAACAGTTTACCGAGAAGATCATAAAATGGGTCACATTTGTGATCTTTTAAATGTGCAGTTTGATTCTCACGATCATTTTCAAAATGCTTCTTCATTTTTGTTCGATAGTCTGCAAACACTCGCGACTACTACACTGTAGCAGTTTGCATTATGCTCCGATGCTCCGGCCTCCAGTTTTGCCCTACTTTAGCAGATACAGTTTCATATCGGACGCTGATCCAGGATTTTTTAAACGGGTCTTTGTCATTTTCGCACAAGATCATAATCTCTTGCACCTATGTACACAAATAGCTATTTGGACATGTTATGTACACAAATAACTATAATGAATATTTATATTGGAAAACGCAGATCGATTAAATTGCACATGAATATTAAGAAGCAAAAGAACCATGCACAGTGAGAAAGAGGAAAAACCACTTGTATACAAAGTGAATGGGAAGAAGGGGTGTCAGGGGGTGTCAGAAGTAGGGGCGTTACCTTTTGAAACATTCGTTTGGGGACATGGTTGGTATCTATGAATCAAAACATGCTCAGTTCATATAATTCAATCTTTAGCCATGTCACGAAACATATCACATCATGTCTCTTACCACTTTCCGTTATGAGAAAAGCCAAAAAATATCCCTTCAACCCCCTGACACGTCCACTCTCCACTATGTTGTACTTAGAATGACCTGTAATATAGAACAATATCTTTTCCCGCCAGCCCACACTTTATCAATTCTTTTGACTTAAACCTATAAAGTATTTGAAAGTTATTCATATCCTATCGTCCATTGTTCGTACGGCATATTACGCGGGAATCGCGCTGCTCGGTATTTTAGTGGGAAAAGCCAGTCCGCAAGTATGCAGGGCTCACAAAAAACAGGTCAAGATCACGAAGATGGCACTATATCCGGTGATGTGAGCGCCATTGTATGACAGGTGTGACCGTAACAAGCAAGCGTCGTATAAAAAAAGACAAACCAAAATGTGATCCCCAACAATTTCGATGGCGCTTATTTTAACCAGTCGAGGCATATCATCATATACATTTGGCGGACTACAGGGACTCTGCGAATGCTTTCATCATGTCCATGTGTAGTGTCAGTAAGCCAGAGTACGGGAAATGTTGATGACTGAATTGTAAACATTGAATCGAGCACATTGATAGGATAAGAAAAGTGCTTGAGAAAATCTGAGGTGTATATTTCACCAGACCAAACGTTGAATGCGCATCGTCAACTATTATGTGTGTAATGAATACATCTTTGATATTTCCACAAACAACAGTTCATATACTCACAAAGCAAACTCACCACCGCGTTACTCCATTCACTACCCGGACCCGAAGCAATGCTTATAGAATTAGGCTCTCATCCGTCATCTTGTCGGTTAGTGGAATTATGGCATTACTACGTCTCCTATAAGTTTACACGTTAATAATTTTCCCTGACTGTCCCACCGATCTTGTTCAAGTAAAGCTTTTAGTGGAATGATGCAATCTGGACACCACGTCACTTGCATTATATTAACCATGTACATATTTATCACAAAATTGCAGATGGTGGCAGGCATACACTACAATGCTCATGTTGAACTTGGAAGGCAGCTATCAAAGGTGGTACCCAATCTTGATGCCTGCATGCTTGATGTAGGCTGTGGCACTGGATTAGCCGGGGCCGAGGTATGACGTCACTTATTTGCAATGCAATGCTACAATTAATTGTGCACGTTGTTAAAGTTTGAATACCCTTGCGGCTACTCTTATGGTTAGGCAACCAGGCGATATGTACCAAAAAAGATTTCCCCCATAGTTGTGTGCCTTCATTAAATGATTTTGATTTACATCGCGAACTATTATTCAATAAATCAATTGGAGTAGGTTGTCTTACGTTGTCTTACGTTGCGTGTAGGAATGAAGTCTTATTTTTGCTGGCAGTGGCGTACGATATTGAGGCGCCTTGTGCCAGTGGCATCTCTAAGCAAAGAGGGGAAAGTCAATCTCTGTCGTCCTCTTGACCTACGTCCCTGAACAGCACCAGTAAGGGCGACTTTCTCAAGAGCATTCTTACGAAGGACATGGCCTAGGAAACTTATCTGTCTTGTGGCAATTGTTCGAAGTAACTTTCGGGTTGTCTTTGCTGTATCTAGCACATCTCCATTTGTAACATGATCAGTCCATGACACTCTTAACATCCTCCGAAGAAACCACATTTCGGTGGTTTCCAAACGCTGCTGCATGGATTTGCTTATAGTCCAGCATTCTGATCCATAAAAAAAGCGTGGACCATATGTAGCAGTGCAACAATCTAAATCTGGTGGAGAGAGTAATAGATCAAGTTGTCAGTGTCCTCTCCATTTTCTTGAAAGTAGACTTAGCAATCCCAATTTGGCGTTTGATCTCTTTCTCACACCTTCCGTCAGACGTTACAACACTGCCTAGATATGTGAACTCATCTCCCTGTTCAACAGTTTCACCATTTACTCTTATCCTGCATGGTGTAAATGGAGATATTTTAGAGAAGGCGAGACAAAAGGACTTTTTACGTTTTAATAAAAAGCCTTTCCTCTCACTCTCTATGACGACGGTGTCCATTAGAGCTTGCATTTTCTCTTCAGAATCAGCAATCATAGCCGTATCATCTACATATCTAACATTTTTTACGTTAACTCCTCCAATCTTAATGCCGTCCATTTCTCTGATGAACCATCAATGTCTAGTGAATCTAGTACCTGTTGATGTTGGACCTTGACAAATGCTGTGACATAGTCAATGAAGCATACATAGAGATCTGACTGCCTCTGAATTGCCTTCTCAAAAAACATACGTTGATACTAAAGAGTAGCAAAAAAGTGTTGTGATATTTAGGTCGAAGGTTAAGGAACAAGATCAAATCCAAGGTCCACTTTTTTTTTAGATATGAAACTGAGTTGATGTATATCTAACTTTCGTTGATATTTGTGCGATTTGGAGCCACAAACTTGAATGTCAAGGTCTACCTGGTAGGCATGGTTTGCGCCCTAATTTACCACTTCATTGCGGCATGCAGAGAATTCGAATCATTCCAGCAAATGTTATTACGGGGAATATGGGTTGAACGCCGAAAGTCAAGTTTTTTTTTTAATCATTATCATTATTTCTTTCTGGACAGCTGGTTAAGCTGGGATACCGATGTCTTCACGGCGTGGATGGATCGGCCAAGATGTTGAAACTTGTGGCAGAGAAAGGAATTTACGTAAAACTAGTCAAATCAAACTTTGGCCCAAACACCCCCCTTGAGTATGCAGATGGTATGTGGTAAAGATGTAATTATGATTTAAAAGATGTCGCGTTGGACATTTGAATTATACGAATTGATTTACTATTTACAAGGTTGTAGTAACGATCTCTATTGAGGTGATGTGTCACATAGGAAGACGATCATTACGAAGGTCATTACTAAGTCGCCCGTTCCGATGCTTGAAGATGGATTTGGGTTTCATTTGGGAAGTAAATATGTGGATGTTTCTTCTCTTTTCTAATAGTTAAATGGTGATGCTCTGAAGCCCTAGGCTCTGTTTTTGAAAGCACATATTCATAAATTCATCATTGACCACGTTGATAGCAATTAAAAGGGGAACTACGGGGTATGTATACGTATCGAATGTGCAATACTTATCTATCAAAAAAACGTTATTGATTCTTAAAATATCTTGAATGAACAGTGTCACCTCGACGGGAAGATGTAGTATACAAAGTGATGTAAAATAGTATTAAAATATATTTTCTCGGAAAGATCATGCAGTTGTCATGCAGGGACATAATGTTTGGGAGAAAAAATGTGAGTGTAAGAATATCTCATCGTGCAAAATTACGTGGCACAGTTTAAGGTCTAATATCGCAACCTCGCGCGTTGAAATGTCGATTCTTTTTAACTTTTTTTTTCATATTTGCTTTTTTTGCATTTGCATTTTTTCCTTGCATTTTTTCCTTGTTATTTTTTTCCTTTTCCGAGGAGTGTATTTCTGGATAGTTAATATCCCCTTTTGTGTGTATTACTGATAAAATACATCAGTAGCGCTGCGCATAAAGAGTTGAGTATCTACTTAAAAATGAATCCTGATGTCAATCTAGATATCTTCCGGTGTGCTTATTTATCTTTAGGCTTCTTCGACGTGGTTTTCAGCAGCGGTTGCTTCACGCCTGGACACCTCAAAGAGACATGCCTCCCAGAGATGATTCGCCTCGTGAAGCCTGGTAAGAATACCAAGAAATAAAGCTCATGTGAAAATACCATCTCGATATTGAAATACAATATCCCCCGACCCACCCTAAACCCCGGAAAACTTAGTTGATATGCTCCGAACGCCAATGTCTGATGTTGTCCCATGTTAATGTTAATGTCGTCCCACAGTGCATTTCACATGTCTATAGTCACATCCACTTCCGGTCAAATGTATTATGGTATGACACAGGAATTGGATATGACTACAAAAATGCGTTGTACGGTACATTGTGAGACGAGTATTCCTTATATGTGGTATGGAGAATTATAAAAACCCTCATGAACATTTGCCTTGTGATAAAGCTCTTCGGAATTGTTAATTTTTAGCACGGCATTAAATCTTCTCCTGAACTCGGACTAATTCCTGTGTGTATAATGTCCAGGAGGGTACATCATCAATTGCACAAGAAAGAAAGAATTTGACGTGGAGATGCGGGACATGAAGCTGAAGACGGCGCTGATCGAACTGACGAAAGACGGCTAGCGTGATAGGGAAAATATGTCATCTCATCCTAACAGAAAGATTTGAAGAGTTCATGCTACAAAATGACTCGATAGACCCTAAACTTCAGAAAGGGAAATCATAAAAGGAATTAATGGGTACATCAAACACAACACGGTATTGCATGAAATTATTTATGAGATTTTTGTTCATAGAGTTTCGTTTAGGTCATGATATTGATTCGCTTTTCCTTTTCATTTTCATTCTTTTCATTTTGTGCTCTATGTTGTTAACATATATCTGTAGAATTTTCCAGGGAGTAAGATTAGCTGGCGTAAGGGTGCTCCGATGTAATTGTATAATGCATATTAAAGCGTTCCATTTGTAATGATATTCAAGAGTTCCCTGCCATACAGAGGACTAAACTTTAAAAAAAAAATTGACCATTAGATTTTAATTTTGAAATATATCAACGAATGTTGTATCAGGGCATTCATAGCTTCCTTTTCATTTGCCCTGTTTTCTTTTTTCTTCTGATTTTGCTGAATTGGGATTGATATTTTAAAGTGTTATTTTAAAATAAAGAATGTCATTTTTGGGCGAATAAACAGTAGTAATGGGGAAGAGAGAATATGTTTTTCAGGTATGTAAACTTTATATAATGTTGGCAATGTTGACATTTATCGGTTTTTAAAGTTGGTCTCGCTTTATCGTGTGTTTTGCGCTCCGCTCCGACCAAAAAACCCACAAACAAACAACTACACACACACATAAACTTATCGAACCTAATAACCATCTAAGCAGCTTTAATATATACACATCCGTCTTAGATATATTACACCCCTAAGTTCTCCATAAAACAGTAAACAATGCCAAACATCATCATAAAAAGTAAAAAAATGAATCGAAATACAATCACGACGGTAAGATGTATCGACACACAATCCCAGTCGTTTACTCTTTGCGTGCTACATATGATATTTTTACATATGATAAGAAAACTGTAAAGCTTCACCTCCTTCAACAAGAATATTTATGATTGTATTTCAGTATGCCCATATAGTACTTGTTTTTGTATTAATGTGTTGATCCCAATGACATGGTACGTTAACATCGTCGCCTGCAAAGTTATTTCAAATGATGAATAATTACATAAAGCAGTTGGAGTGGTACCAATCTTTCTTTATATATTTCTTTTTATCACTCATTCTATCCTCTATATAATATACTAAATATAATATTACGTTCAAACTTCGGCTCATTTTGAAAAAAAAAAAACCCTGTTTGATTTTCCTCCATTTCGCACGATGTACGTATAATATGATGTACTTCGGTTGTTATTCCGGCAAGCGTCGGCTTAACCCTTATACTCCCGGTCGAAGTTTTGTCGGTACTTCCTGACGCCTCAATATTTCGAAACGAAATTTCTTGACTTTTTTTTCTGATCCTTCCCGCACATTTTGATACCAAATTTATGGCGATCGGACCTACCGTGCGGGTGTCAGATTACGTTTACCGAACACATGCCACTGAAATTTCGCTATTTCTCTATATGACTGTGTATAACCCTATGGATGAAATCAGGAGCTTTTCCAATTTATGTAAATACTTTTCTAATAAGTGTTATCATTGTTTCAAATATTTTTGAGCAATATAAAATGAAATGTGGTTGTAATTTTGTCAAATAGCAAAAGATGCTTGACAAAAAACAAAGAAATACATAAGAAAATTGAAAAACAATACAATACATAAGAAATGATTACCACAACCTATCTTTTTCTTTCAAGAATTGATGAGGGAGTTATGAAAGACATTTATACCAAAACTTGCT
Organism: Arbacia lixula; assembly: GCA_963669155.1. NCBI lineage: Eukaryota > Metazoa > Echinodermata > Echinoidea > Arbacioida > Arbaciidae > Arbacia > Arbacia lixula. Next base: position 20,290,847 of record OZ022589.1, on the reverse strand, counting down.
ATTCCTGAGGCTTTATTTAGTGAGAAATACCAAAATCTATGATTTCTCGCATAAATTAGCATAAATTCATTAGTTTAAAAAAAATAAAAGAACTTTCGTAAATTTAGCTATACAACTTTGTAGATAACATAATTCTTTACCCTTGTGCAAAATTTTGAGGCAATCGGGCGACCCATGGCTGAGATCTCGGGGGGGGGGGGAGGGGGGGGGGCCATAATGCCCCCCCCCCCCCCCCCGGTAATGACAAGCTTTGAAATACCTCGGGAGTATTAGTGTTAATAGGAATAGCCAGTTATCCGTGTTTTATTTATCTACCATTGTCTTTTGTATTCTCATTTCATGTATAAGAAAGCCCGCATGAAATAAATCGATCAAACAAATACACACAAATCGCACAGAGCGCCATTCTGTCTGGCTTAAAACGCATTAAAGGTCCTATGACATCAAAATGCATGTTTACTTGATGCAGCTTAATATAACAAAATCACAAACTGTTCAATGTTTTCATTAAACAGATAGTGATTTTGTTATATATTTATTATGTTGCATCAACATAATTCAACATACATTTTTCATATCAGGGGAACTTTAATGTCGTAGGTATAGCAACATAGTGTCAAATGCTGGGAGTGCGATTTTAAAGGTCTGTCATTTAAAATAAACAAATGTTTCGCACTAACCCTATATCCTAATAGGAAAATGAGACAAACGTTCGTCTTGCAAAGGGGTATAAATCCCATATAAATACATTTCAGGTATTTTTTGTTTAATCCAAATTTTTGCAGTGGTTTCATGTAATGCAGCTACGTCTCGTTTTGGGTAACTTATCATGTATAATTACACCTTTACAGATCTACCGGCGTCCAATAATGTTTACTTTTTTTCGTTTGAACCTTTACTGAAAAAAAAACAAATTATGTGGATTAATGCCTTCTTGAAAAAAAGAAATTGTCAACATATTTCTAAAAATGAAGGTAATATCAGGAAATCAATACTTTAATGCAAAATAAAAAAATCACATTTAACACAAAATGTATCTTAACCCGTTTTCGGAAAGGAGCTCAGCTGCAATAGACTTCAGAAAAGTAGTCTTTTGAATTGTCTAGCTTGAAGTTATGATGATGGAAATGTCATATTATTCAATTCTTCCTTTGCAAATGCTCACACATTTCACATCACCACATTCATTGATCTTTCACTATAACATGATCTAGGCCTAAACTACCAGTGATGATCAAATTGAGGTTCTTACGGCTCATTTCAATATTCCACACCAGTATTACTTTTAGCAATTTGATAATACATGTATCTGTGTAGTTGTAGTGTCCGAAAAACACTACCTGTATTTTACCGCTACGCTGACCCTTTCTGTCTATATCTATTTCGTTTATTAAGCACTTGAATTGTAGCGAAAGTGATCCACGTGATTTTACTTGACATTTTACATTGAAGCCGTATCACTGGCATATTAATGGTGTACTAATACGTCACAAATGCTACAGCCACGTCGTCTTGTCGTAGTCATCTCCTCGTATTGCTTCCAGGTCGCTATGGCAGGAGTTCCCCGGTATTTTGCGTCTACAAGTGAGTGCGGATGCCTCATTATCATTGTCCCCCTCGTCCTCCTCGTTCTCATACTCCGCCTCCACATTAGCCCCCGCTTCCTCCTCCTCAACCAACACTACCTCGACCTCCTCATCCTCGTTCGCATTGTCTTCTTCGCCTTCCATAACTTCTTCCTTTTTTTGATCATCCTGCAAAACGAAACATACAAAATCACATTCCGTTGAAATGGTAAAGCAAACTTACGAGCCCATGTGCATTCTTCTAACAAGGTAGCACGTGAAAAATCTAAATCAAATGACGTGTTAATATTTCAATCTATCGTGGCATAGCTGATCATTTACCACACTTCAGATGCATCCTGGTAAATGGAAGTCTCAAATGATTACATATTAGGGTCACAGCTTTGTTTAAAACTGTCTTGTATGAATCTTTTAACCTATTACACGCATACACATGGCAAAATAAAGCAAAACATTGCATACATATCTACATGTATTATATGAATCGAGGATTTTTCTTACAAGAGTTTGAAGTGGCAGTTCTGTGGGTCTATGGCGCCCATCCCTTCTAACGAGATCCTTGAGGCAGACCGGAAGACAGCAAAAACATGCGTCCACCAGATACAGTTTTAGATCCGGGTCAACCGTGTTGGGATCCTTGAAGCCTTCAGAATGATGTGATGAAATGTGTTCAGTAAAATGTAATTAGGTATTTTACCCTTTTTTTATTGTATGTAAAAGTCCGATTGCATAGAAGTATCAGAAATGTAAACTCTTCCGTTATTCTGCTTCTTTTCATTCAGGCACATGCTCTTAGCTCTTTGTGTGCCATTGATGATTATTAGCACAACTAATATGCATACATCCCTTTAAGCAGCACTTTATCCGGCAAGCATCGGGTTAATTTGGTTTAATAGCTAGTGAGAACTATTAATTAAATCAAATAATAATCGTATAACAACCGATTGTCCGAGGAATAGTCATGTTACCGTTGTGCCTTTAGAGAGTAAATAATGCGATATTAAGGCTCACTGATTCAACACGAATATGCTGTGTATGTATACCTGTCAACGGCGCGTAATCTCATGAAGACACTTTTAGTTTTGAGTTTAGCCCTCTTTCGTGCATAGCTGAGCATTAAACTCTAAATTTTGTCAACGGTGGATTTATGTTAGCATGATGTACAAGAATAATTTCATTTGATAAAACACCACTGACCTTTGAACCCGCTTGCTACCATGCCAACGGCTACCGTTATGGCTAAGCCAAGCGGTGCATAGTATTGGTATGATAATCTGTGAAGTCCAGCGAAAATGTATCTGTATAGTGACAAAATATATGAGAGTTTACATTAATACCCTTTACAACCTTTTCCAGGACAATGTATGGTTCATCGGAAAATATCCCACCTTAACGGGAATGGTTATAGTGGAAGGTTAAACGTACCTTCTCCGTGGGGCTTCAGTCGTTACGATCGGATAACTTTCTGCAATATCAGCTGTCGTTAATAATCCCGCATCCTTCTCTGGGAAAGATCCGTTCAACCATTGGCACCCCGCCACCGATAGGGGGCTCCTGTCACTTATAGCTGACGTCGACGCTGCAGTGCTTCCAAGTTTTATCCACAACACAATGATCAGACCGGCTACCACACCAACCATGGCTCCCTAATTACAATAAAACACAAATAACGAGACATACTTGTGGATAAGTATAAGGTGGTCTGTATTGGCAAATTCATGTACAGACATAGGGTACCGTGGTAAATGCACGGTGACAACATGGACCCTCCATGGAGGCAACGCTCAAGAAAGCTCATAGCGCACCTACCACATGCTAACATTTCATAGACTTGCCTGAATGGTAAACAAATAATCAACGTCGGTGAAGGTGATGGGATGAACTATCACTTCCGAGGCTATCTGGATGTAGCTATCTTTTCGAAGCGCAGCTGAGGAAAGATAGCGTATACATTCAGATCGCCGAGGAAGTGATATTTCGTCTCATTGCCTGAAACCAAAAGTTGATTATTTGATTTATCTTCCACATCTGAAACCAACTATCTATACCAAAAATGACAATTTGACGTACAAAAGTAATGTTTACTTCTCTACCTAACCCGAGCCGCTGCCAAGGGGAACAAGCGTCAGGATGCGCGTTAACTAGGACGAGCATTAGGACGCGCGTTTAATTAGGACGCGCATTATGACGCGCGTTTGGACGCGTTAGTAGGAGCTGATAGTCCGAGTGTAACGCACTTTTATTTCGCGCATATTCAAAAAATTGATCACGCGTAAGGAGTGTGAGGAGTGAAGAGATCAGCGAAACCAAAAAGTACTATCATCTAGAGTGTAACGAGCTTTTGTTCTCAGGTGATCTGATAGGAAAAATTACGCCTCATCACGTGATCAACTCTTGACCAATCATATACCAACATTCTTAGTATGTGGAATATAATCACATATATGTGCTAACAAAATGTAGTTAGTAGTAATTTAAGATAAAGGCGCGAGGGATATAAATTGGGGGGGGGGGGGGATACATTGCAAAAGGAATAAAGTAATGACCCTACACACCCAGGAATCGAAATGGGGTTGCGCGTTCTTACAAATAGCGCACAAATCTTCCCATTCACACGTAATACATGAAAGGGGCTAGAATGATTTAGAAATCAATATTCAAGCTAAAATCCCGACATCTCTTTTTAAAACGAAGACTACACTTGCGATAGTTAGTAGCCTCAGTTACAACATATTACACATTTCAGAAGATGGTGGCAAAACTTACATTGAAAAAGGACCCAAACATAAGCGATATGCAGCTCGTAGAAGATCGGTATGTCATTTCATGATTTGAAATAAATGCCCCTTTCATTGACATAGCACGTACATACGTCTGATATTGACATTAATGCCTATTAAATAAAATAACACCTTGATAGAGTGATCAAAGTAAAAAAAAAAGTAAGTCAATTTCTAGTATAGAGCAATGTCTCAGGTACAACATACTGAAATTTTGGGAGAAAAAGACGAAAAATGTTGATGAAATGCCCCCTAGGTAAGAGGATTGTAGGGATGATGTATGGAATTCGTGTTATTGACAAATTACAGTCACCTTAGACAACATCGGACTAGCCTCCGTTTTTATAGCCTTTAGATAGATGTATAGTTAGATAACTACCTGTAAATCATGAGGACGCAAATCGTTTCGTATTTTATTTTCATGAAAACAAAATAATATATAAAACGAACCTGTGAGTTACTTCGATGAAAGAACAAACCGAGAACGTAGACACCTAGAATCACTCCCCCGGTGACTCCAAATAGCGATACCGTCACCTATGTATACACAAACAAAGGAGCGTATGGATGTTTTTTCATTAGATTTCATACCAACTATGGATACTTGCCGATGATTTAAATTAATTGGCGCAGCATGGAAAGCATCAGTTTGAATAGCAATATGCTATTCAGTAATCACGTGCAATCGTTCATATTTTTTCTTCTTCTATAAAGATGAAGTGGAAGATCATCGTGACAATGTTTATCGTCTTGTGTAAGATTCAAGCTATTCACGAACATTTTATGCCTACCAATGCGCTGTTGAGCTTAATTCCTCACCTTTTCATAAAAAAAAATAATAACGATAAGACAAGATGATTACAACGAAGCCGGGACACATCACAGTCAAACTACAAGCCGTCCTAAATTTGTGTGAACCAAATATAAAAAGTAGTTCAATGTCCTTTAGCCTTTTCTGCGCGAGACAATATGCTACTCTGTGTGTTTCATGTATATTACTTGTGTAAAGATGCATTAATGGCGCATAAGGAGTTAAATGGATCAGGGGAATGTTTCACCAAGCTGTTCTTAGGCTAATAGCAACTTTACGCACGACTAGTGACCCTTTCTTTTGCGAAACGAGATTTTGATTCCCGTCCGCTTCAGTTGAAATTTGATCTTTTTAATTCAAAATTCTTATTGTTAACAAGTGTCTGTCTGAATACTTTTATGATTTGTCAAATTTGATTAGGATTGTTGGAGATTAGCTCCCACAATGTGTGGTGTGTCATGTAGCACAAGAAAGGGTCACCAGCCGTGCGAAAATCGTTCTTAGCTTACGAACAGCTTGGTGAAACACCACCAGGAAATTACATGACTTTGTAATAACTGTTTACGACACGTGGCTTACTTACTGTGATGATATTATGTTGTAATGCCTCAGCGAGGCATGCAAAACCAAGAGAGGAGACACCGTAGAGAATGACTGCAACGTTGGAAATTTAATACCAAATCATTTGATATCTATGATTGTAAATGAGTCGATGGCAATTATGAATACTTATTAGATATAGTATTGATCATATCAAGAATAAAAACTCTTTAAATGAAAAAAAGGGACCAATAGTTGCAAATATTACATTCATCACACATGTGACATGACCCTGTCTAGTTTTACCATATTAAAGATATGTAATCTGAACAAAGCATTTTTTTTTCAACTTTCAAGGATGCATTGTGACATTTTGTACAATATCAGCATGACGTTCATATGCAGTACCATTATTGCCTATTGTTACCATCATTTTATTTCTTTTGTTTTCTTTTTTTTTGTTTCAAGATATTTAAACAGTATAACGAGTTCAGTTTGTTGGAACAAACCGTTTTTAAACAAAGTCCTGTGCAAAGTATGGTAAAACATTAAAATCATATCACTTTATTTTACATAAAAGTAGATAACATTATATCATCATCATCATCCTTCTAATCATGTTTTTTTTTCACTCACCCAACACACGTAAGATAATTCCATAGCGTTTGCTACTGACACTGGGCCACAGGGCTTTAATGATATCTTCTCCTGTCATCGTGGATAATGACGTGATACCTGACGACAGAGAACTGCAGTTTCGTCGAGATTCCAGGAGTCACAAAGAACAAACACACATATCGATTGAGACACCCCTCAAGAAATATAGCACTCAAGCAAAGTATAGTTATCCATATCCGTCGCCAAATCGTACAAATTGCGTGGAGCCGTATATCATGCTGTATAAATCCAACTTGTTGTTGTTGTTGTTGTAATGATGCTATCAATCTATACCTGGCTATATTTTAGATCTATTCCACATCTAATGCCTTTATATTTCTGTGTTGGTAAAAGTATGCTCCGATCTTGTTTGGTTTGGCATAATGCAACCTTAATAACAATTTATTAGAAAAAAATTGCTGAAGTAATGAATAGTTTTAAAGGCAACCAGTTGTTAAGCCAAGTAACAACGGCGTTCTTGAAAAAAAAATCTCCCACCATATTATCTGGAGCACTACATGTATGTTGCCTTGATGTGGAAAACTGACAAGTTAAAAATTGTTTTAATCCTTCCTTTGGCAGATGTCGAGGGGATTCGTGCAGATAAACGTTTGAAGATGTGCTCGCATGACACATTAAGAGTTAACGAATATATTGTATTACATTTAAAACAATATAGTTACGAGAGAAACAATAATTGCACGAGTTTACCTGATGGATGCGGCAAGAATAGCGGATACGAACAGACCAGGCAGACCGGGTGCGTTAGAGAACACGTCCATCACAAAGAAGGGCGTTATCTGTAGCACAGAAACATATGGAGAGAAAGGGAACTAGATATTAAGATCGTTGGACAAAAGTGCTAAAACAAAAAGAAGCCTGAAGACAGCGAGAGAAAATACAAAGTAAACAAGAATTAGTTTTGATTATCTTACGGAAGTCCTCACTTCCTATCTCCTTCTACTAGTACAACTACTACTACTTCTACCAGTACTACTACTACCATGACTACCGTTGCTATTTTCACAAATACTTATTCTTCAACACCACTATCAATTACTACTACTACTACTACTACTACTACTACTACTACTACTACTACTACTGCTACCACTACTAGTACTACTACTACTACTACTACTACTACTACTACTACTACTTATCCTACTACTACTCTCCTCCTCCTCCTCCTACTACTACTTCTTATACTACTACTACTACTACTACTACTACTACTACTACTACTACTACTACTACTACTTATACTCATTCTACTTGTTATAATATTACTAGTCCTGTTGCTACTAGCATGAGCGAAGAGTCTGCATTGCCCACGTACCTGGTCCACATGTGATATGTCTTTATTGGCATACGGATCGCACAGCCTGTAGGCTGTGTATACTACGAGGCCCAGTAGAACACACAACGACACCATGATCACCTTCAATATAGATGATATCATAATTGACCTGTAGGTTGAAATAGAGATGTGGAAGTCCGATACTTATTTTTTGTATTCAGTTCTTCTAAAAACAGGGTAGTATTTCCAGAACCCGGGAGCCTGCTTCAAATTACACACGGTTTTGTATTCTTTATAATTGTCATTAACGTAATCCCTTCAATATGTCGAATATTGAACTGTTGCCGTCATTATCTTTAAAATCATTTGTTACGATTGTGTTTATAATTACAATGATTATGATAAATTTCGTCATTGTTATTACAATCCTCTGGCAAATTTTACTTTCAGCATAAAGTTATCTCGTGAATGCTTATAACGAGAAAATGGACACAACCACTCTAGACCGACAACAGGTGAAAAGGTTTGGTGCTGCCTCGGCCATGACGCTTAAATGGCTGTACAACTGTCAAAAATTGGCATTTGGTGTTAACCGCTTTAAAAGTTACAGTTTATTTCATTAGTTGGAATCATAGTTACTTACATATCTTAAATGGACATATCACACGTTGCAGCAATTATTACAAAATGGGGTATTAATTTGAAAATATGATAAAATAAGAATGTGTAGCGCGTATTGACTTACATTTTTGCACTTCTGGGCGAGTTCAGGCTGATATATTTCTGGACGATGGCTTGGTTGGTACCAGTTGTACTAAGTACGATTACTGTCATACCTACTAGCACAGACCATACAGTGTGGCGCACGGTGGGGTCGAAGCTTACCCTGTCAGGGACATAATCATAATCATATGAAAGGGGCAGTTCACCCTGAAGATAAGTTGGTTTTAATGAAGGCACAAACATAAAATAAACATATTAGTGAAGCTTTGACGAAAATCGGTTAAAGGAAAAAAAAGTTATATGATTTCAAAATGTTGATTTTGTGACGTCGTTGTGTACGTTTCTTTTGGAAAAGGTAAATTTTCTCAAAAGAATATTTACAATTGCCTTATTAGATGCTTTTTACACACATATCGCAATGAAAAAATGTGTTCCTTGATCATGAAACATTAAAGAGGGAATTTATGGAAAAAGTAGTACATAACATATGGGACAGCATCTCTCACGTGACGTCACAAAATAAAAATAATAAAAAAAATCTTTTAATTTGGCCCATTTTCGTCAAAACTTCAAAAATTATGTTTCTTTCATGTGTCTCCTTTTATTGAAACCAAAACAAAAATCAATGCGAAGTATCCCTTTAATCGTATTAAACAAACATCTACTTCAACATAACAGCAAACACAATACTGCTGTTCCTGTTCTTGTTGCTACTACTTACAATAATTACAACTGTCTTCTTCTACTGCTCATAACTATCATTGATATTAAAACAGGTACTTGCTCCAGCTACTGATACAGCTATTGCTAATATGGCTACTTTACTGTTAAAATTACCCTGCGTACTATATTTTGATCACACATATTCCGTGGCGTGGAAGAAGTCCTTTCATAGTAAAATGACGTTTCGGTTAGTGTTCGTTTATTTTCATATGGTAATTCATCTATTTAACAAAATACTGGAAATTATTAATGTATCATCAATCGACGGGCGCAACTTTATATTGAGACATATTGTACAAATATATGTGTAGAATTAACTCGCACATCGTACATATTATACACTGAGTATATAAAAACAAAAACTTACACGGCTAGTTTCAGTCTGTCGCCCTCTTGCGCTATGCGCCATACCTCATCCATTCCGCCAACTTGATTGCTTCCCATGGCAACGGCGGCTATTAGACTAATAAAGATGATCAGTGACAGAAAGCTATCAGACCAGACTATAGCTGCCATCCCACCCTGTGGTACATGCAACAAAATAGACAATCTCCAGTCAGGATTATAACATTGCTTTACCTCTGTATCCACTCTTCATTGCATGAATGTCCATTGTTACAGAGGAAATGGAAAAAAAGGTTTAACGACTGTGTACAAGAAACGTGTTTTGTGGAATAATTTAAGGCCTATAATGACAATTTACACAACCCAAACGAATAACTGTCTATTATCTTTGTAGAAACATGATCATGTTGTTACCAAACAGGTAGCTGTACCCTCCCAAGTACCGTGGTATACCAACGACGTGAGGATAGAAAAAAAAAAGGAGAAAAGTTCGAAATGCGACACTGCAACTTCTTAACAAAACTCGTACACAACACCACAGTGATTGTATCCTGGAAAACACAGATAATCAAAAGAAGCTTTTCAGTGTTGTCAATTCCACGTTGAACATGTAAAAAAAGCAAGCTTCGATACCATGTACTGTTGTAAAACATGAATTCGTCAATGACCTAGGTAATCACTTTTCTGTCAAAGTCTTGAAAATCCATGAGAATATTGCAACACGTTTAGATGCAATTTGTGAACCTATGAATTATCCTCCTTCTGACACTTTCAACGAAGCAGACATTTTAGGCAATTTTAAATCTTTCTCTGAGTACGAAGTTGAAAAACTCATTGCCAACCTCAGCAAAAATTCAAGCTCATTAGACCCCATACCCACAAAACTCCTCCTCCAAAACATGCAAAATGTCGATGTACTCATTCCTGTGTTCACATCATTTATCAAATACAATGAAAAAATGCTCTTATCACTCCGTTATTGAAAAAAATGGTATTGGTACAGACTTACGACCTATAAGCAATCTGAAATACATATCAAAGTTGGTCGAGGGTGCAGCTACCCAACATATTATGGAGCATTTTAGACGCATGTACTCAACCTGCATATAGACAATTCCACAACACTGAAACCGCACTGCTAAAAATAAAAAGTGATCTATCAATGGCTATGGATTCTCAGGAAGTCATCATTTTACTTTTAATGGATCTAAGCAGTGCATTTGACACCACAGACCATTCTCGCTTGCTAGAAACGTTAAAGAACCGTTTTGGTATAAATGGTCTTGGTCGTATGTGGATAGAATCATACCTTGTAAATAGATACCAAAAGATAAAAATAGATGATGTTTACTCGGATGATTTCTCGGTGCCCTTTGGCGTCCCACAAGGTTCACGATTGGGTCCCTTGCCTGTTACTTACAATGTACACTGCCAATCTCATTTCAAATGTGCTTTCCTGAGATATCATGTCACTGCTATACTGATGAAACACAGCTACATGTATCTTTCATTCCCACTGAGCATGCTCAAGAGCAAGCTGTATTACTTCTATACATGTATTGACTATGTAGGCCTACGTGGATGGATGCTAGACATTGCTAGAGAATAGGCTCATGGTAAATGATAGTAAAACTTAATTGATGTTAATTGGCACAGCTAAGCAAACATCCAAACTTAACTTAAATGGTTTTTCAGTCGGAGACTCTCAACCATCTGTTAGTGCTAGGAATCTTGGTGTACAGTTTGATATACAGTTGAATATGAAAGATCATATTACTACTGTTTCTAAATCGGCATATTACATGCTCTATAACATTCGTCGTATCCGAAAATATTTAGGTATGGATGTTACAAACGAGATTGTTCTGGAGTAGCTTACCCCTAGTAGCTAGGAAACCACCATCAGCAAACAACTTTCAATCAAAGCTCAAAACACATCTATTCAATTGATAATTAGCATTTTAGGAGTCCTATAAAGCGCAGTTGAATATATACCTTATGAAATAGTTTCTGCGCTCTATAAATAAATATATATATATATATATATATTCTTATTATTACTATTAGACATACTCATTGACTGATTATTGATTGCAACAGAGGAAATGTAACAAAAGAATTACGCTTCAACGACTGGGTACAAAATAACACGTTTTATGGAAACATGTCAGGCCTAAAATGAAGCTTCAAACAACCGAAACGACAAATAATTCACTACTTTTAAAAGATGATCATGAGCAATCTTCTTGTCAATGGTCTTAAATTCATGTACTGTCCGTTCAAGATACTTGCTGAAAATTATTTACCCTCAAATGATCCACCTTAGGAGAAATTAGTGATTAAATCACCAGTCCTCCAAATGTTTGGGACGACCAATTTGAGTATTTGCGAATTAATTGTTTCAAATGTGGATCATTTGAGGGTAAATAGCTTTCAGCAAGTTTCTAAAAATGGACAATACATGAAGGTAAGACCATTGCCAGGACAATTGCTCACGATCACATTTTGAAGGCTTTATGCCTTCCAAGTACAGTATATGCCCTTTAACCTGTTTATCTCTACCGCATTGCATGACTACTAAATGAGCCATGAAGTGAAGTAAAAAAAAAACATAACCATAATCACTGATTACAAAATAACACGTTTTGCTATCCGTCACATAAACGTAATACAATCATGACAATTGTTTTTCGCTTACTTCTCAAACCAAAACAAATACATCATCCTTCCATTCCATTCCATGTGCCACTAATCTAACGTCAGGCCTTTTCAAAAGTGGGCAACCGACAATCATAATTTGTATCAGAATTTCAGAAATGATCACAAGAATATACATAACAATGGCAATAAGAAAAAAATACGTTAATACTTGCCATCGACGTGTACATTGCGGCCACACCCACAACGATGCACATGCTGGCCCAAAGATTAATACCGGTCACTAGAATAATGTAGATACATAAATTAGATTGCATAAGGTCTCCTTCAATTGATGTCATATTCATAAAACTTTTCTTGCAAATACCACATGACATTTAGAAGTTTCAAATTCATATTCAGACGCATGATCTTCTTGCGGATGAGTTAGCGGAGCTTCTACACAACATCACTCAATTTTTGTAGCCAGTTTATTTTATTGCGGACCAAGTTGGTCTGGGTTTGGGTGGGCAGGTGAACAAGGGTAGGGCTCTCTTCGATGACAGTTTGTATAGGTGCTCCACATGTGCACTGGGGAGGGGCTGAGTCCCCAGCGGTGCATGTTAGCGTGGAACCTGCCGACCCCTGTTCGGACCCTGTTCAGAGAGACACCTTGAATTGAAGGGGAGGGGGTGGGGGGGGGGCTGTTGCCAGCTTGCCTTCCATGCAGTGAAGGGGTTGTAGTTGCCTTAAACATAGTTCCAGTATATATATACACACACACACACACACACACACACACACATATATATATATATATATATAATAATGTACAGCTCAGTATATGAAATCAAAATCAGTTTTAAATATTTCTGAGAACTACAAACCTGTGTGGAGAACAAGGGAAGGCACGTACAACACTACACCAAGAAAGACCATCTGCGAAAGAAAGGGAACAAAAGACACGTCATCATTCTGTGATGTTATTTAAACAATTTAATGTCCAATAGATATCTTCAATTGTCACCTGAATTATCATCTCATACAACAAACCACCGATTATACTATTGTCATTTGTTATTGAAGTAATCACAGACAAGAAAAAACAAATTTTACAATATGGAACCAATGAGATGAACCCTATGCAAGCAAACATATCATACCGCAACACATATCAGACTGATAATACCTGTTTAAGGCAATTCATTTACCATATGTTGGTCTCGTAATTAGAACTCGTAAACACGTATTAATACACCTGTAGCTCTTAAATCAGGTTTAAACTTGAAGAAAAACTAAGATTCTTGCAGAAATGAATAAGATAAGGTAAACTTAAAATCTTTTGTATTAATGTATAAATACTACGTATTTCCTCAGCATGTTTGTGGGATCTTACAGATCTAATGTGATATTTTGTTTGTCTGATAACATTGTTTTGTCATTTCTCTTCAACAGGTCATTCCGCGATGGCCTCGTTTTCAGTACCGTTATATCTAGTATTTCAAAATCACGATTTTGTTTTCTGTTTCTGTTTTCTGTTTTCTGTGCTCAATGCAGGATATGCTTCCTTGTCAAGAGAACTTGATTCGTGCAAGTCGGGAGTGAAATGCAATTGTTATTAGGTCAGAAGTTAGATATATTCAAATATATTTCAATCAAACTTTTACTAAAAGTAGCCTAATTGTAATGTTTACATACGTACCATTTGGATAAGGAATAATATCGTGCATAGGATGCGCAACGATTTGTTAAATCGCCTTTCCACGTACTGTATGGAACGAAAAACGAACATCGAATGTTTGTCTGTTAATACGCTACTGAAAATGGGGAAAGACTGTATATGTAAGAATTGATTAATGCCTTCCAAAATGTTATATGCACGTACTGTGTATGTTAAACCAACAACAACACATTTCACAAGGGTGTACAAAGTTGAATTTTTCAAATGCAATCCATGAATCAAGGGGCTCTTAAATTTTCTAGTTAGCACTGCTTCTGTGTAATTTCTAAAGTATGGTTTTATGATTGAACAATCCAAATATCACATTTCATTCGATTGAGAGTCTGGGCATCGACATCTTCTATGCTGCCATTTCCAATGTTGAAATTAACTGAATTTAAGAGGAGCTCCTGCTTTGCGAATGTTTAAAGAGACGCGGTAGGATAATCCGTCAAGACAGATAAGCACAGGTAATGTATATAGCCTTAGTTTGCAGTTATTACTCAAGTTGACTTGGTATTAGTTGTTATCAGTGGACTTTGAATTAGACATGAATTTGCACGTAAAGAGTTAAATATAAGTCTGCAGATAAATATATTGTTATTCGAACATTTTGTGTGAAATATTGCTCTCACCTCATATGCACTCACAATACGCAACTTGAAGTACAACGGCACGAACATCCTGCAGGCTATGGCGCCGCCGAGAAGATACGCCAGGCAAATCCACCAAAACATAGTATTGTAGAGGTACACGTCGGTTGGTGTTCCAAGGATGTTTATAGCAGCCGTGAACGAAACGGCCATCGATAACGACACCGGCAGCACACTCTGCTGACGGTCACCGAGAAGAAATCGCTCAACCATAAATCGCTGTCGTCCTTGTTTCCGTCGCCTGTCGAGACACACCACAACGACGCCTACGATGAGAAGGAGCACGAGCATAGCGGTGCAGACGACGTAGTCCCATGCAGTGAAGTATTTGTGATGAACCGCCATTTCAGCGTCGATTTACCACGCAATAAATGAATGCTGCAAATCAAGAGTCGCAGTAGTTGCGATGCTTGATTTTCCTGAATGTTCTTCTCAGCCACACACTTTTCTTAGCACATTTCAAATAACTGTCTATTACTATATTCGATCACTAACGACATACAGGTTGTTGTATCCTTAAAAGAAGACAGTGGCGAAATCGGCCAATAGTCCTATGGACCAAAGCTACTCCAGTCTGTGCCGGTTGCATCGTGTTGTACGGAGTTGAATTCAAGAAACAATTAACCGTGTTTCGAGTATTTGCAAGAAGCAGCACAACTTGATTAGACTTCGAGAGTAAACATTAATGACTTTTGCACAAATATTGACTTAGTCTTATCGTAGTGACTCATTGGCTAGACGGGAAATTATCTCAGAACGAGACGGATTTTCTTTTTCTTTTAAATCCACAACTCTGTAATTTGTCAGGTATTCTTTCGACAACTATGGCAATAACTCAACAACGCAGTTGTCAGTAGGTGCCAGCATGAACTAACATGGAACAAATTAATGTGATCTATGTCCATGCGATACAAACATCAACCAACAAGCAAAACCGCGCTAGGCGATAGACCTATATTCAAATTTCATGAACAAGAATGCAATTTTTGTTATTAATAATTAACAACATGAATTAAAGTCCTTCCTTTATCTAATCGATGTTTTTCATTGTAAAGGTGTGCACCCAAATAGACCGTATGAACTCTTGATGGGTCAGTGGTGCTTGTTTTGTACAAGTACTCCACACAAAATTGATAGAGCAGAATTAGACTTAGCAGGCGAAGGATTTAAGCGTTGCTCAGATCCCAAGCCGGCTCTGGTGGCGCTTCATCTGTCTCTCGATTGCTCATGTATGCACTAGCTGAGCTTTAACTCTTTGTGTGCCCCGTGTGTATTTTGTTTTCAGGTTGTCCGTCCGTCCGTCCGTCCGTCGCGAATCCGTTTAGGCAATGTTTTAAAACCGTTAAAGATCGTCCGTCCCTTTTGCAAGCTTAAAATTTGAAATCGTCTATCACGATCGTAAATTGAAGAAAGTGTGATTTAAGCCCATTTCTAAGAATATAGCATGTTGAAGCTTTCTGTATATGTAAAAATTTCAGCCGTTAAATTTCAAACCGACTTTCGTATTACGAAAAAAGTATTAGTCTTTGTTACAGTATCTATGTGGTTATTATGCATGTGTGAAATCCTAATTTTATGAGTAATTACCAAACTTTGGAAATGATTCTTTCTATAAAACAATCTTTTTTCATAATGCTTTTTATAATTTAATAAACAGATTAATCAATAAGGCAGATATTTCAACACAAACTGCTAAGAGCCTGTGGTAAAGACTATTAATCAGATCTTGTTTACGTGCATTATTTGAATTTTACACTACGTATCACTTTCAAATTATGAATATACAGCTTGCTAACACTTCTCTATATGTTTTAACAATGTTTTGATGGTTTTGTGGTGATCTGAAAAAGGGACGGGCTGTCTTTAAAACATTTTTGAAATATCGAATAGCCAGAGTACAATGAATTTCATTAAAAAGTATCAAAAGACCGTGATTCAAATGGTGCATACTGTAAATTGAGAAATAGACCTGTATATAGCAAGGCTGAACTTACAAGAAATCATTTTAAAACCTACAACAAAATATTTTGTTTGAATTAGCAACTTAAATAAAATAGAAGGACAGGATTGCAGAGATTGGTTTGGCGGTCGATTTATCACTCAATGAATTATAATCTTATTCAATTTGAATATTTACTCTTCGGGAATGTGCGTGAATTGCAGCATTGCTGAAACCATGCCAACCCGGTTGTTTTAAATCTGAGTTGACAGTCTGTTTGTGTTGCTAATGTGTGTTATGGTTCGGAAAGAATAGGGCCAGTTTGAATACATATCTTTAAGGATTGGCTCTAGGCGTTTATTAATCAATGTATTTGTAAAATCAGTATACTCGGATCATCGTATGTTACATTTTAAATGCAAATGAGTACATATAACTGTTTGATATCATTAGGTTTTTCATTCTTCCTGTAAAAAAGGAATTAAATTCAGTTTGGTGTACATGATAATTCATATTGGCTAATACAATGTTTGTACCCGTTTTGAGCCGACATCATCGATTGGTATTGTAGTTTATGTTGCGCTCATGCATTCGATTCATAATTAGAAACGTATGAAACAAAACAAATCACGAAACAAAGAAACACAGACACACACCGTCCGCATGGAATAACTATACGAAATGCCACAATTTTGTCATTTTCTAGTTTTATGTATCACATGTAAAAATGTGAAAATGGACTGCCATGAAGTATGTGCAATAACTTTCGCTAGCTGGACACTGTTCAGTTTAAAGTCTACATTGAAACAAACTCCTTGTGTGACGTACAATGCACCTAAATATAGATATTATAATGTATATGGAGATTAATGGAGATCAATATTAAAACGTATATCACAAACATTTGCACATTCAACATTATTCATGTAATCACCTCCATCCCCCTATTATCATATTGATCATAGATATCATCATCATTATCATCATTATCCCCGTCTTTACATCAACATTCTCATTCTCGTAGTATCCCCATTATTACGTCAGCATCACCACCATCATTACCGCCATCCCATCATCCCTTACATAAATCATCTTTTCACCAACCAATACTATGTACACCGTCACCATTTCATTAATTGTTGATTACTAATTCATAAAGGAAAACTAGGCACAATATGCTGAATTGCAAGAGACTTTCACGAAACTGACGTTTTCAAGTAGATAGATTGGTCACAAATCATAGTTGTATACTTTGAAGCAAATCCTTCACATATGTTTTTAAATATTTGAATGTCATTCACTGGTACCATCTTTACATTTGAAACTCATCTATTATTTTGCTTCTAAATACACAATGACGAAGAGCATGCACAAATATTAGCATTACGCTCAAATAATTATGTGCATTTAAAATCTTACGTGCTATGCATATTTATGTATTCTACTAATTAGCACCTTAGAGCGGAGAACCATATGGCATGCCCTACCTTTTATAGCAGGGTTGCTGCCGATTTCTGCTGGCTTAACTATGTCGTAGGTCTCAATAAATAATATACAACAAATAATTTATGATGTACTGGTGAAATAATTATTCATTGTTGACAACAACAGCGCTATATTTTTTACTTGCGCCCTTTGAAAAAAAGAAGATATTCCAGCCACTTCGGAAACCACACATGCGTGACCGTGGATCTTAACGATTTTTTGATGGACATTTTCAAAATTTGTCCCAGTCTCGACGGCAATCACGCCGTGTTGTTTGATTAGTAAAATGATAACTCCAACATTGACAATATTGGTTTATTTATTTTATTGATTACTGACTTATAAGAACATTAGTGAAGGATCCCGTACATTAAACACATCAAATCAACATTCTGCTTTGATCTTAACAGGAGGCTACATCTTCATTACAACGAGGAGAATGCCTTAGAAGACGAGATTGCATGAATGAGGCTGAAAACGGCATTAGTTCAATAGATAAAAACGATTCGCTGCGTAAAATATCACATGAAGACGCCACTTTAGCAACACTTGTCTTCAATGGAATTGATAGTACACACTAAAAAATCAGGGTACATTTGGGGTACAAAGTTACGTATTTTGAGGCATTATCTACCCCGAGGCAACTTTGTACCTTTGGAGGTACATTTTTTAGTCCTTCGAAATGATCACAAAGAGAAGGGGTACAACTCTGAACCCCGGCGTAATACAACTAGTGCGGTTTCCAGACCCTATTGGATACTAATGATTGAAAAATGAAAGATTATTTTAATTTCTTACCCAACAACAGGTTAGTTACATAATAAACAGATGTTATTACTAATTGACAGACTTGAACACTCTTTTTCTGTATAAGGATAAACGAAAAACAATGATATTATTCAATTCAGCCACAATTTTGGTTTATAAACTTGAGACTACGTAATTAACGCGTCTAAACCAATGGCTGTGCAGTAAGCGGAGAGCGGCTGGCCAATCGGATGGCTTAATTTCGCGTCGAAAGCCACGTCGCGCGGCCTTCGATCACAAAGGAATTGCGAATTCATGCGTATACGTGACGCGTATAGTGCAGTGACGTGACGACGGGTAAAACTCTGATCTTCTCTCCGAAACAACGCGTCTGTAGCTTGTGAAAAGTAAGCAATTTAACCTTTTCTGAATATATTTTTTCTTTAATATTGGAGCATAATGTTTTGTAACAATTAATAGTTTTTTCTTACCCTTCGATCGAAAGTAACGATTCTTTGCATGAAAAATACTTAATGAATTTGTTGCGTTTTGTAAAAGCAGTTGTGTGCAACGTGTACCATGTATGTGTACGTGTGAGTGTAGTCCCATCCCGGGGGGGTCACTCTCCACATGGCCTGCTACGCACCCGCGTCCAGAAAAAGCATCGAAAAGGGTCCCGTTTCAGGCACTCCGGCGTCGTCGACGTCTTTGGCAAAAAGGGTTGCATTTCAGCACCATTCGCTGGTAAATCGCCGTTTAGGGTAGCCTTTTCTCACTCTTCACGCCGTTTAGGGTTGCTAATTTGGTTATGAAGATTATGCCGTTTAGGGGTGCAAATTTAAGTAGATCTACGCCATTTAGGGTTGTAAATTGGTATGGATTCCATTTTTTCAAGTTTTGATAAAATTGGTAAAACGAATGGTAAGTGATGCATCAGTCAGCAAGGCAAGCAGCATTTTGCACTTGCATTCAATAATTTAGGCTAAAAGATGGCTATTGCCTATTCAAAGTGGCTAAGAGAGGTGTCCTTGAGAGTAATCATGTTGGCCTTACTTTCAATAACTTCAAAAAATGGAATTTATACCTGTTGTATTTAACATCAATTTAACATCAGTCATCAGTATGGTATCAAATTAATCGATTTCAATGTTCACGCCATTTAGGGTATCAAATTAGGGGATTTCCCTGTTCACGCCACTTAGGGTGGCTTTTCTCATGGGTTACGCCCCCGTTACGCCATTTAGGGTTGCAAATTTAGGTAATGTAGTTACGCCATTTAGGGTGCATTTCTGAGGTTGTCGGACATGGGTGGGTAGCAGGCCATGTGGAGAGTGACCCCCCCCCGGGAGTCCCATAATGTCAGTACTGTTGTGACAACTGACAGTAAGCCACCATTTGTAATCAAAATATTGTAAGAAAAAATTGTTTTTCATTGTTCTAATCCATGTCTGTGTTTATGCATGTGTGTGTGTGTGTTTATATGTGTGTGTGTGTTGTGGGTGTGTGTGGGTGGGTGAGTGTGTGTGTGTGTTGTGTGGGTGTGTGTGTGCATGTATACATGTATGCGTGCAGTTCAGATTATATCAGCACCAGATGCACAAAACAATTTTGATTTTTAAAACGTGGTTCATTTATCCCAATACATTTGTTCTGTAGGATACCATCAAAGAGTCGCTTAAAACAAAATTTAAGCATGAAAGGGGGACTCTCCCAGCTCTGGATGACGTAGCCAGAAATCGAACATTCTATGGCCATAGTGGTAAGCGGACTACAGAAGAGAGAGCACCATCCCCAGTAAAGAGGAAGAAGCGGAACAGTGTTGAGGTAAAAAACAGTACAGTCAGTCACATACCTTTGTGATTGCTTTACAGTTTACAAACTCTTTTTTAATGATTTGGTTTGATTAATTTCAATTTGTGGTACATTTATCAAGAATTGATTCCATCCATAAAATTGTCACACTTCCAGAAAATTTCCTTGTCACAATATTTTTTGGCTTACTGTATTTGAATTTTAGACCTTTACTATAATAAAGAGTTGTATTGAGTTGGACTTCTATTTTTACTTAAAGGGAGAAGGCACCGGCAACTAAGAGGCATAAGTTAAGAATAAAAATGACATTGCATTATGAGAATTATGGTACATGGTGATAAAGACAGCTTAAATAAGGGGTACTTTGTAATACTCACCCTCATCAAGGCCCTATAAATTAGTTAATTTGTGTTTATTTTACGTCTTTGTAAGGTTTACCCTAAACAGCTTTAGGGGGAGGAGCTCATCAATTCAAACAGTACGTACATAAACAAGGTATGGCTAACACAAGTCGCGTGGCATGCATTGGTCACGCATGGTCAGCTCCAGTGCAGCGCACGCGCAATCTGACTGGTTGGCAAGAACTCAAATTTTATTTTCTTAATTTATGCCTGTTAGTTGCTGGTGCCTTCTCCCTTCAAAGTGATAGGCTAACATTGTGGAGCTTCAATTAAAAAAAAATGTTCAACTTTGATATCTCAGCTACATAGTAGCATTTGAATGTACAAATGAACATCCTAGAACACAAAAGTTTGGAAATTTATGCTGCCACTGGCAAGATATGAATGAATAAACAATTAATACTTGGGGCAAGTAGAAAATAACAAAGATCTACATGAGTAAATCTATGGGAGGAAAAGGGCAGGTGAAAACGGTCAACTTACTTTTCACTTTTTTAAAGCTCTAAATAATCATTTTGAAATACAATTTTTTCAGGGCTTCATTTTTAGACCTTATCAAAGACAATGCGGGCATTGGGAATTTTGTAGCTCACATTGTTTTAACTATGGTAAATGTTAGCCTATCACTTTAAATATTAAGTGGCATCAGATGTTTGTTTGAAGCTTCCTGTTGATAATAGAATTCATCTTTTCTTTTCTGTGATTTCTTATTTTATTTTGCTGTGCAGGACTACCCAGCTGGAGAGGATGACGCCAGCATCAAGCGGCATGTCGCTTCATTGAAGGACCAAGCAGCTAAGAGAAATCCTGATAGTGGTATTGTTGCAGACAGGATGAAACGTACGCGAGGGTACATTATTTGTCAACACTGTTTTTATGGTGTGTACTGCAATTATGCAGTAATCCAGAATGTTCAAGTTAGTAACAAGTTCTTATGATCATTGGTCATTTTCAACTTATGATTCAGATGATTGTATGATTTGGGATCAATCTGATACAGTGCGCTCCTGTTATGACAAACACAGTTCTATAGAAATTCCTAAGTGTGTATTTACTGGATGTATCGGTATGTTATTTCATAAAAAAGGACTCCAGAGTCCACACCAATTTATTTTACTTTCACTTTGAGCAATTAAAATCAACAATTAATGAAGTTTTTAGTCTTTTACTTGGTCAAGAAGGCAAGTGCTACAGTTCTGTCCAGCACTGTATATTATATTTTTTTTTCTTTCCATGCATACTTTTTGGCCACAATTATTGTATTTTGGATGATAAGCAATCTTTAATTTATAATTACCGATTTGAACTGGCTGTTTTGCAATAAGTCAAGTGAAACAACATTGCCTCTTGAACAAATGCAGCAACTCTCTGAAATATTTTCAAACAACTAATTTGATATAGTAATAGTGGTAGAAGGATAGCAACTCTGTTATATATTGAGCAACTCATTTGGTAAATGTGGTACATGTATAAAGTGAGTTATGTGTTTTATTTGTATTTTGTATTTTTTTTTTGTTTCATTATAATGTATTCCCACAAGTCTTTGGAGAAACCCCAAAGCTGAATAATAGGTTTACATCAGATAGTTCATTTTCTTTCTCCGTCCATTTGCCATTGTGTGCTTTGAAAAAAATAGGACTTGTTACTTAGCAATATTGTATTTTAAAAGAAATGGTGCTTTTGTTATTGAGGCTATATCAAGAACTAACAAACTGTTATTATTTTTTTGTATATTAAAGTACATGTACATGTTCAAGTATACTGTTCTCCGGTGATAGATAGATAGATAGATAGATAATGGTTTATTATGATAAAAACAACAACAAGACAGAAACACTTCGCGGCTCGCAGGCCGAATTGCGTGTGACTTTACAATACTGTACACAATTCTCTATAAACATATATACATATTAAAATAGGATTCTGTACCTAATTATCTACAAACATTAAAATGTAATTTACTATTTACTTTTTACTGCAGGCGGCAAGAGAGTAATTTTATTTGTATTCATCCCACTATTACTGACCTGAGAAATGTACAAAAAAAAAATTGTTGTGCAAATGATTTTTGTATGGAAATCATTATTTCAAGACAAAAGGGTAAACATGAAGATATTTTAAAGGGTAAGCATAGAACAATGAAATAAACTGTCATTATTCTTTTATCCTTGTATCCTTGTGCATTCATCCTGCTGTTACTAACTTAAGATATATATATATATATAATAAGAAACCCACAAATTATGCACATGATTTTGAACGGAATTATTACTTCAGGATTAAAGGGTAAACATAAATATATTATAAAGGGTAGATATAGAACAATCAAATCAATTTCCATATTTCTTTTATCTTGTTTCTACAATGATGACTATACCTATAATACATAGAATATAACTTCTCACCACAAAAAAAAAAAAAAACGTCCCAAGCCCTATATCAGTCATTAGTATATATATGTCATGTGTATTTCTTGTTAAATACTATACATTATGCATTATAAATTGTACAGTCTGATGGAAGGACAGATATTAATTTGGTCTGAGAAATTAGTAGCTACTTCAAGTATCGTAATAGTGATTACATAGATGACTGTTTTGGTTACATATTATAACAGTTATTTTACTCCAAGTTATAGTGTAATATGCAATATGAACAGGGTACAATGGTGAACTTATTTTAGTTTGAGTCATGTGAGTTGTACAGGCGCACCAGCGATGGAATTGGGCTGTATTTCATACGGTTTGTTTTAAAACTGAGTTCCGGGAGTTTATGTTGCCGTCTTAGATTTCGTTCATGCTGAGGCGTTTGGGGAAGGCAGTTTCTGAATTGCATAGTGTTTTTAAAGGTGTTTTGAGCAAAATTGAGACACAATTTTTGCCTCCTGCTATCTAAGCTCTGTAATTGAAATGATAAAAGTGCACTCTCGTATGATGTATATTGTCTTCCTAGTATGATCCGTAAAGCCCTTTTTTGTATTTTCTCTAAGTCATAAGATTGGTTCTTGGTAATGCCATAGTTCCATACTGGGGCGCCGTACTCAATAATGGGGCGGATGTAGCCCTCATATATCGTCAGTAAATCACGTGTTGGTAAAGAAAAACGTTTCAGCAAACGGAGCATATGTAGTTTGCCATTTGCTCGTTTGCTAATTTCATTCATATGTAGGTCCCATTTCAGATCATTTTGGATTGTGACGCCCAACAGTTTCATGCTGTGTACCAGCTCCAGGTTGTGGTTAGCAAGCATGATGGGCGTTGGGATAGGAGGAGACCGCATGAAATTGACCTCCATTCGCGTACATTTGGCAGGATTCAGTTTCATATTGTTTTCAGTTGACCATGCTGCAAGGTTGGCTATGGCTGTTGGCATGTAAGATGGTTGATTAAATTTACGGCATTCAACCATGGTCATGTCATCCACATACTTATATGATTTGATACCATCGGGGGATTGTGCATCGTTGATCATGGCTAGGAATACGATTGGACCTAGACGTGTTCCTTGAGGGACACCGGCGTGGAGATGAGCCCAGCTCGAGACGGTTCCGCGATATCTTACGCATTGTTGGCGCGATGTCAGGAAGCTTGCTATCCACGGTATGAGGGATGGGCGAACACCGAGTGAGAGAAGTTTCTTCACCGCTATCGTATGATCTATTCGGTCAAACGCTTTAGAATAGTCAGTTGCCACGATAGTTGTCGAAGATTTCGGAGTATCTGCGTTCAAATATGCGTTGTGCAAAACGTTTATAATACAATGGGATGTGGACATTTTTTTCCGATTTCCAAACTGCATGGGGTCAAGGTTTTGCTCAATATCATTCATCGTCCATGTTGCCACAAACCCCTCAGCAATTTTCGCAAAGTGATCAGTTAGGGACACAGGGCGAAGTTTATCGAGACTAGGGGGGTTGGCTTTTGGAATAGGTATGACAATTGCTCGCTTCCATTTATCAGGGACAATACCATCACGTAGAGATGTGTTGATAATTAGTGCGAGGGGGACAGCGAGCTCAAACGAAAAGTCGCGTAAAAGCCTAGACGGGATGTTGTCGGGTCCGCACGCTTTTGATGTTTTAGTCCGAGCTAGTGATTTTTGCACCTGTATTGGAGAAACCGACGGAGACGGTTTGTATGCAGGTAAGAAAGCGGGTAGGTTAGACTTGTTCAAAGGGTGCAAGTCAGCTGCGATGGAAGTAAAATGCTCATTTATCCTGTTAGCTATTGAAAATATGTCATCTTGGTCAATGCCATCGATTTGTATGGGGGGCAGGTCTTTTCGATTACCGGTCATGACACGAATTTCGCGATACCAAGCACCAGGGCTGCTTTTCTTCAAACGTTGCACACGGGTTGGGTAGTATTCCGATTCGGCTGTCTCTATAGCTCTTTTGACTTTATTGCGAGTACGACGCCATTCCGCCATACGATTGTTTTCAAATGCCTTCTGACGTTTGCGAATGAGCGATTTTATAATACCCGTCATCCACGGTTTGTCGCAAGAGTGAATCTTGACTTTCCGGACTGGGAAGTGCGTGTCGATTGCAGTGTAAAGGGTCTGGTAGAAAGACTCACATTGTGCGTTGACGTCATTCTTCGCTATAACTTCTGACCAATCATGCGCGATGGCCCATCTGCCAAACGAACGTATAGCGCTGTCGGGCATTGGTCGTTTGATTAGGGTTTTTGTCTCATTTCTCGGCGGATGGTACAATTTCGGTTTCCATAGTAATGAAACGTGGTCGGAAAGGCCAATTGGTGATAGCGGACGGACTTCATCGTAAAAGTGACGGACATTCGTAATTATTTTGTCCAGTGTACGGTGACCTCTCGTCGGTATATCAACTATTTGTTTGAACCGTAGATCCAGTAATAGAGGCGAAATGTTGAGTTGGTTAAAATCGCCCAATATGACCACGCCTGCGTTGGGATGTGTAGACGTTAGCATATCAATAGTGGATTGAATATGATCGAGTAACCGTTCCGCCACGGTGTTATCTGGCTGAGGATAGTAAATGACGCCGCAGATAATACATGGTACGGCACGCGGGAGTCGCGGAGGTCGAAGCTTCATCCATGCTACCTCGAGGTCATCAGGAACAGATATTTCAGGCAGTTGGACGGGGCAGAGGTCGTGTTTCGCGTAAAAGGCTACTCCTCCTCCTACGCGGCCAACTCTGGATTTGGAGATCATGGTGTAGTCTGAGATGGAGACCAGCTCTGGAGGCAAATCATGTTTGAACCATGTCTCACAGATGGCAGCAACGTCTACGTTGTATTCACGAATCACCTCTGAAAGTTCGTCGAATTTATTGTTAGCCGAACGTGCGTTACATAACAAAAAAGAGGGTAGTCGTGGTGCTATAGTTGTCCGTAAGGTCAAAGGGACTTTGATAAGGTTGGAAGGAACGCTTGACCTTTGGGCTAATTCAATCCTCCGACGGCTATTGTTAATGATCGTTGGTATCGTGTTCTGATATCGTTTCAATTTGCGTCGTCCAGCTCGACACCCTCGATGAGTGGGTCGACGATGGAGACCTAACTGGAAGATCGTTGTGAGGGTGTCTGCGCAAATCACCCCATTAGATTTCATTCTAATCGAATACAATGTCTCCCTGCTGTAGTACCCTTCATTCTGGGTTAGTTTCGTGGTCTCTTTCAGTGAATGAAAGTGAGAGAGTGGGCCGGGGTTGGATTTCACATCACCACAGCTTATCAGTGACAAAGAAAAAGTTGCACAACAGTTTGAGTAATAAGGCACGGTAGAGTTTGTATACCCCAAACATATGATGTCTTTCTTGCTCGTCTGTTCATCAACATGGGACGGTATACTGCGAAGGCCATATTGATTGTCGGTACTCGTACACACACTAAGTTGTACCAAGAGGTACAATAGACCAGCAAATACCTTGTACTTGAAGACGCCCATTGTTGTCACTAATACGTCTTTGAACTGGTTCTTTATGTACGGTGAACGACTCTTTGTTGACGATAGAATTCCTTTCAGATTGGTCACTCAGAAACGGCGTTGACAGGTACACGTTGGGTACTGCGTGCGCCCCACAGCTTGATCTTCGATACACATGTACTACTATTTGTAAGTGTTATTATAGAAGAATAACTCGAAACACCAACCTTTAAACCACGATGTTGTCTTGGTTAGGCTTCAACATGACGTTAATCCGAAATGAAGTCCAAACAAACATCTAGAACGAGTATATTCGGTTTTAGAAAGTTAACTTTCGAGAGCGAAGTAAAAATGCGTGATGGCTGCCTGTAAGGCGCCCTCACTATTACCAGTTTACCCTGCTTCTTGTAGTGTACATGTATGTGTGTGTATGTTGTGTGTGCTTGGATGCTTTTGTACATGATTGTGTAGGTGTTTGTGTGTGTATGTTTGTATGCATGGATTCAGGTTTGTATAAAGGGGATGTGTGTGCATGTGTGTTTGTACGTGTGTGTGGGTGTGTGTGTGTATGCATGAACCAAAAGGGTATAAATGTGAACCCATATGGGTGTAAAATATGCACCTTTGGGGTGCAATTGTGGACCCATTAGGTTCTAATATTGGACCCCAAGGGGTCCAGTTTTAGACCCTAAGGTTCCATAATTGTACCCGTAGGGTCCAAATTTCAACCTATAGGGTTCGGTTTTAGACCCAAGGTTCCATTTTTGTACCCTGAGGGTCCATATTTGTACGCCAAGGTTCCATTTTTGTACCCCAAGGTTCCATTTTTGTACCCCAAGGGGTAGAAACTTATACCAGGAGGGTGCAAAATTGCACCCCAGGTTGGGGTACAAATTTTGCACCCCAAGAATAGGGTTCAAAGTTGTACCCCTAGGGTGCAAAATTGCACCCCAGGTTGGGGTACAAATTGTGCACCCCAAGAATAGGGTTCAAAGTTGTACCCCTAGGGGTTCACCCGGTGTTGCATAGGATTGTACCCCTAGGGGTTCAAAGTTGTACCCTAATTTCTTAGTGTGTATTGTTCTTACATACCAAATCTCAATGAAAGAATAATGCAGACTTTAATCAGAAATGATATGATAGGCATATTGGGTTTGTTATACCCGCTCAAAACTTTCATTATCTCTTTGGTTCTTCCATGAACTTATCAAGTTGGAGCAGTGATTCGAAATCGTATGGTAATTTAATTATATTTCACGTTTTATTTCATCACGGCATTCCTTAGGTTGATTGACGGACTTTCTTCAAAAGCAGGATGTGCATCAATCATGCCACATTCTAAAACGCTTATCGAAGCTGGGGCATTGAGATGTAAAAGGTACTTTGTTTTTGAGTACTTTTTTAAATACCACATTTTTTTTTAAAGAATATATTAATTCTAGAGATTACTTATAATTCTAGAAGGACAGGGCAATGAGTAACATATATAATGAAAACCAGCCTCACTAACCCCACGATAGGAACACGTATTTAAAACATTTGTGAAATATCGAATAGCTAGAGTACAATGAATTTCATTAACAAGTATTAAAAAACCGTGATTCAAAGGGTGCATACTGTAAAATGAGAAATACGCATGTATATGACTAGGCTGAACTTACAAGAAATCATTTAAAACCTACAACAAAATATTTTGTTTGAAGTAGCAACTTAAATTAAATCGAAGGACAGGATTGCAGAGATTGGTTTGGCGGTCGATTTATCACTCAATGAATTATAATCTTATTCAATGTGAATATTTACTCTTCGGGAATGTGCGTGAATTGCAGCATTGCTGAAACCATGCCAACCCGGTTGTTTTAAATCTGAGTTGACAGTCTGTTTGTGCTGCTAACGTGTGTTACGGATGGGAATGAATAGGGCCAGTTTGAATACATTTCATTTAGGATTGGCCCTAGGCGTTTATTAATCAATGTGTTTGTAAAATCAGTAGACTCGGATCATCGTACGTTACATTTTTAATGCAAATGAGTACACATACCTGTTTACTATCATTAGATTTCTCATTCTTCCTGTAAAAAGCAATTAAATTCAGGTTGGTGTACATGATAGTTCATATTTGCTAATAAAGTGTTTGTACCCGTTTTGAGCCGACATCATAGATTGACATTGTAGTTCATGTTGCTCGAAACAAACAAACATGCACACACACTGTCCGAATCACATAAGTATACGAAATGCCACAATTTTGTCATTTTTTAGTTTTATGTACCACATGTAAAAATATGAAAATGAACTGCCATGAAGTATGTGCAATGACTTTCGCTAGCTCGATACTGTTCAGTTCAAACTCCACCTGTGATATATTCTTCTTTTTTTATTCATTGTTTGAGTTCTTGATCTCTATGAATGCATAGTTCTTTTTCTAAATTTCTAACATAAACACAGGTCATGACATTAAAAGTAACAGCCGTGTCACAGGTCAACAACCCACACTTCACTGCACACCCCTTATCACAAGCACGACACACATATCACAACACGCATACCCATAACATAGAGAGCCTACCGTCAAGCAGGATAAAACACTTTAAATCATTTATTCCGAAGCATTTCTCATACCTAATATTTGCTACGTATTTGACGTTTGATTTGATTGATATTGCTATATACGTTTACTTATACAGTGTATTTGTTCATGTTTATACTTCAGAAACTGTAGAAGGCCTTACAGCCGAAAGCTCTGAATAAACTTGCAAGGTGTAGCTACGTCTCAACTCCTAGTCTCTCTCTCTTCATTTACCCTTACATACTCTGGAGCAACCGCTTGGCATGTCAAAGTTGAGAACTATCACACTTTTGTATATATTCATATATATAGAAAATATTAACACATGTTTGCTACCCTACGATCTCATTACCTGATCGGCTCTAGCGTTATTATCCGTGTCTCCTGGGAAGAGACTTGAGTGCGAATACGATGATGAGATTGATGACAAGGATTACGTTCACCGCCCCGATGACGAAGAAGACATGGGTATATGATTTCATCACATCATACAGATACCCTGCATGGGAATAAATAAGGAAGAATGACATTGTAGGTCCCAGTTCAAATATGAAAGTAACTATGTTTTACATATATCTTGTACTAGACACAGTACATTTTTAATGCAATATTGTTTGTTAGAAACGTACATAACATATGTCCCTCAAAACAGAACATGAGGTTTGATTGTTTCGCTTTCATTTAGTGCACTTTCCACCTGCAGTATAGATAAACATTATCATAAAAACATCATTAAGATATTATAGGTAGCCCGTCCCTTTTGCAGACCTAATTCTGAAAGTTTATTTGAGAGAGTGTGGCTGTATAATTTTTCCCTGGAATCGACAAAGCGTTATATTCGGTTTTGAGGAAATCATCTTCGATAATTGATGGAGCTTCCCTTTCCGCACCACGAAAATAGTAAAATCTCAGTGAAAACTAGTTAGGTTTTCATTTACTCTACGTTGTAGTATCTCTAACCTTAACATTTCACAGTTGGTATATCAAAGATACATGCTAAATACGTCCAAACTATAATGAAATTTGCTGATGTTTGTAAAAGGGACGGGCCATCTTTAAGCATGAAGACTAATCACAATGAAAGCTTAGACACGCTCCGTTACCTAATTAAGAACATCATACGAAATTGTCTCAATAAGGAAAACACACCATTATACATGCTAGGGAAGAGTCGTTCCATAAATGCAACGTGCGGTGACGTTCGGACTAATTTACTCGACCGCAAATGGGTATCACTGCACAACATAACCAGATATGGCCGCGCGTTGTATTATGAAACGACCTTTCCTTGTATGCAGTAAGGGGAATATCATTGATGCGTGATGTGTTGTTGATGGTGATTTACCAGCTTACCGAGATAGGTTATTACCTGTGAGATATCCTCCCGTTGTTGACCCAACTCCTGCCAGTAGGGCCGCCAAAGCGATAGCAGAGGTGAAATCTTTGTCGTCCACAACTTCTTTGCACAACGAGCTAGTGGACGTGTCCAGTACAAAGTTGCAAAAGCCCTGAATAAAAGCAAGTACACCCCGCACCACGAAACTTGAACCGATAGAATCAAGGAAAAAGGCCATGCTGCACGCCAGTCCGGCAGAAATGTACAAGGGAAAAATGCCAACGCCATGAGAAAGTGCGATGATAAAAACTGTCCGCCCAAATATGCCACCGATAGCGCCAATTGAAGACATGTACACGGCTTGCGATTTGGCGATTCCAAGCTGCTCTGCGTGCGGTACCAGAAACAACATCCAAGCGGAGAGTGTATAACCAGAGAGGTGTTATAAATGGAGTCAGCACGAAGTGTAATTTATTCCTACAGCAGTCGCGTGCATTGATATCACAATGGAATATTTGACGCGTTTGGCTCTTTGATCGAGGGAGATCCGCCGCCAAACAAGCATGACAAAATGTAGGATGCATTTTGAGGAATATATATTCTGTATGCGCAGAAGATTTCAGAACCACTTCATGAACTGAAGTGCATGTGCAGTAGTATTACATCTTATAAAGATACGATTCTGTGAATTTCAGATTATATTGTTGCTTCGTTTTTGTGATAAAAGGAGAATACTGTAGAAAACATGCCAGAGAAATGCCTCCATATCGCACATTTCCGAATCATATTTCCTTAAAAATATCTTGTAAATTGTTTATTGAGTGTTTAATCTTTCATGGAAACAATCTCAATTTCGTGTGCGGAGGTGTCCGGAAAAGTTACGGACCAAATTCTTTCTACAAGTTTTTTCAAAATTCCCCTTCGCTCACCCCAAAACTAATTCACAGTGTGTGTAAATAGATCAGCTACGAGCTCCCAGCGAAGGCTGAACGGTTGACATGCTTCTCAAAACAGATTGTCTTTTATTATTCAGAGGAAGGCACTACCTAATTAGAAATACAGCTAATTGTTTAAAACACCTGAATGTCTTGAATTGTTATGAGGCGGCGGACCTCATAGATCAAAGGAAGTCTATCCGAGCGCAGTCCATCCATGATAGGTCCATGGTATAACCAAACAAAAAGAAGGCTGGTGAGGTGACAACAAAGGTCGGCGCGTTGAATGGAAAGGTTTCACGACAGAAGCCAAGAACAGTTGATATCCTCGAACCAGCATAATATGTCTGATTTTTCTTAAGCATTGTCGGCATTTCAGCTGCTGCATTAAAACCATCCATCGTAATCGATTCTATTCGGTATCTTAGATAATGTGGGATTCTGTCTTCTGACTTGCCTTCCACAGTTTTCTCGTTCATGTCTTTGTGGTGGATTTCTGCGGTCGTGATGAGAAGGCGCTCTTCTCCACAGTCTTCCTCATCTAGCTCGCCTTGATGTGAGGACTGCTCTTCCATCGAGACCTTCTCAACTGCTGCTAAGGGCTGTATAGGTTTCTTGATCGTGGCGGCGCAGGCAACGACATGCAGCGACAACCCGCCCAAGATGAGAAACGCCCCACTTTCCCCATAGGCGGCCTCTGCCCTTTCGGCGATTATTGGTATGACCAGTGCACCCACAGTGTAGCCGTACAAGGATATGGTGTGCAGAGTGACGTAAGTCTTGGGAAAGAAGTCGTTCAGTGCGATCACCAAAGGCATGTATACCATGGCGAAACCAAGACCTGTGGAGAGCAACATATAAACATGGAAAACAATCAAAAATGAGGCCAGGAATTAAAATAGACATAGATTGATTTTGCGATTTGGTGTTAGTTGGGTGACAGTGAAAAGATTATTAGCAGCACACTGCATTTAGTTTCGTCGTTTTAAAAAAATAAGGGAGAAAAAAAAATAAGCACCCAACCCCGGCGTCTTCCTGACCATTTTTGATGAAATCCGACAATCATAAATATACTGGACTCAGTCGTCTGATAAAAAGAACAGTAGATGTTCATTTCACTTTACAATTATTCTTTATTTTTGCACATTCATGTCCTAAATAAAAAAAAAAATTACAATGATTTGAACTTGAAAAAAAAAGGCTTTGGGTTAATTTTTCAAAAGCTTTCTCGGGTAATGCATATTAACAGTGCAGTTTGCGTAAAGCAAATGTGTGTTCGAACTATAGGATCGGTCTTTCTAAATCTAAATAACCGATAATCAAAACCAATTAATTTATTTCTATTTTACTGAAAGAAATTGAAAATCGCATTTGGTATGTTCTTTGTCAAATATATTCTAACGTGTATACAATGCAAATAAGTGAAATGTGTCTTCATTGTCTTCGCATGTCTCACACAAATTCGTTCTGGAAATGTGCTATCTGGCTAGATTTCCGTTGAAGCATAATGTTATGTAGCATTTCTAAACGTCATTGATTTACCCTGTTTTTAGTTTCATTATCTCACAAAGCTTTTCACTTATCTTGATCAAACAATAATGAGGTAGGAATTCCCTAAAGATTGATAGCGAAATGTTGTATTTTATGACTGAATGCGCTATTTTGGGGGTTGCAATATTGTCATTTGTGTATTTTTACGAGCAGCGTGTGCATTGAATGCCAATGTACGTTTTACTTTTGATAATCATCGCGATAAATGAAGTGTTTGATGAGTCCAGTAGAAGGCCAACCGGAAGCTGAAGGACAATACCCCTTTAGAGGAATCTCAGCACTGCGTGCAGAGAGCCTGGGCCTACCTGGATCAACGTCGTTTCGAACTGATCAAAACACCGACGAGAACGCACGAAGTAATCGAAGCAGATTTTTGATAAAATATTGAGCACTTCATTTAATATGACGCTTATGACTTTTTTTGGGGGTTATTCCTGTAAAAGCTGACACTGATCACAATAGTGCAATTTACAGGATGGAGCAGGCTATCATTACTATTAGTGGGCGCATGCGTATTTTTTTGAATATTGAAATTACTCCACAAAGCCCATTCAAAGCCGTTTAAATCCCTTTTTAATCTCACCGAATGGTGAATGAACTGCACATGCATTTCAATGGGACAGATTGAATGAGACACTTTCATATTTGTTACTATATTATCATGTCTGAATCTCTTGACCAGAAACAGCCTGACTGTTAAAGGGCATATACTGTACTGGGAAGGCAAAAAAGCCTTCAAAATATGATTGTTAGCAATCTTCTTGCCAATGGTCTTAAATTCATGTATTGTCCATTTTAGAAGCTTGCTGAAAGTCATTTGCCCTCAAATGATCCATATATGGAGTTATTAATGATTAATGATTAAATCCTCAAAATGTTCGGGCCGAACATTTGGGGGATTTGTGATTTAATCACTCATTACTCCGAATGTAGATCATTTGATGCCAAATAACTTTCAGCAAGCTTCTAAAATAGCCAATACATGAATTAAAGACCATTGGCAAGAAGAATGCTAACAATTATATTTCGAAGGCTTTTTTGCCTTCCCAGTACAGTAAAATTATGCCCTTTAAGTCGCTGTAGTAGTAGATTGCAGCTTTAAATCATTCTGGTCCCAAGATGTTTGACTTCTCTTTTATTCATTTACAGGATGGGGAACGCTATCCTTACCACTGCTAGGTGTATATGAACAAATCATTTTGAAAAGTGCAAGGTTAGCATATTCCGTTTTACACATTTTGTCATAAAGTGCATGATTTACACCAACAATGCCATCAATTGGAAGACATATACCATTCCCCGTTTGCGTCAGTAAATTAACATCCCATTGTTTGAATTATAGTGACGATTTATAAGCCTGATAATTACTAACATGCATGCGTACTAAAACTGTACCTAAAGGCCACCCTTAACCACCTAACTTCACTATTTTGATTAATTCAATAAGCAGTTACCAAATATACAATCTCAAAATACTTGCACTATCAATAGTGAATGCATAGCACTTTCTTTCTAATGTTCAAATGATAGTTAAAATTTTCGCTTTAGTATGTTATTCCTATTTAAAAAGTGCTTCATTTTCAGTGATGCATTTTACCACTCACCGCAAAGTGCAAGACAAAAGCTTAATGCAGCTATGTTGCAGACGAACGAAGCAGATACCATGGAAACACTACCGACAATACTGCCGACTATTGCTACCATTCTTGCACTGTATTTTCGAAGAAGAAGAGATGCAATCGGAACTGAAAATATAAAAGCATATACACGAGATATACTGCATGTGGGTATTATACTACTACAGAACGAAGGCAGGGCTTGTCATTACGAAACGGCAACAAAATTTATATTTATACATCAAACATAAAATACATTTTTCCGATAAAAATGAAGAATACATAAATGCAAATGTACATATCATGTGTTCACACGGCGGGAAAGCCCACATAGCTGTACCTACATTTAACAGCTGTTCTTCTTGGAGGTCCACATCAAGAAACTGATAGCTCTTTTCACACCAATAGCACTAAATTGAGTTTTAGGATTACAGTCATTGAGTCAAATCAAATTCCCGGGAAAGATAATTGCAGTCAAAATTGAGAAACACTTCACGAGTTTGGCTAGAATCATTCACATAATCATCGTTCGATTTATTTTTCTTTTTATTTGAGAGTTTGCCGATCCTCTACTTGCGTGTACAGTGTATGACCTTGTACAGTAGCGGATTGTTCCTGCTCCATTTAGTTTCCCTTTGGAGCTTAGAATCTAGGCACCGGTTTACAAGCTCACCACCCTTTTCTCTCATCTGAATGTATGCCATTGTGTGACAGCCTGTGTGAAGGTCCGAAATTCTTGGTATATTTACACCAGTTTGGCATGTGTAAGAAAGGTAGTTCAAACTATGTTTATAGAAAACGGTTGGTCAGTGAGTTTAACTCTTTTAAATGAAAAAAAAAAATACGAAATAGAAGGCAGAAAATACGTGAATAGATCTCCAGTTTGTATTTGTTACGAACCAAAGATGCATCAATATCTTTCACAGATGTTTCAATTTTGGGGGAAAGATACTCAAAGTTTCTTGCGATGTTAGTTTTGAAGTGATGAGAGATCTCAATAATTTATTAGGCTGTGTTGCCTGGGAAGAGATAATATTTTTGCCCCACAATAAATTCAATGTCACTGAATTTTCGGGATGAGAGAGAAAGAAATTGAAATTAAGACGGTTTGAGAGAGAGGCCGAGTGATCTAATGTGGCTGTCTATCTTCGTCAACAATCTTTGGTGTGACCTCTAATGTGATATCAAACAGAAATCGTCTGCGAATGGGGTTGTAATTCATCCATGTATGCATGAGATTTGATGTGGAAAATACTTTCCAATATCACCATTGGCACTGATCGAATGGAATGGAAAAATGTTGTATATGCATTCAACAGGTATATTCAATAAAGCTATCAACTGTGAAACATTTTAGCTCATGCCAACATTCACAAAAGGTACATTTTATACATGTCTGTTACGTCACAATGGCAAACATCCACAGTTAATCAGTCGTATCATACACATCATAACATTTGCTATCAAGAAATAGCAAATAGAGATAGACACATGAAAGATTACGATTATATCCAACGAAGTTTATGGATGAAAGATATCGGAAGAAAAAAAATCACCAAATATAGTCGTTCATAATTGAAGTAACCTTACGTCTACTTACAGCAGAAGTACATGAGAGTGGAAGGTAGACTGCAAACAAAGCCCACGGTGGCAAAGCTTGCGTCCAGTCGGTCCGCCAAAATAGGGATGAAAATACCAAAGGACTTGGCGATACCTCCATCAAGGGCAAGCGATATAAACTTGCTAATGAGAATAACGTATCCCCAATGCAGACCTCTTGTCGCTTTGGATGAAACCATTCTTGCGCCGAAATTTAATCTCTCTGTAATTCTTAGACGGGGTCGGGTGTATATGATTTACGTATGGTCTCCCACAGTATTGCTCCGTCTCTCCGTCGATGTGATTAACGACAGTAAGCTTCTTTTTCTTCTTCCTTCCTCTGCTGATGTCGGAGATACACGCTACAGGCGTAAGTGCACGTCAAACTCAAATCATTACTTCAGCGGAAGAATCCCACGGCGGCCGGTGATCGAACTATCTTTCACTTATATTGTAATGACTCTGATCTTTGGCCATGCATTTGGCATTTTATAATATCACACAATGTATGCTATCCACTTTATTCAGCCAATTGCGTCCGTTAATGCAGTGCAATGCTTTTTTTATGGTTCTAGTTCATTCTCGGCTGAGCATTCACAGCTGGACTACCCCCCCCCCCCCCCCGCCTGCCCCGTAATCTAATAAGCCACTTCATAATTGCAATTTGCGCATGAGCAGATTCTTACTGGTACAAATGATCTCGGGCCAATTGTACCACTTACAGAGTAAAATGGGAATTCATTAGATAGTCGACCAAATTTCAATTTGATATCATGCAAAATATGGCAAACCCCCCCCCCCCCCCCCCCCCAGCTATAAAGCTGATTACGCACTGGTCTATAGAGTGCCGAAGTAATGTCGTCTTATGAACATGTTGTCAAGACAACTGGCTCTAAACAAACTCACTCCAGTGAGAGTTTAGCTATCGGGCTAGTGTCCGGCATTCCTAATTACAGTCCCCGTTGTGATCACCGCTGCTTGCTCTACCCGTATTGTTTATAACCAGTTGTCTTGACAATAATGCTCAAATGACGTCACACTTCAGTATTCGATATTCACTTCAAGTCCCGCCAGCTATTTGAAGCAATGAGCCAGGGAGTGCGCCCTCGTTCACACTATTATAGCAAGGTGATGAGCGCCTTTACCCCAGCGGTACGTACAACGGTCTCCGGTCTCAGGTCTCAGGTCAACGGTCAACGGTCTCAGGTTTCAGACAACTTGCCCAAAGGGACACCGTGTCTTTGATATGCAATATTCACATAAAAAGGCTAAAAAATCATATAGATGTTGGCCGCCGCTGGAGGAAACATCACAGAACGTTCATACCGAGGGGGGTTGCACTGACACACATTATCTTTGTTCTGCACATTTTATATAATTATTTGCCTTCGAAATATATTTGAATGTAAAATAAATGTAAAAGAAAAAAAGGATAAGAAGCTCATGATACCATTGGTGAGACGTTAAAGAAATATATAAGCTCAAAAAACAACATTATTAAAATCTTTACAAACTCATTAATAAAAACAACTTACCATCTGATTTTCATCAGAGTTGTTAATAAGAGCCCAAACCGAAAATGTTCAGTACTATGTGTATAAAAAAATATTAAAGGCACCCCCCCCCCCTCTCACTTGCCATTTGTTAACCCCTGTGTATACAATTTAAGGTCCCTATTATCAAAGGACGATTCCGATCAAGATTAGTTAAAATCCGGCCATACGTTTTCGAAAAGAAATTTAGAGAAATAACATGAGGGCCCCTGGAGCACTTTAGGGGCTGCCTCCAGGAGACCATAAAATACTTTGAGATGCCTCTTTATCTAATGTTATTTCAAATATGATGTTGAACATATGTGATAATATTGGTGCTTGAAGACAAAAGTACATTTTTTTTCACCTGAGCCACCATATTATAATGCTTTCATTGTTAGCGGGCGCTGTTGTACGTTTTGTTTAAATGAACTCGTGTTCGCCGCATTATTTGGGAGGGCGCAAAAGGCAAAAACTTCTGAAAGAAGTGCATTATAACACAAGGCAACGTAGTTGTATGACATTTTCTCTTTTATCATCTCTTTACAGAATCTTTACTCTCGTTACTCTCCTTACAATAACGACCATTTGAGTAAAATCAGACCTATCAACAAGTTATTTTGAATTGAACATTTTAATTGCCTGCCCCAAATCGAAGGTAGGCAAGCGATGGAATTATCTTGTTTGCGCATCATATACAAGAGTTTATCATTTTGGACTCATGGATTAATCGCTCATGATGATTAATGATCAGGGATTAGTGCTAGTAATCACGATTGTCCAAACTTTACAAATTCGTTATAATAGGTCAACATAAAAAAAAATCAATATCAAACAATCTGGTCTCCTGCCTTTTTGGTATTTATTAGATATATTCTAATAATTTTCCAAGATTTAATGTTGTTTTAGCTACTGTTCTTATTCGTTGCTTTAGTTTTGTGTGTGCATCTAATTCAGGAGGAGGATCATAAACGTGTTTTAATGACACGATTCTCCCGACATATGCCAACTTCAATATAGAATATTGCAACAATATTGCAACAGCTTATTGGTACCAAACCGGGAAAATGTTATTAGGTAACGAAAGATGCAGAAACGCAGCCGCATACTTTGTATAAAACTGTTTAAGTTGTTGTTATTTGATACCTACCTTCATTGTCATCATTTCTCCGACCGCGTTCTTCTCTTTCTCTCTCTCTCTCTCTCTCTCTTTCTCTCTCTCTCTCTCTTTCTCTCTCTCTCTCTCTTTCTCTCTCCACTCCCAGTCTCTTTCCCTTTAAATCTTTCTCGACCTACACCCACCACCCCACCCCCTCCCCTCTGCCTCTCTGTTTCTCGTCATATATTACATCTCCCTCCTATTTCTCTCTTTTTATATCTCCCCCTCTCTGTCTCTGTCTCTCATTCTCCCTCTCTCTATCTCTCTCTTCCCTCTCCATATCCCTGTCCCTTTGCCCCCCCCCCCCCCCTCCCCCTCTCTCTCTTCCTCTCTTTCTCTTAGATCCCAACGCATACCTTGAATATTCGAGAACACGATCCGTGCTTTGTTTGGGTTTATTGTGCAACTTCTACATTTCGGGTAGCTCAAGTATACTAACGCGCTTATTTTTTTTATCCCTTTCTCATGTTTGTGGGTTACTGACAAGAGGTGGATCGGGGATAGAGGAACGAACGTTTTGCACGTACGCGGAGAAATGCATTTGAGCTTTGACGAACTGACTCTAATACCTGCTAAAGACGCCACCTCGGACTTAACCTGTAGTGTTCAATATTCACAGCGTTTGGTTTAAAATGAAGTTGAAGGAATAATCATGTTCTCTAGGGCATTTACTAATATTGTCACACACTATTTTGCGATGTTGTTTCGCCGAGCTTCAAGTTGACCATTATTTATGGCGCCATCTATTGGTGTGATGCGTATAGTCTAGTCAAATGTTCACTATTATGCGAAACGGGTACGGGGTAATAATGAAAAGTACAAGCCGGGAAATATTTGTCATTAGGAGTTGAGTAAAGTCGCACCTTAGTCCACAACATTTTCCTGATTTTATTCGTTCAACCCTTACGTGAAACCCAAAACGATTTCGGCACTTTCTAAATATCATTTTTTACCCTTTCCACGGAAATATAGTGGGAGAATAATTGCTGCAATGACATAGGGCGCTACTTGTGGAGTTCTTTTCAGCATATGAAAACTACACTGGTGCCGTGCTTTCAACTTTATGTGGATTCGTTTCCAATAGCATTAATCATTTATAGGTGACAAAGTTAGGAAAAATACATTTTCAGTCTTACGCCAGAAAATTGCTTTACTCTATATCCCTCCTACTTTTTTGTTAAGGTTTAATTCTTTGTTCATGATAAATGCCTCCGATCATTCTGAAAGGTTTTTCACTCTCACTTTCGCTCTCTCTCTCTCTCTCTCTCTCTTTCTCTCTCTCTCTCTGTCTCCCTCTCTCTCTCTCTCTTTCTCTCTATCTGTCTGTCTGTCTGTCTCTCTCTCCTTTTCTCTCTGTCTGTCTCTCTCTCTCTCCCTCTGCCTCTCGCACTAGTTTTCCTTATAACGCGAACTTCCACTCTTGTTGGGTATGTATCGTCACCGACTTCAGCCCGATGTCCATACTACCTAAGATGAAAATAGCTAAGCCCAGCCTCAAACATCATTGATTCTACTCCAACGGTACCAAGTGCTCCTTGGGATCTGACTTTTGAAACCAATCCGCACGCAAAATCTCCAGATTAAACACGATTTGACACATGACTGACTGATTTCGCTGTTTTGAAAAGCACTGCTACTTCGGGGCAGTCTTAAATACTGTAGTTGCCACCCCCCCCCCCCCCTCAACCCACCCTCCCATTCGCCATCCCTCACTGCGCGTCCCGCGAACAATGGTTTTCGATTTTCAAGCAGTTTGTAACAATAACAGACTTTTAAGGAATGCGGGGAGAGAATAAGTAGACAGGTACTCAATCTTTAAGATTAAAGAGCCACGGGGTGAATATCTCCTTTGACGATGACTGAGAGTTTTAACAAATATTTCAGAAGCCGATGGCATGTACGTACTTTGTAAAGTCTTACTCTAAGATTAAGTTTAAAAATATGTGAACTCATAAACACACCTCTCTTGCGTTCAAAAAGAAACTGCTTTCTAGATTTTTTTTTTAATGTAATAGTTTATTAATACATTTATATGTTTAACTAACTCACGTTACATCCATATAGCATATATTGCGGCAGCGATTATGTCTTCCTTTACTAGGACATGCGCATTGTTATATAACTAGTAATTTGTAATCTATATTTGTCACAATCTTATGATGTATTCACATGTTAGCAAAAAAAAAAAGCCTACTGATCTTACAATGTCAATATTTGCCATGTGATGTGATTTGTCATCTCCTTGTGTTAATAAACAATGTATCGCTTTAGCTTTCGAGGGAATAGACATGTGTCTATTGTAAATATGGACGACGGACGATTTTCTGAAAGCCGCTAAAT
This sequence comes from Arbacia lixula, assembly GCA_963669155.1. Lineage (NCBI taxonomy): Eukaryota > Metazoa > Echinodermata > Echinoidea > Arbacioida > Arbaciidae > Arbacia > Arbacia lixula. The sequence continues at coordinate 20,249,441 of OZ022589.1, read as the reverse complement.
TCTCTTTCGCATTCTTACATTATATTACGAGATTATTTCCTGACCCAAGATAATTTGCATTTTCATGTAAACCTTTCAATGGAGATTGGATTTATTGTCTTTGGGAATTAGCTTATCACATATTGATATTAGAGGAATATAGTCGTAGCAAAGTTGTTGTTAAAGTGTATGCCATGGCCATCTATAATAATGTATCCAGTCTACGATTCAGTGAAACAACGATTAACTTCTCTTGGTAAGAATACTGTGAAATTTGATAAAAATAAATTCGCATTTTTTGTTTATTTCTTCATGGTCAATAGTAGCTGTCATTAAGATCAAATCACATCAACGTTGATTTCTATAAGCAGTATATTGACATCTGAGGGTGCCACCAGCAATACCACAAAGTTCATTGCTCGATTCGAGGTATAATTGACCTAGCAGTACGGTTAATATCACATCTAAGCCATTGTTATACAGGTGAAGTATGGTTCAACGTGAACGCTATATAGATTCAGCATAGGCCTATAGGTATAAGGTACATTCCCACGGGCGCGATATCCCGCTGTCGCTTTCTGCCTGCGGAGTGACCCCGTGTGTTTCCCGGTGCGGCACAACGTGGAAAATCGCTATGCATCGCAATGAGTACGTGATACATTCGTTTAACTTCTGAGTTTTTTTTTCATAGTTTGTTATTCCCGGGAGGAGAGGGGGGGGGGGGGGGGGCATGCCCCCCCCCCCCCTTAGTTCTCGGCCATGGGACTCCCCGTTGCCTCAAAATTTTGCAATGGTCAGGAATCATGCAATCATGTAAAGTTGTTTAGCTAAATAACGAAAGTACTTTAAATTCTTTTAATAATTGATTTATGCTAATTTATGCGAGAAATCCTACATTTTGCTATTTCTCACTGAATAAAGCCTCGGGAATAGCAATTTTCGTACAAAAGTCTTTCATAACTTCTTATGTATTTCTTTGCTTTTCGTCAAACGTTTTTTTGCTATTCGATAATATTTAAACCACATTTAATTTTATATCTTTAAAAATACATCTGTATCAAACATTACACTGTATGTATTTACATAAAATAGAAAAGCTACTGATTTTGTCACCGTCATATAGAGAAATGCCCCCCCCCCCCCCCGGGAGTATTAGGGTTAAGGGGGAACCCAGTGTGAACCTTCTAATTGGGCTGGGATTACAGCGAGCGGCAACGTTAAACCCTTCCCGTGTGGACACACTTTTGGAAAAGTTGAAGGAATTAGGCGCTGAACTTGTTGATCATTTCAAAGAAAGAAGGTATCGGCACAACAGAGTTAATACCTTTATCGTATAAGCCTTGGTTTCAGCGAAGTAGTTACTTCCTGAAACCTAACTCGCACAATACCTGCTTTTATCCGCACCAATCATCGTCTCTATTTCCATCCCTTTCCCGTCGCCATGAAAGGTGCAAACAATCATAACAATGTTTGTGGGCGAAACCTTTGTGATCGCGCACAGAAGGTTTGAAATTGAAACTTAAATAGGTCTTGTATGCTTTCTATAAGGCATGTCAGAAGCTGATACGTCCAGATGCAAATAGGACAAGTTGAGTGTACTAACAGCTCGGGTCCCCCCCCCCCCCCCCCTCCTTAATATTTCCGCCACCCGTCCCCCTCACTACCTCACACATACAAACACACATACCATTTCATTCTTACTGTATCATAGAAAGGGAGAGGCTTTTCGCAGTTATGTGTTCATTACAACGTGATGTTTTGGTATTATATGATATGACATACTCTTTAAATATTCAGGTGTTTATCTCTCTCTCTCTCTCTCTCTCTCTCTCTTTCTGTCTCTCTCTCTTTCTCTCCATCTCTCTCTCTTTCCCTCTCTTTTCTCTCCCTCTCCCCATCTATCTCTTTTTTTTCTCTCTCTCTCTATCTCTCTCTCTCTCTCCCATTCTCCATCACTTTCTCTCTCTTTCTCTCTCTCCATCTTTCTCTCCACCTCGCTTTCTCCCTCCTCTCTCTCTCTCTCTCCATATATCACTTTTTCTCTCTCGCTCCAATTCTCCATCACTCTCTCTCTCTCTCTCTCTCTCTCTCTCATGCTCCCCTCTCATCACACACGTTCATGCGTTGTTCCTTCGTCCATGCCTCCCTCCAACCAGCAAAGAGCTTGACAACCACTTTTAACCATTAGTGCGCTTGTGTGACGTCATAAATCATTATCTAGTTAAGACCTCCTCTGTTTCAACAATCACTGTTTTCTCAGGAAATAGGACGGAAATGGAAAATTGCGTGTTGAAATGCCCGTCCTCTTATTTATATATCCTGTCGAAATCTGGTGCATTTCAGTACATGTATTTGCGGACCGGGGAATGTGTTGGGACGGCGGAAGAATGCATATGCAAATAGGCCTAGTTGTTGTTGAAGATTAAACAAATAATGTGGTCATATATATATATATATATATATATATATATATATATATATATATTATTCAAATGTTTATACCAAGGACCACATCCTTGTTTGGGTAAGAAATACAACAGATATTTAATGAACGTAGTTATTTCCAATATTTACATTAGCCAAATAATTCACGGTTTTTTCCTAAACTTCGAAGTAAACAACGTGTTGAACCTGCGATAAAAACAAACGGCTTCTTTCCCTTGTCTCTCTACTGCCATCGTTTGGCTGGTGATGTGAGATTCTTCATGTCATCAATGAAAAATGTTATATCTCTATTAGATCCATGGTAATTTAGACTGAGTAAATATTTTGTAAAAAAAAATCAACCAAAATGAAAAGCAAAACATCTTCATATCCCTTCCCGCAGGATACTTATAAGGGAGTGTTGCTTCACAGTCGCCTGGTTCAGTCTATTAATTTTTGTATGAACATCGAAATATAACTTTATTTAACTAGGGTGAAACGTCCAAGTTTTGTGTGAATTGAAAAAGATATTGTCTGCTTTCCCACCAAATTATAAACAATTCTTTGGGATATAATCATACATACAAGTATAGTAGGCGTCGGAATGTAAACTTGAAGGGGACAATTGGATTTCACACGGATTAATGACGCTCAGAACTTGTGTAGGCCTTACAGGAATGGACTATTATAATCAAACCGTTGACAAACAAATATTGGTCAACTCAGAGTGTAGCCTGACGTTCAGCAGTGACACGTTAATTATTATCTCAACATGCTAGGTCTAGAGCCGGATTTCATAGTGTAGAAATGACCAACATCTACATTGAAATTGGATTTTGTATGTTTATAGCTACTGCGAGTAGCTAACGTCAAGGAATGGAGTTCAGCAACTTCGTACGCTGAAGCAAAGAGAGCTACAGAAAACCGCCCTACGTGGAGAGCCATGGTGGCCAAGCTTCGAGTCGAAGACGGCACGTGATGATGATGATGACTGCGTGTAACTCTACATTGGAAAACAAAGTAAATGTCAAGTTCAATTATAGTCACTAACCACTTGTCATGACATATGTCAGATATTCCAAGAAAGACAATCTTTCTTGTACGTCTATTTTTTTTTACAAATGTATATTAATGTTGTAAGTGTACTTTACACACAACCTTTAAGTCCATACCTCTTGTGACCCTGCGGTTTGGCACGATGCGGATGCTAGGGTGAGGGGAATTCCAGCAGCAATGATCAAAATAAAGACAGCCTACCGAGCGACCATTCCCATATTCCACTTTCTATAATTGATGAATTTGGGGTGCAGAAGGGACTCGCGGAGCTCCCCCGCTCCCCGACTCTCTACTCCACTTTTGTTGTGCGTTGAATAGACCAACTATCTAAAATCCGGCCGAATTTCAACTGATCTAAAATGCTAAATGGTGTATCAGAGATTAACAATATTCCCAATTAAAAGTAAGTACCATACAAGATACTAAAACGGCTGAATGAGAAAACCATACTGAATCTTGGGAAATGGGTGTGGTTTACAGACATCCTAAGAATCGCATATGTCTGTACCGAAAAACAGAAATGTCTTTATTTCGTACATTATAGGCCTACGTACATGTGTATGATATCTTGCACATGAGCAAGATACGACTTGGAGAATGACATAATGTTACAGGAACGTCTTGAACAATGCCGGTTGGAAAAAAAAATCATTTAGTGTATGAGTGTGGAAATTGCTTAATATTTTGTACATGACACACTAACATTTAACATATGTCGTGGTGAGATGTGAATAAATTCCCAAGTATGAACCATTTTCTGGAATTGATATTTAAAAAAAAAATACCAGTCATTTTGGATTGTAGGTAAGATCTGGACGATGTGCGCGGGGAGATTAGGGCGTGAAGGGGGTGAAGGAGATCGAATGTTCATTAGCTGGTCTCCTTTTCTAGAACTAAATCTTGAAACAAAATCGGAAATGAACTTGATATGTCCTTACCAGCATTTTGTCTGCGCAACATTCAGATGTTTGTCAAATACCAGCTAAAAATAATAATAGTCGGGAGCGAAACCCTATTCTTGACAGTAGTCTGAAACGCCATGAATCAGATACAATGGTAGTGTAATTCTTGCCATGTCATTATACATGCCGTTGTAATATGCACTTGTGTACATGCAACGGCAAATGGAAGAAGGTATCGTGTAACATTGATTTAGGCATACGTTTATGCGCGCAACCGCAATGTCAAAAGTTCTAGTCTTATTTCACCATGTTCACAGACAAGACAGTGTATCGATAAAGTGGATAAAGTGCGTCTGGAACGGCAGACTATCTATCATATTATTATGTTCATGCACGCACCCGGAACTTCCAGACACAAGTCTTACCTCACCTGCACGTTTTTTTTTTTTTTAATAAAGTGGACTGTCACGTCTGAAAAATCTGAAACTGCAAGGCTATCTATCATTATGCTTATGCACGCACCCAGAAAGTCTAGGCACTAGTCGTATCTCACATACACGTGTTTTGTTGAAGTTGATTAAATGAGTCTGGGCATGTAGGCTAGACTCTAGCTAATGTCATTAATGTACATAACGTACATAACCCTAACCCACAACGGCTCCGGGATGGTCCCGCGCGGTATTGGTATCGAACGCACTGCGCGCGCGTGCTTCAGAGGACCGTCAATATTACACTGTATCACCTTACGTCCAGCAAATCCACTTTCCACGGAGTGGTATTGGCTAGCTAGCCATTTCAACCGTGGGTGTCTTCCGAGTAGGCGGGACCCGAAAACACGAGCTCTCAGCGTCCTCAACCGTAGCTTCTGTTCTTTCCGTTCTTTTGATATTAATCGCTCAACCTGGAGTTCAATTGTTATACATCTCAAATAGACGCGTGTATTTTGGAAACTACAGAAGTACGGAATGTGTATTCTTCCACAATATTTACAGAGTAATAACTTGTGAATCGTATTTTCAGCTCACTGAAATGATGGATCTGTGTATGAGATGATGTGTATACACTTGGGACAAGAGGATAGAATTAGAGAGTCTATTGGAGCGTGTGAGTACTTTTGCCATTAAAAACTTATTGTGGCGGTGTGCTAGGACCAAGGACAGTTTTTGGACACGGACACGATGGATTCGGGACGCATTTTTCACCCTTTTCTTGTGGTCATCCTCTGGACCGTGGCTGAAACCTTTAATCTGGACGTCACCGCTCCGATCGTGCAGAGTATCAATGACACTACGGCTTACTTTGGCTACTCCATCGCTATGCACAGACATGGGAGTGACAATATGTAAGTTATGACTACGCCAGTTCAGCTCATCAGAGTGTTTGTTGATTTATACCATATCGTATTGTTATGTCCGTTGATAGATTTAAACCTACGACGTGCTGAGCGCAGTTCCGACCAATGAACAATGGCCTGGGTCAATGTCAATGCAACAAGCTAGGTCATCTTCGGATTGAAATTTTACTATGACGATTGCAGATCCGTCATGATAGCAAAACAATTTGATTTAAACCTTTGTTTGCCAGATACAACCGCTGCCCTATATTATGTGCTTTCAGTGTAATACTTGTGTACTTGTGTACTTGTACATCAGTGATAAATGAAGAGTTAAGCATGTTAAACAGTTATTCGCTTTCCATGCTGACAGTGGGTATGTAATTAGAGAAAGTTAGTACAGGCATGGCAGGCATGTACATAATTGATGTGAACAAAATATATGGGGGACATATAAACTTAAATGCGCGTGATTGAGGAGAACGAACTGGCTGCGAACATGTCATATCATATAATCCTCATATTCTGCTTACTTTTTTATATGAAGAATTTTAAATACCACAGACCAGTACCGGCATTGGTATTGCATACTTATCATACAAAGCAGCATTTTTTTCTGGGAAAGAAGGAGTTAAAGTGATGATGAAATATGTCTGTGCCGTGAGTACATTACTTCGATCATTCCTATCTTTCCCATCTGTTAGCTGTCTGTAGACTATAGTTCAAGGTGAAATGGTAAAGACATGACAGAATAATGACGTCAATTAATGAGCCTGCTAACAACATTGCTCTAGTCTAGCAGCTTCAACCACTGTTGAGAACGGGGGAGAATGGGCACAGAGTACCCCCCCCCCCCCCACACACACACACACACATGTCAACACACACTGTGACGTGTAAACACAATTCAGAACACATGCATAATCCTACGTATATTGAAGATTGATATGAATCAGATCATTTTGGAATTTTAGAATGCATGTACAATCATAGGGGGGGGGGGGGTCTTTAAAGGAATCGACAGCGCACAGTCTTATGAGTCACATGATTAACCTTCAATGGTCATAATGACATAAAGTACGCCGAGAAAACATTAAAACCAAGGAGTTGGTGTTGGTGTGTGTGTGTGTGTGTGTGTGGGGGGGGGGTGGGGGGTGGGGGGGGGGGTGGAGGAGTGGAGGAGGGGATGATGAAAGCCCAACTAATCATGCTAATGAAATGAGCACGAGCAAGGATCCGTGATCAGGCTCACTGAGTATTACCCCCGGGCCGGCAAGACCAATAGAAGGCTTGACACCTTTCTAGCTAGCGTGGAAAGCTAAAAGGAATGAGATTCCGATTCACTGGCCCTGCTAGGATATATATGCCGGGTTTCTAGAAAAGCGAGCTTATAATAAAAGACACACCAGCACGGCGGGGCAGTGACGTCTTCCTCGTCCTTTGATGTTAAAGTGAAATTTTATATGCCCCCCCCCCCCGAAAAAAGAAATGTCTTCAACAATAGTCTTTCAACATGTACTCCCAATCCACCTTATCCTCATGATCCTGCTGTTTCTAAAGATGTTTTTAATGAAATCCTCGATATGTTGATACTGTATATAACACAATGATTACGGATGATTCTCCAGCCTTCAGGTTGGAAATGTTTGAGAACTTTTCACCAACTATAGGTGAAATCCTCGATATGTTGAAACTGTATATAAGACAATAATTACAGAAGATTCTCCGGCATGTGCACTGCACGTACGACACAATATGATCTGCACATTATTACATATTTCATTTCTCATACAGTATCTCAAAAGGGTCTTGGCTTTGGGTTTTGGCTTCAGCTTTGACCTTGGTCTTGAGTCCTAGCCTTGAGGGATTCAAGTATTGACCTGCATTATAAGGCGGAAAAGTCTTGGCCTTGAGGAATTGGGGAAGGAGGGTGACGTGTGGGGTGATTCCAAGACAACACTCGTCTAATTGGTTTCTATATGAATTCAAGATCATGATCATATGTCATAACATGAATGATAAACTACCGTTGCAGATTAAACGGTAGAGATCTATATTGGTGAAAGTTTCCAAACGTTTCCAACCTAAAGGCAAGTACAGAAATTATATTCAGGTCATATTCTGTCTTATCGCGGCAAGTTTACAAATATTATATAGTGTCGGTTATCTCTTCTTAAATTTCACACGTTTCATTGGCAGTCTGGGAGGTCAACACGTGGAGTGAATGTTGATGCATACATGTTTTCATTTGTATCAGTATACTTTAGGTGAGTGCTGTGTATCACACGCAAAGAACACATATGTGGAATGTCGCACTTATTTCAACCACATTAAGAAGACTACACTCGCTATATTGTGTATATTAAACGTGACATTAACTAGGTGTTAGAAACACTAATGTCGCTTTTGAAAGATATTTCGAAATAAGTCATAACTTGAATCAAGCTTAAATCGACACATCATAAAGTAAAGGGGTGTTATTATTTTTAGAATCAGCTTTTGTGACATTGCTTCAATAACTTTTATTCTAATATCCCAGTTAATATTTAATGGAATTATCACTTTTGGACAAATTTGGATCTAAATAATATGTTTGCGTATCAGATAATTGATCAGAACACAACAGTGGCCAGTGTGTATCCCGCATGTCAACCCACAACTTCTTTTCTGCCAGAATCATCATGCACTATTAACCCTTTGTGTGCCAGACAAGACGCTTCTCTATTGGAGTTGTGTGTATTCTGATTACCTATACCAAAGACTCATTCTTCCTTCTATTCCGCTGAGAACTATATACGGACAGACGATGAAATTATCGGTCGACTTCGCATAGCCGTACTTTCGGACATGATTGTGCACTACTTCATTCTCCGAACAGTGCTGAAGGGGTTTCGAGATGATTAATTAGAGTTTTTTCTGACAGAACAACAGAGGGACCAGAATAGATTATACCAGAAACAAATCCTAAGTATTTTAAAATGTACGGAAGTACGTAATAAATCTTGATCACATCTGAAAAGGAAACCCACCAATGTTAAGCCACGGTGAAATGTGTTGACATCATTGTCAGAATGATTGTGATAGTTGCAGATGCAAGCCGGTTAACCGTATGCATGCCAGATAAACTTTGTTTTATGGGTTATGTGTGTAAAATAAATGGTAAGTGCTGATGTTTTCTGGCCCAGTTCTGATGACGCTAATTTTCCTCTTCTCACTGAAGAAAGAGAGAGTGAATAGGCTGCTGCTGCACTAAGACCTGTTGGCTACAGAAATTGGAACAAGAATATCCAGCAACCATGGCGACATGAAGCCATGTCCCCATCATAAAATAAGTTACAATCATATTGAAATCGATTGAAAAGCCAATCCCCTAACTCTTAAATGTACATAGTTGCGATTGATATCCATCGCAAAGCAATCGATCGTAAGTCTTTATAAGACAGGGCCAGGTTACGTATAAGCTGAACTATATAGGCCTTGTATCGATACGTCTAGAACGTTGTATTTATATCTAAACGTTTGGCCTTCATTAAACCAATCATCATGATCATAAATAAATCATGTGACAAGTATGCTGGTTGAAACAACCCTACCATTGAGTAGTTGGGGTATCTGAATAGTGACGTGCAATGTGGTATGTAAAAAAAAATAGTCATATTCGTATTTATAAGTGTTTCAAGGCCAGGCTGCTTACGCTGATGAAAACTAAAACTGTCAAAAAGAAATATAACACGGAAGTATTTCATGCTCCTTTCCATTCTACATGTCAAACAAGCATACTGATACAAAATGTATATACCTACGTATACTGTTCGTGAACGATTGGTGAATCTTCATTAGCTGAGCATGTTTAGCTTTCATGTATATATACATACAGTCATATAATGTTAAGATTAGTTCCCATCTTCTCAGTTAATAAAATAGCGCTATGCAAATTTAAACTTCGTCAACACACGGCAGATACTTATATTATGACACTGTAAGCATGTAACACTTAATCTAGCATGCCTTCTATTAGCCTGTAGTGTTAGTATGTGTGATGGTCATGATAGTAATGGAAAGTTGATGATATCACAGACGTGATACAGCGGGGCATACACGCTGTGTCCGTACCTGAGTCCCGCCCTTCTCTTATTACTTATATACATTTTATTTCCTCGTCCCAGAATCAGTTGAAATAACAACACGGTTCTAATACCCCATTACATACTTCAAATTAGTCGCAGGACTTAAAGACAAAAGTACAATGACATGGGTAAGGACATGAAGCATCTGAACATTAACATCCAATGACAAACTACTGAGAAATATTCGCAGAAATGGACATGATAAGAACATGCATCATTAAACAGAATACACTATGCCAAATCTACGACGTTTATTGCGTTTGAGTTCACAATAAACAAACGAAAAAACATGATACTTTTACAAACACAATATAATGTTACGTAGAGTAAACTACGTCGGACGTTAAGATAGATCGATTCCGTTCCATGACACTCCCTTCCTTTAGGAGCATTATAAATATTTGCTGGTACACCAAGCCAATGATGAAACGACAGATCAGAGATCCCACCGTTCTTCATGCAGAATCTATTTTCAGCTATTGTCTGTTGCGAGCCGAATAGATTTTAATGTTCAACCCACTGGGTACAAGCCGGACGCTAACGCTATGTCCTTGCTATGCAGGGACCAAACCATATTAACTACTTAGCCATGTCTGGTCAACGGTAAAGTCATAATATACTTGGGATTATGTGTTAGATAATATGATATACATTTATATCAATATATATGATATAATATGATATAATGTTATATGATATAATGTTATATGATATAATGATATGATATATGATATGTACCATGATATCAACATACAATCTTTTTTTTGTACAGATTTACTGTGAAAGTTTAAATTGTATAATGATTTACAATGACGACGGTGCCAATGAATCGGATCGAATGCAATTCTCGTTCATGATTGACATCCGGCCAGAAAAAAAAAAAAAACAAATAAAAAAGGTCTGTAAATTGGGGCCTTTCTATGATGATTTTTATAGGTGCAGGATTGGGAATAGAAAAGACAGGTATGTGATAATTTTATGTACCGTAGCAAGGAAATTGACTTGGGACTAGGTTGCTGCCCAGCAAGCAACATCTGTTACATAGTCGAATCCATCTGGTTGCACCAGTTTTTTTTTCTTCTGACTTTGTGTTCAATCATTTAATTAGTTTACAGGATCAATCATGCCTTCCTCGTGCTAGGTCTAATCTTTAAAGTAAAGTTAGTTTCTTATGGATTGACTGGTGATCACAAAAGTAACAACCATGTCTGCAATTATTTCAATAGCTTAAAATTAAATTTGCACTTTTACTTGAATAGAGGTTTCATCACAAGATGGACGATTTGGCTGTACAATAATTGTTTCAAATCCATTCCCTCTCCTTAGTACGGTCCCCGCGAATGAATGAACAAATTCATCTCGATCAATTCTTGGTTATTCCCATGCATTAAAGAATGAACTGCATGGGGAATAGGTTGATGAAACTAACGTGCTTCATAGTCATGAGAGTCACATTGTATTGTACAAATAGAGCATACATCCCTAGCTCCCTGCTCTGCCAAGTCTGTCAAAGTAAGCCTTCATCATACACCTGGACCGAGTTGCATAAAACTTACCCTTGATCGTTGATGGTAACTTTGCTATCCATGGCAACTTCTATGGAAACCTTGAATTTGATTGGCTCTCATGCATTGTTACCATAGTAGTTACCATTAATGGCAGAGTTACCATTACTGGTAAGTTTCATGCAATATGGCCCTGATAAGCTTGTTGCGAGGGCAGACTACTAGTATGCTATATATGGTGATACACTTATAAGCCAGCACCAAACATGTCTTCCAAAGCACTGATTACAAATGACTTCTGTTACATTCTAGTATATAGTTATGGACATGATGGTAGTTGGTATTGGTGTAATGTTTGGTCAAGTTTGGTCAATGTTCTGCATTCGTGTACTCATTCTAGTTAGTATTTAAACTCTTAATACGCCATTGAATGTTAACAGACAAAACACAAAACATATAGCAGCATTTATTTAAGCACAGACATGAACGGAAGGGGCTATCGCACTGTCTGGTCATAGTTAATATACCGTCTATAAGCTCAGAGTAAGCTCGTTCAACCATTGGATACATGTAAAGACATATAAAGGCTTACTTTGTTGGCATATCCTACATTTTGACAGGTTGGTCGATCAGGACAACTATAACGTATTCCGGTTCCGGTTATATCCCCAATTCCGTGTCAAAATAAAGCAATGATCATGGTGATGGAGCAAAGTAACGACCCACACGTCCTTCGCAGCTTCCAGGATAGATTACACAACCTCTGTTTATACACGCTAAGATTAAAGGGATAGGTCACCATGAAATGATTTTGGTTTCGATAAAAGGAGACACATGAAAGAAACATATTCGTAAAGGTTTGACGAAAATCGGTCAAAGGAAGAAAAGTTATTTAATTTCAAAGCTTTGATTTTTGACGTCACATGCGAGGTGCTCTCCCATATGTTGTGTACAAAATAATTCCATAAACTGTTTATTTTCTGTTTTTGCCAACGGAATAATTTTTTTTGACACAACATATGGGAGACCATCTCGCACGTGAGGTCACCAAATCAAAAATATAAAATCAAATAACTTGTTTTCCTTTGACCGATTTTTGTCAAACCTTTACTAATATGTTTCTTTCATGTGTCTACTAAAATTGAAACTAATTTTTGATTGAATCAATCCTTTAAGTCTTTCAGTACAAGATCGATTTGCCGCACCCGAGTATCTACACGGACGAGACAGTGACACATAAGGGCATATTAAATGGTGCTGTGATTACTGGCAATGATTGGCAGCTATGGTTACACCGGAACTGTTTATAGGTAAACAGCTCTATAGGTTTTAAAATAGAATAATACGTTGTCTGTTTTCCGTATTGCGACTGTTACAACTTTTGTCATTAGACATTGATATATTTAAATAGATACGTGTTTGTGGCGGTAATGCTTGCTCTTGAGATATTTTAACATTGCCTAAGCCTTGATATTACAGTGTTTGTATATTTTTGATTACGGACTTGTAGAGGCCGAGCTGTGTGTTAAAACAAATATTGCGTGGGAGAAATCAGACCTAACTTCCCTGGTCCATGGATTTCCGTGCGTATTGATATGTTAGTAGTGGTACGAACGAATAACTATGCCCTTGTAAAAAAAAATGCAACTAGAATTAAACGTATACATGATGAACAATATCGTGATATTTGATAAAACATGACACGTGCATTGTTGAGATATAGATGACACAAAAAAGTGGCTGGCATTAAATAAAGATAAATGATATTAAAGAAAAGAAAATTCTAACGAAATTAAGAGGTGTTCTGTCGATTACGACAGACCATCTAATAAGGCTGACTCAATGAAGACCAAATGCCAGCGTCCTGTCACGTAACATTTATGGTCCTCATCGAACGGTGTTTTGGAATAGCCATTGGTCACCACCGTAAGGTGCGTTTCTTCTAAAGAAAAAGTTGGATAATGAATGCCGTAATGACATCAATATGCGCTCTCATTTATAACAAGATGAGTGTACGCAATGACTGAAAAATCAGGTGGACATTTGTTTTTAGGGAAAATAAAGGTGGAGGGTATTAGCTTTATTTAAGTAGGGCCTATATCCTTTAAAACGGCTCATTTCCCCGTTAAGTCATTAACTCGAAATACAACCCAGTAAATTGCTTGCAAAAACGTGTCATCCTTCTATACGGACCGGAAATGTTGCTTTTCATTGATATTCAATACTGCGCGTGCGTGTTTTGATCAGGAAATATTTACCAGGCTAGAGGGTCAACAGGATGGTTTCAGTTAAAGCAGAAACATGAAAGAAACTTACCAGTGAATGTTTGACGATAATACGTCAACAGATAAGAAAGTCATGATCTTTTGAAATTTCAATTTTGTGACGTCACGTACATGACGTACGAGGTGCTCTCCCATATTTTGTTTACAGAATTATTCCATAAATTTATCTTTTTCTGTTTATAACAAGGGAACGTTTTTTTTTCAGTCGGTTATGTGTGCAAAAAATATTTCTAATGATGTATCAAATGCACAGGCAAAGCATATATATCTTTTTGAGAAAATGCACATTTACGAATTTCATATGTTTCTTTCATGTGTCACGTTTTTGTTGAGACCAACTTAATTTTAGGGTGAACTATCCTATGTGTTTCACTCGCATATTTGATATTTCACAATGAACGTAGCCTCGCACCTAGCCTATGGACAGAGCGGGCATATTATTCACTGTTATTACAACTAGGTTTGATTGCATAGACTAAGTGGTATTATTACAACTGAATCTGGATAAATTGTAGACACACCGAGCACTGTTTTCATAAAGTCTGGATTCGTAGACTAACCATCCGATCATCCGTACCCTTTGACGCCCGAGAGAAATCATTAGAATAACTAGTTGCAATAGTGCAGCACACTGAATTAAATATATTTTCTCTGCAATATCAATCGCAGATCAAGCTCTTGTTTAGTCTAATTTCCAGGCTGTTGGACGTGTTTAATCCAAACTATTGAACAAACGAAGTCTGGCTGTTGTAGACTAATCATTCTTAGTGTGTACAACGGCTCTCTCAAATATGTAAGACAGACTGTGACAAGAGGAGAGTGATTTTGAAGTGACTACTCTAATGAGCGATATATTCTATTGTTTCAGTTTGCACTGTAAATGTTCAAGATCCTATCAGTCAGCCTAGCCCTTGTTTGGTATTACACAGTCAAGTTAAGTTTCTTCATGTCACTTTGCTATAATTCTGTTTGAAGAAATTGGGGTGGGGGCAGGTGGGCTGGGCAAAGTGGAAATGTCAAAGTGAGGTCACGACCCGCCTGCGCCTCTTATCTTTCAAATATTTCATCGTTTTTCTTTGGGGATTTCGTCTGAAACATGTCCAAACCACTTTTAACTGCCAAGTGACAAACTATAGCAGCTTCCTTCAAACAAAAATGAACACATGTCATAATTTCTAGCAAACTCACGACGTGGGTAAAATGTGACATTTGTTTCGGCTGTGCTTCACGACTTTAAACATGCCTCAGTGTATCGGTAATCTGTTCACAATCTTTACAACGTCAGCTATCACATTGGCAAGTAATTGGTAAACTTGTTTTTCAGTGTAATGAAGATGGTATGGCGTGTATGTAGTATGATTTCACTTAAATGGAAGCCTCAATACGGTATTGGCAGGTAAAGGGTAGCGTGTTAAAATCAAATGGGTTCATGACTTTAATAGTTTCTGGGGTTTGCAGAAAACCAACGATTCCGTGGCCGCGTTCTACTTTGCTTCGTCACAGGGGCATTGTCGACACATGTAGGGGAAGAATAAGACTTGAAAAGTGGGAAAGAAGAAAGGTAAATATGCCTGAGACGTGGATAAAAGTAGGGAAGCAGTGCCTGTAGAAATGAAAGACTTGGAAAGAAAGGGAAAAGTGAAATTGTGTCTAGTTTGATAATCCGTGCCTTGGGGAAAGTGTCCCTACTGTGATGAACGTGACCATGGCGATGTTTCCGTCTTACTGTCTCTCTTGTTCTCTCTCCTTCCTCTCCTTTTTGTTTTTCCCCTTCTCATGTACCCTTTGTTCTTCTCTGTACTTTCTCTTTTCGCCTTTCATTCCTTTTCGTCGCTTTCTTTTTCTTCTTTTCTTCTTGCTCTTCTTTTACCTCTCACCCTCTCCCATTCTCTGTGTCTGTGTTTCTCTATTTTTTATTCTTCTTCTTCACGCTCTCTATTGTTTTTCTCCCTGTTTCCCACCTCTCTCTCTCTCGCTCTCTTTCTCCCTCCCTCCCTCCCTCTCTCTTTCTCTCCCTCTTTTTTTATTGTCTACTCTCGCTTTCTCAACTATCACAGCTCTCAACATTTGGTAGATTTCCCACCTCTCTCTCTCGCTCTCTTTCTCCCTCCCCCCCCCCCCCTCTCTCTTTCTCTCCCTCTTTTTTTATTGTCTACTCTCGCTTTCTCAACTATCACAGCTCTTAACATTTGGTAGATATGTAATGTACCTTTAGTCAGTGTTTTCGGTTGAATCATATCTCCCTTGATAATCTTCTAGCAGTAGACCTTCATCATCATCAACAGAGCATATTTGGCTGCGTCACGCACACTGTGGGGCAATGTAAGCCACATTGTTATCGACTAATGCCGGAAGTGGGGAAAAGGGTGCCGTGTCATCAATTTTACATTTTGGAGAACGAAAAGAGAAAGCCTTACACAACGCATTAGAGAAATGACATGGTGTGAGTAAATTGAGAACCATTCCGACAAGAAGACTGCGCGGGGGAAACCCCGAGATGAAGGGGGCGATGGAGGGCCCCCAATCTCAAAAGAGGAAGTCCAAGAGGAGAAAATCGAAACGCTATGAGGAGGTCGAAACAGATATGTCGCGATTGAACCACTTGAAACTCTAGGCGGTGTATGAAAGTAACACAAATCCTTGATATATTTTTGACACTGGGGATATGGCAATAAACATGGGTACGTATCCTTATCATTCTTTTCAAAATCAATTGTTATAATCATGATAACGCTTCCAACAAAATCAGCTTCAAGTATTAAAATAAAAGTCCACGAAACAATAATCAGAATATGCGTAGACGTAATAGATGTGACACTTCGGATCCACATTCTGGATTTGCTGACCAAAACTGCACAAATATGACAATGGCCACAGAGCCTTGTCACCCCTCATGTCGATACTGATTGAGTGAAGTATTGAAATATCGAAAGAACTATGGCCTTGATTGCCAAATCTTTCGATCGAGTCAAGAATGGAGAGCACTTGAAGATTTTAAATAGATTTAAGGACGGATCTACAACACATTAGACGTCGTTAAACCTCCCCCCCCCCCCCCAATCTCTCTCTCTCTCTCTCTCTCTCTCTCTCTCTCTCTCTCTCTCTCTCTCTTCTCCCACTCTTCTCTTCTTCCTCCTTCCTCTCTGTATCAGATTTTCCATAAGTATCTCCTCTCCTCCCACTCCCATCTCATCACGACTCTCCCCCCCCCCCTCTCTCTCTCACCCCCCCCCCCCCTTTCACTCACTCCTTCCCATCTATTTCTCTCTCACTCTGCCTTTCTCTTTTATTCAATTATATTCTGGCTATGTGAATATGAATGTGTATGAAATATATTCTTTTTCTAACCATTATATTGTACATAACATTAGGGCATAATGGGTATCTCCCAGTATCCCATGGTCTGGGAAATCGGTTTAGGGGATATTAATTTTTTACTTAAAAAGTGCATGTTCAGGCCCTTGGCCTCTGAAGTGTAAGAAATTCATATCACCACATCGTGTTTCATTCTCATTGTCATTTATAGAGTATATTACGAAGGATTTGTTTTCATTTCTAAACGTATCATTTCCTGGAAAGGTATAGACTCATATCCTCGTTTGTTGCCTTCGAAGTAAGGTCAGTTTCAAGAATTTGTCAAGAGCTAACAAACGTTCATCTTATTTTCCTCAAATGCCATCCAATCTGCCTTTGAAGTATTTGGCTTGCTCCTATCATTTCTATAGAATTAAACTTGACACTAGGGCTTTCAAAGTACTTCATTTTTTTTTTCTAAGAATGGCACTTTCACACAGATATTTGGGCGATACAGTCGCTTGCATGCTGACCTTTACATTAGCAACCTAATGTTGGGGATCACAATCTACCTGACTAGGGCTTCCGGAGAGACCTGATAGTAGAATGCCGATGGAACATTCTAGAGAAGTGAGGTGATGACCGTGGCGATGGTGTGACGTCTTCATTCCCCATTACGTAACTAAATGATTAGCTTTGAAATACCTCCAATATCGGGGAGAATGTGACATAGATCATTCATGTTTTAAAGGCGGTGTATTCTTTTTTTACATTTCCCCCATTAAAAAAAATATTGCTTTAACACCAGAGCATAATATAATCGTTTCAGAACATCCCTCAGATAATCGGAACTGAAAATGACATTTAATGGGTTTTTCACTTCCCATTGATTTTCTTGGCGGGTTTCCTAAAACTAGAGTCGAGTTTACCTGCCAACTTTTACACTAGTAATGTAATTATAAACTTCCCAATTCATCCGAGTCAATCAGACTAAATATGGATGTATTATGGATAAATGTTGTTTTGATGAGATAAAGTGTAACTGCAAATAGAATATTGTATATCATTATAAGCTGTAATTTTCGCTTTGCATTTGAAGAAGGAACTAAGCTTGAAATGAATGTTACAACGTGGTTCTGTATTACTAATATGTTTCATATGTCATAAACTTGAGCTATATGCTGTTTTGCGGTTCGTGCTCTGCTTGCAAAATTGCTGCCCTATTTTCATGTTGTGCCTGAATTAATAGGTTTAAGAAAATCTGACATGAGCATGGCATTGTCAACTTCTTCGCCAGGCGAAATGTTGTTTGATAAATATGTGGCTTTGGTTTTTGTAAACATGCCCCCGAGCTACATCAATATCAAATATTCATACCGGAACGCGTAGGTGCCGCGAACACAAATATCAATTAAATTATTTGGGTTTTGTTGTTATTCCTGATTGACTAATATGATTAAGTAAAACCGACAAAACCACGGCGACGTTCGTCACACACTGATTCACTCTGCTGCTCTATTGCACGTCAACAATCATTACGATTATTGCAAACATGTCGTTTATATGGCTTCGTGAACAATAGCGCCAATTTCCTTGTATTCAATCCTCCTCCACATAAATAACCCAATATTTGCGCATAACCTTTCACTTGAGCAAACACGTGTGACTTTCACGTTAACTAATCATGAAATGACTAACTTATTGTCAACAAATGCATATGCAGGCACGTTTGCTATCAGGGGCAAGCCGTCACTATTATGCCCCAGTTTCATCGTCCTGGATTAGGGATATATTTTTTAGATTTATAATTATACGACGGCCAACGTAACCAAAGATAAGACGATCATAAAAATAAAACGGGCATACACGGTAATTCAACATCTATCTGTCACCGCAACTCGCCGTTTCCATAGACTTTGATCTTTCCTGTCTCTTTATCTGTTTATCATATTAATCCAAAATACACAGTTCAATCGCCTCCATACATCTACGTCCCCAGCATCCGTGTTCGATTTCCTTGAAGCACTGAAATCATGCCCAAAAGGAAACAAACACTTATGTTATGTAGGCATTTACCATAATCTGGATCAACATATCAATGTTCCGTGTTGTCTTTTTGTATATACGACTTGATAGGCTACATGAAAAATCTGTTAGAATTTATGTTGACCCTGCTGTGAGCCTCCCGTGAAACCAACTACTAAGCTCGAATAAAGGAAGCTGTTTCGCGCAGAAGTTGCAACGTTTCTCTTGACTAGACAAATTAAGCTACATACATGATTTTAAGAGGGTTTTTTTTTTCGTTGTAAATCTTCTTGTCTATTACGTAATGAAATATTGGTTTTATTGGTATAGACCTGAGCCTTTGTTATTGACTCTCATTTAGCTCGCTTCTCCACACCGGTCAATCATTGAGATCACTTTCTTCATGACAAACTTATGTTACGTAGCTAGCCATAATAAGTATCATGTTATACAACTATACAACACTTATGATGCAAGTGGTTCGTGAGTCGTGATAGTCTGTTAGTGTCAATAAAAATGAATATAACTTTTATGTCTTGTTCATTATGGTGTCAATAATATAGCACGTATAAGTACGTGTTTACATGACCATGTGAGATGCATGTACTATCAACACACTTAATATTCTTATTTTTTCTTCTTTAAGATACTCCTCAACATTCCATTTGGCACCAAACCGGGATGAGTGGGGGGGGGGGGGGGGGGGGGAGTGCGCAATGTAGTTTTAATTACGAAGAAAATTTGTTGCTTGCAGTTTAAGTGTGTCGCTGTTGGTTATGCTCTGGATAAACATAGTATCCTAAGATTACTCTTCAAAGATGCAATACATGGCAATTTAAGATAACAGCTTAATCGTAATGGTGGTGAATGTGTGATTTCATTTGTATTTGTGCATTTAACTCACAAATTATTAGAATTAGCTGGGATACCAAAAACAAACTAAGCGCATGTTTGTGTTGTGTCACCTTCACAAACTCCGTTTGCATGTACATACGTTAAGGCTCCTTTAGAATAACTTAATTTGTAGCGAAATTTAATTCGAATGATTCAAGGGGTAAAAATCGTTCTTACGCTATATGGATATAATGATTCTTTGCCATTAAGATGGGGCTGCTATTGCATGAATACCAAATGAATTTTCTTCCCCTCTTCCCCTCTTCAGCCATCGAATGTAAAGCCTTGTTGTGCATTTTTACTGACGGCTTGCTCCCGCGCTTCTAAGAAAGTGATACTCAGTGTGTCACGCTATCGGAAAATGAACTTCTACAGTAATGTCTCCTGCCTTTTGACAAATTGAATCTGACAATTTAGGCAGCTGATTCAAAGGCTGCCAAATGATATGAGCAGGAGGGTGGCAGGTTTCTCCCCGCAGGGCCAGGGGGATTCACCAGTGGTAGATCCGATGCTGGCCGCGCGACGGGGCTCCGGAAAACGTCTACTTCTCCATACAATATAGTAAACAAGGATTCAGTGCATTTGCGTTCGCTTAAAGGAACTGAAAGCTGATCAGAATGGCAATCTACATATAGTCGGAAAAGTGCATCTGTACACTGCACTTTCAGTATTCTTTTAAAAGCACGCGCGTACAAACTCAATAAACTTAATCATATAAGCCAGTTATAGTAGGTAGCCACCGGCGTCGATTTTGACATTTATGGAAACAAATTGAACATTTAGTTTACAAGCGAAATTTTATACAGTGAGAATTGTTGCAGTGTGAAACTATATCAAGCCGGGGAAAAGAAGGGAGGGGGGGGGGGGGGGCGGAAATGGAACACATGCTAAGATACAGGTTGCCAAGATAACATAATGGCCTTGTACATGTACCAGTGGAGATCGTTCTTGAACCAGGGATATTGGGGGTAGGGAAGCGTTGTTCTACAGGAAACTGCGGAGAACAGATGGGCAACGCATTATTTCAATTATTGGCGGAGGAAATCATGAATAATGGTGAGCAGACAAAGACTCTGAGTTCTGAATCATCCTCGAAGGGAGATCCAAGATGGCAGAAGAAGAACGCTAGATTGGAGTTAATGGGGATAGATCTGTGCATAATGTGTGTGTGTCTGTGTATGTGCGTTCATGTGTGTACGTGTGTGTATACGCATGCGTGTATGTGTGTGTGTTTATGATGTGCTTGTGTGTGCGTGTGTCTGTGGAAGGGGGGGGGGGGGGGGGGGTCATTGCCGGATCTGCGGAGATATTAATTTTAACATATTATTGAAGTAAAATAAAAATGTAGCTTTGGCTCCATGAGTTATATCTTATTTCTTTTGGCCATGTCTTACTGCAACATTGTTTTATATCTTGTCTAATCATGGAACTGTCAGGACTAAGAGATAGACAAGGTGGGCTGATGTCTGATCTTATTTATGAGTCGAGCCAACTGAAATTTTGAATAGAGCATATCGGAAGCAGAATAGCCTACGTGTATAATACCATACACCGTAAGGTATATATTTGGATTGGAGGGAACTTTCAGCCCAATACATAGACTAACTTCGCATTATCCAGACATGTTTATAATGTTTCATAGCTTAGAACAAAGACTACCAGCCAAATGATGGGCCAGTGTATACATTATCGGGAATCGGTATCACCGAGACAATGACTGCAAAACGATATCACACTCATTGGACACGCTTCATCGAGCACATAACCACCACAACAGCCGCCGAACAGCACGCAATATGTCGACATGATGATATCAATTTCTCCAGATGTAGGTTAGCCTAGTTCATAGGCAATGGAGTACATGGACCCAACCGAACTGGTTAACAGCTACGTCTGGTTACAAAGACCCTACCACAGAGATATCAATAAACATGATAAGGGCAGGTAGGGGGTCCTACAAGAAGAAATGTGGGCGTCAGTATGTGTAACTTGAGCATGTTCGATGATTAACAACTTTGGGAGGTTGCCTGTTATATCATTGTGTATGTATGAACCTCACGTCTTCGTGTTCGTAGGGTTCCTGGAAAATGTAATCATCCGTGTCGGATATATTCATATAGCACCACTGTACTGTTTTTTTTTCTATATGTATACTTTCCCACGGGATATGAAAACATGTGATGCTAGTGCAAAGATTTTGAAGTAGAGCGGTAACGTGAGAAGACGGGGCAGTGGGGCTGGGGGCAGGTGACGGCTGAAAGGGAGAAATTGTAAAGAACCCTAAAATAAACAAACGTAGGAAAGTGATCAAACGCGATATAAAGGGATCAAAAGGGGAATGACGGATAAAGTGAGATGGAGGAGAAAGGTCAGAGAAGGGGAAGGCATGTATATAGACAGGTAAATAGACGGAAAGTGGTTTCTTTTTATTTCATATATGAATTCAAAAAGCGCGTGGCAGCTCATACGTTAAATTGCATGCTTCACTGCAATACATAACGATGACTACATGTCTTTTTAATAAAACCTTCAGACCTCCATCGGATTTGGTGATATCACAACCTTCATCATGCTACATGTAAAAGAAATATGCATTGCAGAATACAGTACATGACTTCTTTACCCGGCTACTGAAAACATACCAAGCCTCTCATATCAACGTAAACATTTCATTTAGATGAATTCTTGAAATAATATGGGAGGTAAACAATTGTAGCAAAAAAATAAAACATAAGGAACAATAAGTGTTTTCCCCAACTCTCTCCCTTTTCCCCTGTCACCTGTCCGGTTCACGAGTTCAACGAATAGGGGGTCGCGACTTCAAACCTGTCATGTGATCAATAGGATCAACATGTGGGATCAAGTACAGCTTGTGCCAAAAAAAAATACAACGGCACTTTCCGCAACGATAACTCTAGAGATATTAGGTTAATTCAAATTATATTACAGGGTATGAGACTATAACTTATTACTTTTATCTTGCAAAAAAACTATTCGGTTTGCTTCGGTGGTCATGGAGAATGGGGATATTTTGCCAATCGTGTCCGACTTCCCTTCCCTCCAGATTTTGTAAGGAGACGTGTTGTTCATTGTGTTCACGCTTAATGATCGAAATTGTTTCATGTGTTCTTGCACACATATATATGTTAAGAAAGTGACGGCATGTTTCTTTTTAAATCAATCTGACGACATAGATCATGAACTAATCAAGTAAAAGACAACACTATCTCGTAAAATGTATGCATAGAATATGAATTCCTCTGTAAGTTGCCCTGACAGTTGTTAGTAAAATATTTCGACTCATTTTGGTGCCGAGAGCATGAAAGTGTCAGATTTGGAAGAGATGGAAACATGATGCGACTAACAAAAGATCACCATTCTCCATGACCATTGAAGAAAATCAAATGTATTTTTTTTTGCAAGATATAGTGTAGAAGTAAAATTTTCATACCCTGAAATTTCATTCTGGTTGATTGAATATCTTGAAAGTTATCGTTGCGTACCGTTGTACTTTTTATTGGGACAAGCTGTATTATATGGGGCACGTAAACGCCCTTAAAGTCCCTTGAGTCTCTGTCAACTTTTTTTTCCTTTCCATTTCTGTCGATCTAAAATTAGGGGGAAACCCATCTGCGTTCTCCGGCACAGGGGGGTACGAATTGCTTACATATCCGCGAAATATCATTGCAGGGTAGTATTGTTATTGCCAGGAATGTTTCCATATCAGGTATAAACATTGTGCAATGCAGTGAAACAAGTATTTAAAGACCGCCCAAGAGAGAGAGAGAGACATCAATATGTTCTCTATGAGGAGGCGGTCTTTAATGTACAGGTGATAATTATACCGCCCTACTCTGACAAAAGGAAGCAAGTGACAAATCACTCAAATCTGAGTTATTGGTATTCTTAGATTGTACCTAGCATTCCCGACATACGGCCCAAATCTGGACAAGACATATTCATCTTGCAGCGAGATATTCAATCTAACATGATGTGGTGTGATGTCAATGCAAGTGACAGACGCATTGTGCTCATTTACAAGAAAAGTCTCTTTTGTTAGTTGCTTCCTTTTGTCATAGTAGGGCAGTATAAAATTCTCTCTAGACAGGTGCTCGCCAAAGCAGGTTTCACTTTAGCAGTTTCGTTTAAAGTACTAATATACTTTGATTTATACCATTGATGGTAAGTACAAACAAAAAGAAAACATTAAATACAGCACAAACCCATTAAACATATTGTGTTATTATATATTTTACAAGGTTTAACACAGTACTTTCCTTTATATGCCTAAATACATACTCTTGCATTTGCAATATGTATGAGCTTGAGAAAATAAATAAACTACCCTCGATCTTCAACAAAGGCCTACAAGCTGTGTTTGTTAGGAAAATACCAAGTCTGCTTTCCAGATAGCAAGCTATTCAAGGCACAGAAAAAAATCCGCTTCAATTTTATTGAGGTGCAGACCTTTAAACCGTTCATATATGAAATCACGTTGACCAATATCAAAACAGCATCAATAAATTGACATGGTTAACTGATTACTATGAACCCGTGCGACTCAACTTGTTACCCCGACTGGCGCGTATGGTGGCGTTAAAGGGACGTCCTCATTACAAAACATTTCGTTCTTCTTTTGCTTTCTGCAACCCGAAACTACTTTCAATCAAAACAATATTAAGCAGAACAACTAGAAGACAAGTTCGATTTGTAGGATCTTTACATGAATCACAGGTAAATGCCAGAGGCATGACCATAAAACAGTAGGAAGCATTTATATGGATCATTATAGAGGTCATGCCGTGCAGATCATAACTTGTGGTACTATATTCCCCTTTTCATTGTGCGGTGAAATAAACCAGGACAGTTCTTAAAATAGTACTCCTAAGTCATAAAGTTGTAAAGCAGGGATATGGAAGAGGTATTCCACATCTTTGGTTAAGGTAAGGTGCAGAATAGATGTACGAGTAAGAAATGCACACAAATATGTACGGATTTTTTTAACGTTTATGTGCATGCTCTCCGTTTTCTCCTCGTCTCCAAAATTAGAAAAATTTTGAATTAGCATCATCTTTACCCATCCTTGAGACTCCCTTTTCTCCCCAATGGTCACATCTTCAGATCAGCAATTCCTGTATTGTACCTGAGACTTAGAAATATGAATTGTTGTTATAAAAATACAGCAATGGTATTGAAGATAACGGGTGCCCTTTAAGTGTGTTTGTGTGTGTGTGTGTGTGTGCGTGTGTGTGTGTGTGTGTGTGTGTGTGTGTGTGTGTGTGTGTGTGTGTGTCTTCTTGTAACCCCCAACAAATTGACAATACAAATACTTCCGTAGGTTTAATTTGCGAGCGCTGACGCTCATTTATCGCCGCCCTCGCGCACACCTTGAAACCCAGAAACCACCAAGTAAAGAAAGGCAAAAAGGCTTTAGTTAACACCCGGATGTTAGCTGATCATTGTGAATGATTGTGACAAAGGGAAGCAAGCACCAAACTTGGTGTTTTCTGTAAGTGGGCGAAATATGTCCTTTAATGACATTGCCTTTCATTACGCAAGAAAGTGGGGATTATAAACTAAAACATCAATATATATTTAACAACGCTTCCTTCATCGTTATTGAAATGAGCTAAATATTTTTGTGTAGATATACTCAAGGACGCCCTTTTGTCATGTTTGTGTATTCCTTGTGAGTCACTGTTTTCCACCAGACGGAAGTAAGCCAAGTGCAAGCACTTCCTGGGTCATTTCCGAACGATTATGAGGAGTGATAATTAATGAGTTGACACTCTTCTGTTTGGCCAAGCATCACGTGCACATAATTATATTCGCATGTGTATGTAGACACATGTACACGCTCACACCCATGTACTTACAAAAACAAACGACTTCCCCACATGCACACATTATCATTGATTGTTTACATCAAAGCTAACATTTAACCTGATGAGAAGGAGGAATGCTATTTTTATATATGCTGTATTTTCTACCTAAACCAACAGAGAGATAATTCCCTGTGAAGGATTCATGATACACTTGTTTAAAACGGCTGTGGCCCAATCGATGACAGAACAGAAAGCGGTGACATTCTGACTAACTCAATGATTTTGAATATTTCACATTTACATGCTGAACGGAACGTCGCAAATCGCACGAACGCAAATTATATATATGAGGACGTGTATTGTGAACGTACCCATGGACGTAACTAACGCTATATTCAGTACAACACAGTCATAGTTCCAGCTTTTTATCAGCTATGGGACTGAGATAGGGACAAGGTATTGTAAAACGACGCGACGTACCCGCAAATCAAAAAGGTGGGTCCATGTACATAAGACGGCCTAACGGGGCAGGACGTATTGAAATGAGATCTGGGGTGGTCAAATAGGACAGCGCTATAACGAAGGCTATCAAAAATAATAACGTGCGGGGTGTTTTTATGAGGGGGAGAATAAAAGAAGCGAGCCTACCACAAAGAACATAATAAATAAATCCCGGGAATTAATCACGGTTGTAAATATGGGTGAATATAATATATTAACTTATATGTTATATTCATAATTCCATAATCATGCCAGTATACGCATTTCTAATGGGAAAAAAGGTCTTTTTAATCTTGAGTGGCTTTTATCTTCTCTTTTAAAATCGATCTAATTACCCTATAACAATAATTTTATAGCGTTGACGTATTCAATGTAACAACCCACGCAGTGCGTATTACACACGTGACTTCTGGCACACTACTAAACAAATACATGTACATGTACACGTATGCCTATTGATTGTCATTTTCAACAAATACGTGTTACATATAAAGCATGATGCACTCATTACTGATCAGTACTCTTATCTCGTTTTGCACAAACGATACATAGTTGCATAAGTATTAATGTTCCCAACACCATTAACACAGCAGTGAATACGGCGCACAATGGTTTCAATTTTTTTGACCTGGTAGTTCGAACGCACTCGTTACATGATGTACGATGTTTTTGTGACACTCCAAGAGCAAAAGGGCGTACGTTTATAGTGTTATTGACACACGAAGGACACGGTATCGATATCGGTTTAAAAAAAATGGTCGGGTGGAGCGGCCATATATCTATTTACCATCAGGTCATGCTACCCGCATGATTGTGACGTTTCATTTTAACGTTGTCGAAGCTGGGTTAGTTGCTTGACAAGGCCTTACTTTCTATCAGCGGACCACTGTAAGTTTCAACTGTAATATAACATTGAATTAAAACAGCAGCTGAACCTAAAAGAGAACATAAAACAGTATGTACAGTTGTGTTAACGCGTTATTTGAATTTAACGTCACTGTATTAAGCCTCGTACTTCCCAAACTTGATTTATGGCATGGCCATCCTGTTTCTGTGGTTGATGCAATGTATCAAATAATTTAGTTTAATCTCAAAAAAGAATACATTACCAGCAATTTAAAATAGTCCCTGCACTCAATGCGATACATTTATACCAACATGTTTGCATACATCTGCAGCTGTTGTTAAATCTTGAAGGCCTTCAGTAGTTCTACTTTCAGAATGATAGTCTGGCTTTCAGGCTTTTAGACATTATTAAGTCAAACTTAAAGATACAAGTCTACTATTCACATGATTAGTCACGCTTTTATTTTCCTTTTCTGTCCCTCCGTCCGAGCCGGTAATGAAATAGAAAATGATTAGTCTCCTGCAGGCAGACCTGTTTATTGAATATTGTATTTTGGATTGATAATGCCCAATAGCCTGGAAGCTAGGCTAACTGGCGGACACTGTTTGCACCAAAATTGGACCTGCCAAGGAAGATAATGATGGACTTCAATACTGCCCTACTCTGATAAAAGGAAACAAGTGACAAATCACTAAAAAATGGGTTATTGATATTTTTAGATTGGACCAAGCATTCCCTACAAACCTGGACAAGAAATGTTCATCTTACTGCGAGATATTCAATCTAACATGATATGGTGTTGCAATGATGCCAATGCAAGTGACAGACGCATTTTGCTCATATACAAAACAGTGTCCTTTGTTTGTTGCTTCCTTTCGTCAGGGTAGGGCAGAATATTCCATCCGTATGTAAGTCAGGCAAATAAACACAAAGGCGATGATTTAGGGGCGTATTTCAATACGTCCCAATGATTTTAATGCGACTATATTTCAGACATTAGCTATCAAATCTAATTATAGGCCGTTGCATGCGTATCAGAATCATGAGTATATAAGTGGTAGTATCAGTTTAAACATCAGAATGCAATCAGCCAATCACATTATAGTTGTTTGCAGTGATGTTTCTTGTGAAGGTTGTGATGATTATATATATCATAAGAAGGGCAAATGAAAGGTAAGCTCCAACTTTCATTTGGCAATTCATAGAGAGGATGCGTCTGAACGGCTAAACACAAACTTTTTTTTTTGTTGTTGCCAGGTCTCGTGCCATGTCTTAGATTTTAAATCTAACATACTGCATTTCTAAGCTATTCTGATTTTGAGGTGCGTGCAATTTTTGATATTATCCGTGCTTGCATGCAAAAGAGATATTACTCTAGTTTCCATATCATAAATACTAGACGACATCAGAAACCACTTGTATATGAATTGCTTGCCTCCACAAGTTTTTGAGGTAAACCCGATACATGTCAAGCAAAGATGTGTACATGGATTACTGATGCGGAAATGGAAGAATTGCGATGAAGAATTTAAATGGATAGTTCACTGAAATGAACATGATTAATAGAAAAAAAAATTTTTGTCGAAGAAATCTTTATCATTGAATTGATTATGTTTCTTTTTAAGAATAGGAAGGTACCCGTACATATTAAAACGAGAGTTGTAAGCATACTCGGTGTCTAATACCATATTTTTCTTAAAATAACTTGTGACGTTGATACATATTTGAGTTAGACGGAAAGAAACGTGCGTACCCTTATCATGCAATGAATGTTAACCCCTGCTATGAAATCACACATGTATGGACAAACTACAAATGATCATAGCTTTTGTATTAATTGTTCGACTTCGCTCAAAATTTCAATTAAATTACTCCTTCTTTTTATTTTTTAAATCTCTCTGTATCTTTCAAAAGCAGTATTCAGTTTGAACTGCCAGGTTGGACAAATCGGGCTGAATAATTAGGAAGGAAAAATATTTCCTGCTTTAGGCCTATTCATTTACTCGTTCCATTTCACTTAGTTTACATCGACGTGATGCTTTTTTAATGATGTAATTCTGATTGGACCTGGTAGATAATTTTTTATAGCTGTGATTTAGGAAGGATGCGTTTATCTAATGAATCATTGCAACATAATGTGAAACCACATAATAAAAAGTGTCTTGGTGATTTCGGTTTTGGAGGAAGGGCACTTTGAATGTATGTTTAACCCTTTTTACGTCAAACACCCTACTGCCCTATGAGATTTGCGCAAGAAGTCATCATTAATGCATACAAGGATATCCACGTTATCATTATCACAGAGCAAAACCCCCACATCGTTTGAAATAGCCATTGTGGTTATTCCAATACTAGTAATGGGTCATTATAGTTATTGTAGCCGACTCACGCTCGTTAACCTAATTCTTTGTATCAGAGTTTTAAGGTTGACTTTTTGATACACTGATATATTCTCTGAAGAAAAAAAGGATTTGTTTCAGTTGCTGTCTATTACTTCAAGCTCACGTTTCTCTTCATGTCCTGATATGTTTTGTATGATATCTACTGCATATACGTGATGTTGATGCGAATATGAGCGCATCCTTGTATTTTTGTATATGCACACTTAGGTGTATATATATGCGTGTGCATGTGTGTGTGTGTATAAACATGTATGTATATTTATATATAGAGGCAGACAGTCAGACATAGAGAGGGAGAGAGAGAGAGAGAGAGAGAGAGAGAGAGAGAGAGAGAGAGAGATTCGTGTGCCCACGCATTTATGGGAATTCTTATGTACATAATAATTAACGAGTTCAGCAAGAGCTAAGATTGACACTTGCAAATACAAAATATATTTCACATTCATTGTCCTTCTTGATGACAAGACTCTTACAGACCTTCCATTGGAATCATGTGGAATAACTCTGAGGTCCTGTGACGATCAGGTATCACGTCGATACTAAGGTGCATAGTATATTGAGCGGAATAGAATTTCAAATAGCTGACTTCACAAACACGTAGAGTGCGCAAACAACCTACACTGGAAAGCCCCTGAAGTGATGCCGTCTCTCATGGTCCACCACAGAAAGTTGTTCAATATGTGTTTTTTTTTTCTCACCCCCTCCCCCTCTCTCTCTCTTCGCGATCTATATACAGGCTGATAGTTGGTGCGCCCAGGTACCAGACGACTGTTCCAGATGTCAACAGAGGGGGCGCCCTATTCAGATGTCCCGTCACGCCCTACACAGAACCCACTGCCTGCGAGGAGCTGACGATGTTTAATGATATAGGTATGTAGATCAACACCTTTACATACTTCTGGGCCCCGTCTGGAAAAGAGTTTGGATTGATCTGAAAAATTCAATCCCTAATTCTAATGGATAGAGATACAATTGACATCAACCGCAAGTCTATCATGTTTATAGTTGCCATCAATAGCTAGCAATTCTTTTTAAAACACGGCCCTGATGATTAAGAAAAGTGACATTTCGAAGCAAGCTGAAACTTACCTTTCATGAATTTTGTGCCATTGAAAGCAGGTTTCCTGATATTTCACTCGTATCCGCATTTGGATCAAAGATACATAATTGATTTTAAATTCGCTATAGTGTTTGGAATTATAATGATATATCGTTGAAAGCCTTTCTTCTTTTATTCCCCTCCACCCCATCTCCCTCTCTTTCCCTCTCTCTCCCCCCCCCCCCTCTCTCCCCCTCTCTCTCTCTCTCTCTATCTCTGTCTGTGTGTCAGTCTGTCTGTCTGTCTGTCTGTCTGTCTCTCTCTCTCTCTTTCTTTCTTACACTCCTATCCATCACGCAATCTCTTACGTTTCATCACCAGGTAACGACTTTAACGAACAGGGGTCTCCCATCACAAACAGGACTAACCAATGGTTCGGTGCCTCGGTCAAAAGTAGCGGACCAGATGGACAAATAGTGGTAAGAATAACCGACTCTGAGGATTCGTCTACCATCACTATCACGCATTTGACTAACTCAAAAATAATTCAATCACATCATGTCCATGAAAAAACACACACCGGTATTTGTGGTTGTAACACTAGTCCCAGTTTCTAATCAACGACTTATGCAAGTCTCCTGTCAGCAAACACCACGGACTCACCCAAACCTTCGAAGAACGGAAAAAGGACAGCAAGAACAAGAAAATAGATAGCACAGTCCAATGTCAAACACTTTTCCATACACAAATCATTATGGTATTTCTTTGCCATATAAAAACCTCACATTTTTTCATTAAACCATTTTAAGCATAAACACATTGTGAACTCATACACGCTTCAATTATCATTCCATTCATAGTACCAATGAAATCAACTTACTTTCCCCGACGCAACAACAATTCGAAGAACATACTGACAAGCCACTGTTTTACCTCGGTCACCTGACATGTCGGCCTACGAACACGTGATACTTCTTCCCAACGAACCAGGCCGAACTTAGCCCTGCCACAGTGCCAGAAACAGCGAGGCGTACATTAGACACATTATTGAATATTTACAATTCTTTACTTAAAGAAAACATCCGCTCTAACACTTCTATGACACGATGCATTTGCATATGAATTGAGATAAATCAATACATTTTCAAATAAAAAATGGCAAGGTAATTATTCTGGTAATATTAGGCAGTTAAGAAAGCCGGGACAATGACACCAATAAATAAATCCAAATTGAAAAGATACATTATTGTATCTTTAGTATAATACGAATATGCGATCAACTCAGTTTTTTCTCAGATTTCACACATAATAACATTTGAAAATATATTTCGAGTGTGTGCTTTTCTTTCTTTCATCCGCCCCCTTCCAGGCCTGTAGGCCACTCTACACGTGGTTCATCCGGCCGGACGGATCGGCCGCAGACGATGTGAGAGAGCCGATAGGCGGCTGCTACGTAGCGAGTAGCGATTTCTCAAACATCAACACGTACGAGCCCTGCCGCGCCCCATTAGGTGAGTTCTAAAGACTACGGTGACAGACCCTAATTCTACTTTGTAACCTGTCTAAAGACATTGCTCAAGGGAGAGAGGAAATGTCGTCTCTACAAGCAGGGGGTCTTTAATGCCATGGTTAATTTCATACAGGTTTGAATGTAATGTACTTTCCTAGGATACTAAAAAAAATGTCTCTATAAATAGTTGGTCTGGTGTTCTAAGCAGGTTTCACTCTAAGATGTAGTGACGTAATAAAATATGCGTGAAACCTTTTAAACTTTTAACTTGCTTGACCCAAATTTTAACGGTGAGTCTTAAACGATATTTATCATTAAAAACAGTAGGCCTAGGTTATACCTGCATATTAAACGCCGCATTTCTTGTTAACCCTTTATATACGTGAAAAGCTGCCTCGTAAAAAGATCTTAGGCCTATATGAACAACATACATTAATGCATCATACTTGTATTCACTATCCAACATACAGTTTTTAATACATCATTGAATTTGCCTCGTTGGTATATGTTCTTTTTAGTTATTTGTGTGCGGTTGTGGCAATGACATTACAAGAGAACACCCATATTATATTCCAAATGACTTTAAGCTTTAGTTTTCCTATGCCTAGTTTGGTGTTCAGCTTATTCGCTGCCCCGGACCAAATCAACGGTTTGCGACATCGCACGATTCTTTTTGAGTTAACCAGAGTCTAATTTTCAATATAATGCTACCATTGATTTTGATTCATGATGATATGTGCTATTCCTTATTCCCCCAACACAGTTACTGACCAGACAGTCTACGGTGTTACGCATTGTCAGGCTGGGATCTCTGCGGACATTTCAGAGGTGAGGATTTTCTTTTTGTATGGATTGCAAGTTATGCATATTTATTGTATTATGTAACGTACATGTACTTTTATATAAACTCATTGACCAGTGGTTTTGGTTTGCATGTCTGAGGAAAGCAGGGAGAGAGAGAGAGAGAGAGAGGGGTAGAGAGAGGGAGAGGGAGGGAGATAGATAAAGAGAGAGTGAGAGAGGGGGAGAGAGAGGGAGAGAGACAGAGAGAGAGAGAGAGAGAGAGACAGACAGACAGAGAGAAAAGAAACGAAGGAGAGAGACATTTCCAGATGTAACATCGAAAATGTCCCTTTATATAATAATTATCACGATGACGACTGGTGTTTTAGCATAACGAACCCAATGTTGTTATGTCTAGCTACAA
Organism: Arbacia lixula; assembly: GCA_963669155.1. Classification (NCBI taxonomy): domain Eukaryota; kingdom Metazoa; phylum Echinodermata; class Echinoidea; order Arbacioida; family Arbaciidae; genus Arbacia; species Arbacia lixula. The sequence goes on along the minus strand of OZ022589.1, from coordinate 20,216,286 downwards.
TGAATTGATAGTTAATGTATGCAATGATGTGAAATCTGGATTGTACACAACTAAATAACAAATACTCCAAACAAGTTGTGATTCTAATCCTCAAATTGCCTGCCAGTTCGTCTCGTTGTATTACTTCATGGATGGTTGAAACTTTTTGGTTGAATATTTGAGCATTTTCTTTGAGACTTGTGGACATGTAAAGTATACATATGTGTTCATTCTGGCTGAGGGTTCCAGAAAAGATCTTTTTACTAATATTTTGGTTATTTTCAAACAGGATGAGATCTTAATCGGAGCCCCAGGAAGTTATTTCTGGCAAGGTGAGTTTTTAGGAAAACAATTATAACACTATCTGATACTTTTCACATTTACCATGTTTACGCGGGTTTTCCCTGCCCAATAACCATGGTAACCATTTAGTGACATAAACTCGCAGTAACCACGGTGACGATACATTTATACAGGGACACAATTCTCATGTTTTGTGTTCTGCGTGTGTGATTGCTTTTCATTTCCGTGTTATCCTGTGACAGAGGACATGGCCAAAACGTACTGTTATTGCAATGAAAGTATAACATCAATTTTGATGAAATACAAGTTCGATCAAGTCATACAAATCATATTCCAAGGTCAAATATGTGTCATTGCCGAATACAATGCAGTTTATGAACGAACGTAAAACGAATAATTACATGTACAACTTCATGTGTTGCGGTTGCAAGATTGTATTATTAGATATAGTAGTGCATTCAAAGGGTAGAGATCATTACTTTTTCTTGCACATTTTTTATCCATACGATATGTTGAAAATCATAGTGTGACTGCGTGATCACTGAGAAAGTTGTATATAGAATGAATTGTAATTATGTCATGTACAAAATAAGTATACTTATAATACTTAACTTTTTCTGGCACATTTTTTATCCATACAATATGTTGCAAATCATAGTGTGACTGCGTGATCACTGAGAAAGTTGTATATAGAATGAATTGTAATCATGTCTTGTACAAAACAACTATACCAATGCAACGCTATCATGCACGTTTTCTTTGAAATATTCGTGAACTTCGCTTGTGAAAAAGGCGTATAAATTCATTTTTTACGAGCGCAGCCATGAGTTACATGAACTAATTAAAGTGCTTGAATATTATACGTATGTGCTACATACAACGGCTAATACGTATCATATCTAATGTATATAAACGTTAATGTCTGGTATAAATATTATTATCACGGTAGCAAGAAAATGGTGACCTATTATACACCTATCAATCATCGATTTAGTAGCTTGCTTAATCTATTTCTCGCATTAGTATTGTCACGTCTCGTATTACCTTTCTTGCCAGGTCAAATCTATGTCACAAATAGTGATCGTCAGGCAGAGAGGAAAACGGCAGAAGGACCCATCTCATTTGATGACAGCTATAGAGGTATGTAAACAATTTCATCCGGGTGGTAATGTAACTATTCGACGTAGATTTACCTGATCGTGTAATATTTTGTAACTTTGATACGCACTTGAAAAGTCTTCACTGGTTGCCCCCGAGGGAAAGCCTTGTCTTTAAAATATTTTAGTCTTTCATATTGTCAACACTTCACCCAGTTACAATAAATCTTTGATTCACAACTACCAGCCATCACGAACCTTAAGATCTTCAACATCCGGTCTTTTGCAAGTTTCTGTTTCAAAGACATCGTTGGGAGAACAGGCCTTTGCTCATGAAGGGCAAACCCCGTGGAATTCTCTTCCACAGAGTTTGAAAAGCCTGACGTTAGTGACCAACTTTAAGGGCAACCTACAGACATACCTGTATAGTGGTGCTTTTTGATATACAACCATAATGTTTTAACTTGTAAAGTTCATACCTGTATTGTATTTTTTTTTTTTTCTCTTTAATTTGCTCTGAAGCTCCTTGAGCATCTAATCATTGATGGAAAGTGCGCTCTATGAATTGCCTGTATTATTATTATTATTATTATTATTATTATTATTATTATTATTATTATTATTATTATTATTATTATTATTATTATTATTATTATAGTTATTATTATTATCATTATTATTATTATTATTATCATTATTATCATTATTATCATCATCATCATCATTATTATTATTATCATTATTATTATTATTATTATTATTATTATTATTATTATTATTATTATTATTATTATTATTATTATTTTTATTGTTATTATTATTATTATCATTATCTTGTCGCATGTCCCTCTTAATGTCTGGTGCAGCATCATATCAACATGATCAATATGATATTGATTGGATGAACCACGAGGGATCGGCATCATTTCCCTTTTAAGAAGCTCCATAGTTTAAGAGAAAAGAAGGAGTGAAATGAGAAGAAGGGTTTAGAGAGATAGATGGATGTGGTGTAAAAGAATACATACTGTACATATTGTATTTTTTTCTAGATTATATTCTGTGTATTGACAATATTTCACTGCACTGTTGACCTAATGATTGCCACACTTTAAAGAAAAAAGTATTTAGTATAACTACCAGCAAAAACGATATCAATTTCTTCATCACGATAACAATACGTGTAGGTGGGGACTAATATTCAATAAAAGTGGCATGTAAAGTGCCACATAAAATTATGATACGTTCATAAATATGATAAAATAATATCTTTGCTGTCATGTGGGGAAAGTTCACGGGTTAGCAGTTCATGCCAATGCTCAGCCGCCTCTAATACCTCACCATCTGCATTTATAAGAGGAAGATTTCGAATAATTTGCGTTGTATTTCTTGTCCTATCCTGAGAAGCAAATCGTCCTATATTTACTAAATATGTACTTGATTCAGTCCATTTAATCATTGTATATTATTAACGTATTATCTTTGATGTGATTAAGAAATTAAGTGCAACTGTATATTGGACTTATCCTATATTTTTCTCATTCCCCCCTCCCTCTCTCTCTCTCTCTCTCTCTCTCTCTCTCTCCCCCCTCTCTCTCCCCCTCCCCCCTCCCCCTCCCCCCTCTCTCTCTCTTCCTCTCCATTTCCCTCCGTCTCTATCCCTCTACCCCCCCCCCCTCTCTCTCTCTCCCTCTCTTTCTCTCTCTCTCTTTCGCTTCCTTTATATCCCCCTTTCTCTCTCTATCTCCCTCTCCCCCTCTCTCTTACTATCTCGCTCTCCCTCTCACTACTCCCCCCCCCTCTCTCTCTCTCTGCCTGTCTATTTCTCTCCATCTCCGCAACCCGACCCCCCCCCCCCCCTATATACTCTATCCACCCCACAGGCTACGCGGTAGCTTTCGGGAACTTCAAGGGAGACTCGCGGACAGAGTACGCCGTCGGAATCCCTCGGGCACGGGCCCAGGACTCTAATCGCTTGACGAAGCACTGTATCGGGATGGCAAGTCCTCTCTATTTAATAGTGTATCTGTGATTTAATAATGTTGACATTGATTGATTGATTGATTAATTGATTGATTAATTGATTGATATAATTAATTAATTAATGTGGCAATAAACTGTCTATGTTAATTGACCGTCAAGTGTTCTATATATGCCACAATTGTACATCAAAACCAATCCGGCCTTTGGGCTGCGATGATTGATTGTAATACAAAACTTTTATTTCAAGTGGTCAATGAATACGTGTATACATTGCTTGGTCTTTCAAGCAAATGGTTGATTGAATGATTGATTAATCACATTCATTTATTCATCCATGGAGGCATTTTCTGCTTTGTTCATCTGTCTCTAAGCTCTTGACGATTAATTCTTCATCTCTATGCCTCGTCTGTCTGTACGTGTGTGTCCCAATGTCTTTTTTTTTCTTTTATTCATACTATGTCTGTTTACTATTTTGTCTCTGTGTGTTTCTCAATTTATTCTCAATATTTTACCTACCACATCGAGTTCAAATCCTCACATGACCATGATGACTGTTTTATCTCAACTTCCTCCTTTGTTTCATCGTGTTCATCTTCAGGTCTCGATCTACGACTCGAACATGGATGCATATCTCAACCTAACGGGTAGCCAAGTCGGGGCATACTTCGGTCACACGCTCGCCGTGTCCGACTTCAACAATGATGGCCTAGACGATATCGTGGTCGGAGCACCGTTCTACATTGACGAGTCCAAGGCCGTGAATGGCTGGGAGATCGGCAGAATTGACATCTTCTACAACGACCTTAACGTATGGAAGACTTGTCCCTTTATATTTGATACTACACGTTTATTTGATGGTTGTAGTTCAGTCGTCTAATATTTGCACTGCGTGTTTGGAACTACAATTCCCCTCCTCGCATTTGTTGATGTCTTTTATTATGATTAAACCAGACAAAGAACAATGTCCAATGATAAAATGTATGCTTTATTGACGATTTGAAAGCCGGTACTCAAAACAAGGCAATCGGCTTAACGATTGCCACATCTAACTTCTCTTTCCTTTAATATTTCCTTTGAAACGTCACGCAGGGTGGCTTCTCAGACGGAATCAGTATGATGGGCCACAAGGTACGGGAGAGGTTCGGCGCGGCCATGGCTGCACTCACCGATGTCAATCAGGATGGGTTTAATGGTAGGTCTCATGATTATGCTACTATTAGCCTCACTACTACCACTACTATTACTACTACTACTACTACTTCTGATATTACTAGTACTTCTACTACTACCACTACTATTACTACCACTACTACTACTACTACTACTACTTCTGACATTACTACTTCTTCTACTACTACCACTACTATTACTATTACTACTACTACTACTACTACTACTACTACTACTACTACTACTACTACTACTTCTGATACTACTACTACTACTACTACTACTACTACTACCACTACTATTAATACTACTACTACTACTACTACTACTACTACTACTACTACTACTTCTGATACTACTACTACTACTAATAATAATAATACTACTACTACTGCCACTAATACTACTACTGCCACTACTAAACTACTGCTATTACTATTACTACAGATATTACTGCCACTACTACCACTTATACCACTACTACCACTCTCTCTCTCTCTCTCTCTCTCTCTCTCTCTCTCTCTTTGTCACCACTAAAGATGTGTCTAATTTCCCATTTGTTTTTCATAGATTTAGCTGTTAGCGCCCCTTACGGTGGAGAAAATGGAGAAGGAATCGTGTATATTTACCATGGCCAAGGCCTTCGAGGTCTATCTTCAACCGTAGCACAGGTAAGTAGTATGACAAGCAATTAAATGTTGCTTCATATTTTCGTGTATCACTGTCCTTAGAAGATTGCTGTTTTATGGGTGTATGTACGCCAATCATGTTTTCTGTAAGTACAAGGTATTTTTTTAAGAAGCATGATGTGTTAGCATGAATGAATGATGAAAAAACGTTCCTTTTGGAATACAATTGTATGATAATTGCGATATTAGCCTATCACAGTACAGCATGCATGGGCGATGCGTTGTTTCTTGTCGAATTGAGTCCGGAAATAAATGAGACATCAGTGACATGTGGGGTTTCCAGTGACTCTCAGATTAGATAGAATCACAATATTCCAGTACCTCGCACGAGGCATTTAGCTAATAATTAGAAAAAAAACCTATCAAACAAAACATTCCAAATTCAATATAAATTAACATGCTTGGGGATTACGTATTGAGGATTTATTTTAGTCCTTTAAGGGTCCCCTGACATGTAAATGTCATTTATAACAAAATCACTAAACTCCAACTGAAGATTTCCCTCGTGACTCCATCAAAGGTAGAAATTAGCAGGATAATAGACAGCATTCATGCACGAACTAAACATTGCAATGACTACCTCCACCTGCCCGCAGCCCACATGTCTTTACACAGTACCACCTAACAACCTTTTATGTCGGAATAATCGTTTCCTTATACCAGAAATATACTAGCTGTTCCAAGAAAAAAGTAATAAATTTGCATTGTGTAAACATGTGATGCCACTATAAGCACTTGCAGGTAGTCATTTCAATGAATATCCATTTGCATGACTTTGTCTATTGTTCAGTTAATTTCTACCTAATGATGTCGTGAGTGTAATCTTGAGTTGGAGCAGTTTTTTAGGCGGGGCTTATCAGTGCTGAGAAAAATATGGAAAAATTATTTTGAAATATAGGACACATTATTTCTATTGAAGAGTTAGTGATGTTGTTATTGATATATTAAGTTGTATCAACAGAAGTCAAAATACATTTAGATGTCAAGGGACCTATAAAGGCCACTGCACACGACACGATATGATCAGTCGTACGACTCTGCGGCTGGATGCATCTCAGGACCCAGTTATTGGATTTGTGCAAGAGGGTGACGTCATACAATCGTTGGCCATTATGACGTCAAAATCGTGTTAAAATTGTGTCGTCTTGGGTGGCCTCAATATTTTAAAGATTGTGTTTGTACCCCCTTTTTCATATACAAGACGCTAGAGCCTTCTGACTTTGGCTTGAGCCTGTCAACGTTTGGCCACTCCCTCTCTGCCGGCTTGGATATGGATAACAACATGTATCCAGGTAAGGAAGATCCTTCTCTATCAACAAATGTGCAGGATTGACCTTTTAGAAAGAATTATGATTTTCAGTTCGAAAGTTCGAAAGTTTTTAGATCCAATTGATCATTTTCATGTAAATTTGTTCTGTTTGATATATTCATGAATATATATCAAATACATAGATGTGTGTGTGGGTGTATGTATGTGAGTGTGTGTGAGAGAGTGCCTGATTGTGTGTGATCATGTGTTCGTGTCTTTGATAAAGAAGACCATGCATTACCAACGTGTATTAAAATTAGGCCGCATGTAAACAAGAACAACTATAATCCTTTAAATAAAAGTGCATGAAGGCTAAACTATTTGATGTAGGCCTACTTCGATTATGGTCATACGTTATCTAGCGAAGTAATTGTATCATCAGGACGAATTAAGATTTACATCTTATAACTATACAAACTTATTTCTATTCTGCCGTGTTCTAGATTTGGTGATTGGGGCATACAAGTCTGGAACGGTCGTCGTTGTAAGGTCAGACACTCTTAATTTGTTCCCATCACGTTTCTTCTTCCTTTACCTGTTATAATATATAAAATAAATGCACTACGCTGTATTCACATTATTAATCAATGCATACGGTCAATGCATCCTTAACAGTCATTATTGTGTTTTGGAATGTAGATCTTGTCTTGCGAAATACATACTTATATTAAAGTCTATGGTGCTCTATTAGGCAAGCGTTTAAAAGAGGTTTCTAGTCAGAAGGCTGCGCCAGGTTGAATGTAATCAACGCGAATTATCATAGGTGTCACGGAAGAAGTACCGATTCGTGTAAAATCTATTTTTTTATTCATTATTATTTATTCATTTAATTATTCATTTATTTACTACACAGGGTTGTCCCATTACTTCATCTATCACTTTCAAAGAGAGCCCTATCTAGATTCATACAGATTATTTTGGACTTTGTTTAGTTCAGAGAAGAGTAATGACAATTTAAAATTAACTGCAAAACATTACCATAGTAGACAAAATAATTTGCTATGTGTTTTTTATATAGTTCCATTACGCATTATGTTTCTTTGTAGGCCTACATCTTATGTGTCTGTCCAGATATGGAAAATGAGCAATTAAAACTAATATTCATTTGAATAGCTCTGTACAAACGGGTACGGGTTTGAGCATGTGACAGTCTTAGATAGTTTCCCAACCAGGATACCAACCTTACGTTTTTGCTTGTTTGTTCGTGTGTGTTTGACGTTTAGGTCCAGACCGATTGTGCAGCTTTCGGCCTCTCTGAAAGCTGGGACTCGGGGAATAGTGTTAGACGAAATGGACTACACGTTAGCAGATGGTACTCAGGTTACAAGGTCCGTGATGACGTAAATTCAACATTTAACAGTGCATGAGCATGAGATGGTAGCAGAAAGGGATGGGTAACCTTACAGAGGGCTGAACCAAACATCATATTGATAGTTAAACCATAATGTGAAGTTAATAACATTATACCAAAAACAGAAAACAACTGTTCCGCCAACAGTTCATAAGACAGACCAATGCAAAAGGATATACGAGAACAATTAGATGTCGACATAAAAAATGACGAAGAGGTATTCAAAAATATTTTAGGTGAGAAAGAGAGGGACAGGGAGAGAGAGAGAGAGAGAGAGAGAGAGAGAGAGAGGGTGGGGGTGAGAGAAGGTATACAAGAGAAGAGTGAGATAATGAAACAAAAAGACACAAACAGAGATAGAGCTATCTAGCGCAGTGAGAGAAAGAGAGAAGAAGAAGAAGAGAGAGAGAGAGAGAGGGGAGAGAGAGAGAGACAAATGCAGATAATGATAATAATAATAATGATAATAATAATAATAATAATAATAATAATAATAATAATAATAATAATAATATGGATAATACATCTCATAGAACAACAACGAAGGAGAGAAGATGTATTCAGTAGTACATTTATACATGGTAATAAACTTGTTTCAGATTGGGCTTTCCATCCATTTTTCCATGCACAGTTTCAACCTGTCGGTCTGTATCACCTACTCTGGAACGAACGTGCCCGAAAACCTAGGTAAGAATAGTGCTTTATTTCCAAACTCAATCATCTACATTATCCAACATAATGGCGATTTCACAGATGGGAAAATTATACCCAAAATTTTGAGACACCCTACCGATAGATGGGGTCAATAACACAAACACATCGTATACTGCTTGTGTGTGTATATTAGACAATTGGCCATATTTCATGTTTAACCCCTCGCATGCCACATCTGTATTCATTAACAAGTAATACACACTAATCCCATAGAGCACCATTTAATCTGGCACACAAACCACGGAAACTATCAATAGACATACATTATTATTACCAAATACATTTATATTCGTACCCATTGTGAAATATGTCTTAACCTTTAATTGACGATGTAAATGTTACACTATTTCTCACAAACGTTAAGATTTTTTTCGATATAACGATTTTCCTGCTCCAAAATTATTTCCTGAACCGTTCTTCGAGAGCGAAAAATCAACTTTTTCGTAGACTATTGTACATAACTGACAAATATATGACAATACAAACCTAAAATTGCACGTTTGTATCTCGCTGTATACACCAGTCTTGCCATATAAATGCTTATCGCTGGTATGTTTATTTTCTCTTATCCCATTAACTTATCATGAATTTGTATCCAACAGATGCTTTCTACAGTTTAGCTCTGGACTATACAAGCCCGACTGGCGCACGCGCACTAGTCGTACAAACCGGAAGTGATCTGACGACCTACTCAGAAACGATCAGCTTAACCAGTGGCGTTGAAACATGCGCGGAGCACACTTCGTATATCAAGGTAAAATACTAGTACTTATACCTATATAATCAAGGCATTGATAATGTCCTTTATCATGTCTTTAGTATCATGTATGTCACATTTTCAAATGCACTGTGTACCATCATGTGCAGAACAATCTGAAGGCCACCACGGCCGCTACGATCCGGTCAGTCGTTCGACGTTGCGACTGGCTGAATCATATGACTGGTTCATGAGAGTTGTACAAGAAAGTGACGTCACATTTCCAGTCGAAGGCCCTTACGACAGCAGAATCGTAGTAAGATCGTGTTGTATGCTGTGGCCTTATAAGATCAAGGCATGATGTAGAACCGCATCATGATAAGGTTTTCAATAAGGAGATTTGGCTGTTGAACACTTACCAAGCTCTAGTTCTTCTCCTGTTGACAAAGGGGTGAACGGAAGAGTGACCGGTCCGGTGTGGGCACTAGACCCTCAAAGTCAGAGGATGGGAGAATAGAAAAGCACATGAAGTAACGAGTCGTGTTGGTAGACCATAAGACACATAATGAGTAGTGACCAGCTTTTGTTTGAGTCCCTATGGGAGTTTGTGTATTAACTCATTTGTGCGACCAACTTTGAAAACCCCATGGACTTCAGTGTATTAATGTACCGATTTGCGGAAAGAAGTTGCAAACAGCTGCAGTGTCAGGCGAGCTGTCTAACATGGCGTCAAAATATTGTTTGTTTCCGCGGCTTTCGCAGCGCGAATACAATGACCAATATTACAAAAACACGAGGAATGCGCAAAGCACGATACAGGTACGAAGGGTAATATAACGTCAACGCTATCGCGCCTTATTAATTAATTGATTTTTACTTTGGAAACATCTCGTTTAATCCCTCGATATTCAGCCTCGTGATGATAGTATTGTTCTGAGAACACCTAGTGCCTTTAAATTCAACCATGTCCCTCAGAGCAGACCCTATTTGTATAAATAAAGTGAGCGATATAAAAGTCGGGGTCACTAATTTAAAAAAATGAGGATGAAAATAAAAAATATCTCTTTTATATAATTGGTCAGATGCAAAGTACTTCTTATATTCAAAATCTAACCTTTCTTGTTACTTAACATGCTTAATTCATTTCGACTGGGAAAATTTCGAGAAAAAAAAACTTGAATCGCATCTATATGCTTTCTTGTACGTTACCCTCAGCCAACGATAGTGGACAAATTGTCGCCCATCGACGTGCGTCTCGTCTTCAGACTGGCCGATAAGATTCCTGACCCGGGAGAAATTTTGCCAATTCTATCCGAGACTACGAACAACGTCACAACCACTTCGGTAAGGAACTTCTCAATATCTTCTTCTTTTTCTTCTTCTTCTTCTCCTCCTCCTTCTTCTTCTTTTTCTTCTTTTCCTGTTTCTTCTCGTTTTTCTTTATCATCATCTCCCATTGTCCTTCTTCTCTCTCCTTTCCTATCATAATTTCTTCTACTTCTCCTTTATCTTCTTCTTCTTCTTCTTCTTCTTCTTCTTCTTCTTCTTCTTCTTCTTCTTCATCATCATCTTCTTCTCGTTCATCATCTTCTTGTTTTTCTTTTTCTCCTTCCTCTCATCAATCTTTTTCTTCTTCGTCAACACCGCCTTCTTATTCGTCGTTTCCTCCTTCTTGTTCTTGTTCTTCTTCCTCATCGTTTTATTCTTCTTGTTTTATCTCTGTCTTCTTTGTGCCTTTTCGTATTCCTAAGACTGCACTTGTTTTGCCAATGCTCCGTCGATGTCTGTTTTGTTTTTATTTTTGCAGGTACCAATCATAAGGGATTGTCAAAATGAGACGTGTGTTCCAAACTTTGCAGTCAACGCATCCACGTAAGATTTCGTCATTCCTCATTTTTCTTTTCATGTTGTCGATTCTACTACTATTGGAGACTCAATTTGATTGGAAATGCCCAACAGCCGGGGAACCAGTCTATTTGTACTCCTATATTGAATATCTGTTACATAAAATCCTTCCTCTTTCTTTGTACAATGTTTACGAGCTCTCATATGGATATCTTTCTCTTTCAGATGATTAGTTATGCCACTTTTAGGTTTAAATGTAAGCTAATGATTTATTAATGATTCCAAAGTGCCAAAGTGATTAATCCCATATTACATGGGTATGCATATATCGTGATCCATGTGATAAGTTGTTAATTTGACTGTTGTTTTTTATTAAATAATTTATTCATTAATTCATTCATTATAAAGAGATGGGCTTTCCCTCGTGGTCGGGAAGAGCGAGACGGTGACCGTGAACGTGACGATCTCCAACAGCGGTGAGGACGGCTACCAGTCCACGCTGGTCGCCAGCTTGCCCGAGGAGCTGCAGTATGCGGGATCCACCCGAACCGCAGCAGTAAGTCGGGCTGAAAAGGCTCTTTCACGCATTTCTGCTGTTGCAATAATCCACCTCCTGGACTGCTGTTATTTTATACGATACGACTACCGAACACATTAAACACTATACACTACGCCTCCTTCGGCATGTTCGGTGAACGTGAATCAATGGAGGACGTGTGTGTCTTGGTTATGTGTGTGCGCGGGGGAGGGGGGGGGGGGGGGGGGGGTCCCGATACGGTCCGATAGGATTTGCTCCTTTGGATTGCCCAATCAATAAAAATCATCCAAGAGGTGAACTAGGGTTGCAATTTTTCTAGGGGTTATGATTACGACATTGTTATATATATTTTCAATGGATGGCCAAGTGGGACATTATTCAGGATGAAACAAGGATCAATAAAAACATCCCTCCCCCTTTCTCTGTTTTTCTCTCTCCCTTTCCCTTTCCTTGTCTCTCTCTCTCTCTCCCTCCCACTCTCTCTCTCTCTCTATCTCTCTCTCTCTCTCTCTCTCTCTCTCCCTCTCTCTTACTCTCTTTCTCTCTTTCTCTCCATATCTCTCCCACTCTCTCTCTTTCCCTCTTTCTCTCTCTCTCTTTCTTTTTCTCTCTTTCTCTATATCTCTTTCCCACTCTATCTCTCTCTCTCTATTTCTCTCTCTCTCTCTCTCTCTCTCTCTCTCTCTCTCTCCCCCCCCCCCCTCTCTCTCTTTCTTTCTCTCTATCTCTCATCCGTCACCCCCTTCGCGTCCCATCCACCTTCCTCTTCTTCTCCCGAACACTCTTTTTTTCCAGAATCAAATCGTGTCATGCACTAATATGGTCCAGTCTTCAGAGATTATTTGTGACGTGGGAAACCCATTTGAAGCAGGCTCGACGGTAAGATCCTAGTTTTTAAAGCTCTTCTTTTGGTACGCAACATTCTAAAGTGAAAGGCAGCTTTTAGAAATGATAATTTTTAAGTTAAAAAGTTGACATATGGCAACCATAGGCAGAGAATTCGTTTATCAAGTTCTACACTGAGAATCTGCGTTTTCTATACGTATTCAAAAACGCTGATTTCCTTTTTTTTTTATATATATTTCTAGACAGAAGATGGTATGGAATATCAGTTATCGTCAGATATCTGTCTACAATATACATAAATTATGCGTGTATCTATGATATTGGTTCGATTATAGATTTCGGACAAAATGAAGAATACACAACGGTTATTGTTGTGTTATGAATCAATTATCTGATACACGCACATTTCTAGATCCAAAAGTAAAAATCTCATTAAACATCCGCCGCACTAATTTAAGAGAAGTAATCTTTAAAATGACATAATTTTTTTTCTAAACAACTAGACACCCCTTACACACCCCTTAGACACCCCTTGCACACCTTGCACATCCCCGTTGTGCAATTTCAGCTTGATTTGAGTTATAACCTATTTTTGATTATCCTTTTAAAAATTGTCATTTTTAACACCTATATATAGGGTAGCTACCCCACTCAACTCTCAAAAAGGGACATGTTCAATGTTCTACGAGTAATCGCTTGTCTTCTCTTTGAACAGATCGAACTTCAGATGCAATTCAGCAGTAGTAATCTTCCAGGAAACAGGGAGAGAGTGACCTTTGGCTTCCAGGTGCAAAGGTAATACACACACACATACACACACACACACACACACACACACACACACACACACACACACACACACACACACACACACACACACACACACACACACACACACACACATACACATAACCCCCCCCCCCCCCCATTAGCCCCATACACACACTCTCACCCGCGTACATGTACGTGTATACACCCGTCCACAAAAATACAAACGTATTATCGATACATGTTAGTACTTAATGTTATAATCCATGGTGGTTCAACCTGTTGTAAAAGCAAACGGTTTCAAGGTTAAAATGATTTGAAAGTAGCCCGTTGCGTGCTCTTATTGTTATACGGCACTTGTTTATAACAAGGTTACAACTCAAAAGAGGCCGATTGTGTATTCGATAGGTGATAGCTTTCCATATTTAGAAAACACTAGCCCTACTACAAATAATGTGTTTTTATCTAGGCAGTCCGCTAACAAAATATGACGGTGCTAGCGTAGTGGACTTTGGTTAAATAACATCTTTATAATTTCCATTCCATTAATCTCCATTCCATTGTTTTCAGTGCCATCCGCGTAAACTTGCTATTTTTTTTATCACGTTTGCGTACGCTTTCAAAAGGCGTTGATATGGCCAAAGATTGTCAGAGATAAAGCCATGAGTTATATCGTCACCATGACTCTGTATCCCGCTGCTTTCAGTGTTGACCGGGAACAGATAACCTCGGACAATGCGGTCAATGTCACCATCCCTCTCCAAGTCTCTGCGGAACTCTCCTTCTACGGGTAAGTCTTACTATCCTAAGCCTTCCACTCCCAGATAAAATGCTACTCGATATGATTAGTGTACATTATTGGTGACAAAATGCACACTTGGAACACAATTAGTTTAAAATTCTAATTTTTGTAAAAAGGCTTTCTGGGGTAATTGATTTTCTAACAAACATTTACATATAATTTATACCTTAAATGAAAATGTGCTCAATCTTAAATAAATGAATAAATAAATTGACAACCTCCATGATCATGACAATAAACAAATTTGTTATTATAGTCATAAGCGAGTCTGCTAATGTTTTATTATTAATTTCACTGAAGTTTATGTTTCTATTTGTTTTACTGCACCGACGGCTGTGTTCTATATATGTGTTTTATTGCACTAAGGACTATTTGATTTGTGTTATTTGCACTAAATGCTGTGTTTTAATTGTGATATATTGTAGTACTTGCTGTCGTTTATTTGTGTTCTATTGTACTGAAGGCTGTATTTGATTTGTGTTCTATTGCACTCTCCTTGGCAGTGTGGGGTTCCCTGAGAAGCTGATCTACTCCGAGTCGGACTACCAGCTAGGGAGGTACATCCAGTATGAGCAGGAGGTTGGCCCAGAGCTCAGCCACGTCTTCTCAGTAAGATACAGCATCTCTTTGTCCTTTCAGCATTACCCGTGTGTCTGTCCATGGAGGTCCATGCCCTGACAGAAAGAATGAACTAACAAAAGAGGAGTTTCATGTAAATGAGCAAAATGTATCTTTCACTTGCATTGGCATCAGTACAAAATCACATCATGTTAGATTGAATATCTCACAGCAAGATGAATATTTCTTGTCCAGATTTTGGCCATATGTTGGGAATGCTGTGTAAAATCTAACCAGATTTGAGTGATTTGTCACTTGCTTCCTTTTGTCAGAGTAGGGCAGCATGGTCTGTCTGACTTTCTTTTTCCCGTCTGCTTGTATGTCTATCTGCGTCTATTCATATTCCCCACCTCTCTTTCTTTCATCATGTTCATGTGTGTCTATATGTTTCTACACATAATACGAACAGAAAGTTGGCCCAAACGCAGCCACATGTTCTCTCTGTAAGATACGGTTATGATCTCCTTGTACGTCCATGCCTTTAACCCTTTGTATTCCAGGCACATGAGTGCTCTAATAGAGTACCGAAGTGTGACGTCATTTGAGCATTATTGTCAAGACAACTGGTTCTAAAAGATACGGGTAGACCAAGCAGCGGTGATCACAACCATGACAACGGAGACTGCACTTGGGAATGCCGGACACTAGTCCGATAGACAATATCGGACCGCTAAACCTCTCACTGGAGTGAGTTTGTTTAGAGCCAATTGTCTTGACAACATGTTCATATGACAACACCAGTATGGGTTTTGTGTGTAATTATTATGCGAAAAATGCATTAATGGTACACAAAGAGTTGACTTCAATGAATTTCATGTAGTTGTATCCAAAAACCTTTTTCTTAGTTTGGCCAGGGATGTGTTAGGAAGGAGAAGCAACTCGAGCATAATATATTCAAACATCTGTATGGATACTAAAGCGTGCAAATGAATGTTAAAAGCATTCCACAATCACTACAATGCTTTGATGTCCCATGCGCGGCACCGACATTTAGCTGCTGTCAGCTTGGAAAGCAATATCTTTAATTCACTGTTTTGTCTCTGGAAGCTATGTTTCTTATCACATTTCTGTGCAATTTTCAAGAAAGTTACGGGCAACAACATTTAAGATCTTTTACTCAGTTTTCTTCTAAATAATTGTTGAATGATGCACAAACGGAAATATAAGATAATATTCTTACTTACACAATTAACAAATTTCTTCAATTTCCGCAGATTTCCGCAAATGTGGGATTCAATCATTATCAAAATTGTATCTTAAGCTGTTTATTTTCATTAACAGAGTTTGCGTGCATTTGCGTGCAACTGAGATATTTTAGTAAAAAAAAACTGTTTATTTTTGATCGCTGATATCTCTTTTTCTCACAAAAATATTGATGCAATCCAACAGAACTGGACAAGCGAAATAAGACTCTACATTTCTTTTGTTCTATCTGAGAAACGGTTGCTACGCAATCCTGTTCGTTATTATTAAAACACCTGAAAAGCACATGCTGAGAGGACATTTTGTCTTCGGCGGTGCCACGCATGGGTTCAAAGAAAGAAAGTTGTTTCATATCATTCCATAACATATCCCTGGTTTGGCATTTAGTAAGGAATGTACTGTGTGTAATGGAGTGATCCTTGTCTGTACTCTTCTTAGCTCTACAACAATGGACCCAGCAGCATCGGCAACACGAGGGTAACCATACAATGGCCCATGAGGTATGACACGGGCAAGAAGGGGTACCTTCTCTACCTTAGCAAGGTTACCATGGACACAGGCGAGGAGTGCGACGTAGAAGGGACAATAAACCCTGAAAAGCTTAAGGTGAGAACGGGGATGTTTCTCGCCCACATTTGATATTTCATAGACAAACATATTATCTCTTTCACTCTATGTACTCTTATTATGCCTGTCGCGCGCTCTCTCTCTCTCTCTCTCTCTCTCTCTCTCTCTCTCTCTTCTCTCTCTCTCTCTCTCTCTCTCTCTCTCTCTCTCTCTCTCTCTGGCTCTCTCCCTCTCACTGGCTCACTCTCTTCCTCCTCATCGTTCATCCCCACCCCCACCCAGACACCCATTCACCCTTCCTCTCTGTATATAATGTACACGCCGATGGCAAAATGCATTGTTCATTTTACAAGTCATGCTTTTACATGACCGTGGAAACCAATGATCCAAGCCCTGATAATTGCAGCGATATGCATTTTAAATGACCGTTTAGATACTTTGTTGTCCCTGGCTTCATGTTCATTTCTTTTCCTATACGCGTTTTCATCTGAAGCAAAACGGGACAAGCGTCCAAATGAGTAGTTCTCGACGCAGACGGGCCACGTCAACCGACCTTCCGCCGTCGATGGAGGCTACCACTTCGACACCGGGGTCATCACCCACGGAACCGCCCGTGGTCAAAGCGGTGTTCGAGTGCGACGACGCCAGGCAGGACCTGTGCTACCAGATCACGTGCGACATCTCGTCGCTGGGCGCAGGCAGCAACGCGAGGGACAACGTCGTCATCACGGCGCGCTCTCGAGTTTGGACCAACACGTTGACGTCCGTGAGTAATCAACAATTGTTCATCGTCGTTATCTAGTGCATCTCCCTGACAGTCCCGTGGCGAATAGTTTGTTGTTGTCTTGCCTACTGTGTTATACTGTATTCTGATAATAAATTTGCGGTTTTTGCTGAATATAAGAATGATAGAGTTAGGCATGGCAATCCACCTCCATCATAAAGGGCAGCAGTTTATTTGGGACAGAAAAAAACGTTATGTGTTCGTACATGCCACGGGACTACAATATCAAGAGGTGGAAGTTGCAATACTTTCTGTTCTATCGTTATTCTCTGGACTAGATTTTGTTTTTTTAAGTGCCACAATATTATTATTTTGAGATTATATTATTAGATGATTCATTCGTGAAGCCATATTCGTAAGAAAATGACACTTCATTCCTAATTTTTTATAAATGCTTCTCCTAGGCTACATTAAAAAAAAGCGTCACAACATGTTAATTCTTTATCTCTGATTGATGATTGATTATCTTCATAAGAACTCCCTGGAGCTAACGGTGATCGTGCAAGCCCATGCAACTGTTCTCAACGTGCCCTATGTCACGCCGTATACACAGCAGATAACCGTCTCTTCCAATCCAGTAAGTCTTTTGCCAGTAATGTCCTGTATTTCATTTCATTTCATTTCATGTATTTCCACCACGAAAGAAACATTAAATGCAAATAGAAATACACCAACCAAAGTAAGATAAACATGAATAAAAAGTAAATAGAATAGTGCAAAGACACACTAACACACAAGTATGGAGGGAGCAGCAATGGCCATCTACCTGTCAGAGGCTTCTCCCAGTATTTAGTTTATAGTTATCAATATTATATTACCAAACAAAAATACAGTGTTTCTTAAGTATGTGTTTCTTGACTCTCTCAGCTCCGAGGCCGGGAAGTGCGATTTTTGTTGTACACTGTTGCCTAGCCATTTTTACAATAATTTGTATTGAATCATGGTAGAATCAGAGTCTGCGCTTCCGTGCATGTAGACTACAATCTTGAGTGAAGGCGAATAAGCATGTCCAATGCCACGCCTTATTTATCATCGGTTTTTCCCAGGAATGTGTAATAGATGGGGTTTCCCTTTACTTAGGAAGTATATATCGACACCACAGTGGTGTCCCCAATATCAGAATTTTCTATACATAAATAAAAACAACATGAAACTGTGATTATATCTCAATAGATCTGCAGCACCTCTGCGCTCTCGCTTACAGTTCCCAAGTCACTACACAACAGTGCGTAGACGTCGACATTAGCCGGTAACCTGAAAATGGCTAGGCAACGGTGCAAATAAAAATACGCGCGCCCGGGAAGGCCCGCGAAGCCCATGCACCTATGGTGCTTGGGGGATACAGGACATGGGTACAAGTGACAATTATTACGGGCCCTTATCATGTTTGTCATGTTACAACTGTCCCACCGTCATCACTGCATATGATGAGAATTATAATGACGTTGATGAAGAATATGGTGAATACAAAACAACTACCCCCGGTTGTCACCAGTCCTATAGACCATAACGCTTTACCCCTCACGCAGCTGGCTTGTTATTATCCTAATGTGGCTACTATTTTTCCCATAACGCTTTACCCCTCAGCCAGCTGGCGTATTATTCTCCTAATGTGGCTATTTCATTTTCGATAGGTGGAGACGTTGATCATCCCACAGTTCCTACTGCCCGAGGTGGTGACGCAGAAGATCGCCCTGTGGGTCTACCTCGTGTCCGTCCTCTGCGGCTGTTTCATCCTCATCCTCCTTATCGTCATACTGTGGCGGGTAAGTCTCTTGACTCATACAGGATTTTCAAAGCTTTTTTTAGAGCAAAACTGATCACCATTTGGCTTTTGAATTGGCAACATTTTTTCCAAGTGCTATTATTGTGAAGAAACGTTATGTCAATTATAAATTAATAAAAAATATTCAAATTAAAGCTAAAATAATAATAATTTGAAGAGCAAAAAAAAAGAGGTTTCAACCCTTTCAGCGAGTTGCCAGTTTGAAGATTAAGCGCCATTCGCCCCTTATTTTGCTTTTAAAAATAATTAATAAAGTATTATATATCACTAAATGCCCAAAATGGATTCATCTTGTGCAAAAAATGTATTCTCACGTGATGTATCTCCCATTATTCTTAAGAGTTGAAAGCAATAGTTACAGCCCAAAACCACATATTTGTGGTACTTGGTCCCGAATAGGTTAACCCTATATGTGCTTAACAACACATTGCTCTGTCGGATTTGTGTGTATTACCTGGGCAGAATGCATTAATGACAATGCGTTAAAGACTGAATGTTGCGAGTTTATAGAGGGCATTGTCATTGGAAAAATATTCATATAAAATCAATTGAACATCTTTTAACATTTTTTTACATTTGTATAAAGAGCCCTAAATATTGCGACGGTACAGTGGTTGAGCAAAGATAGGTCTTTGATTGAGATTATGGGGACTTTATCAAAGCTGGTGGTTATGTGACTTAATGTGGTAATGTTCTATTTCTCAAATGCCGCCCTCTATCAGCATACATGCTGCTTCTTACCTGTGGAGAAATCATTCGTAATATATTACAATTTGTGTACCAATTAGATATTACTTTTATATCCTAATAACCAGAAATGTTTTTAGAAGTAATGAATGGAATGACAAACATACATTTTGTTTCGTTACACAAGACATTATACAAATAGTTCAAAATATATTTTAGGTTTCATATATAAAATAAAACAAGATGAACTATTTTTGTGGCTCTAACGGAACAAACTATGCTGCCAGTGATTCGGTTGTCTACGTCGTGATATCAAGATGAAATAATGATGAACCCCCTCCCCCATCTTTTCTCTTCCACGCATCTCTCTCTCTCTCTCTCTCTCTCTCTCTCTTTATATCTCACTGTCTGTCTGTCTCTCTATCTGTCTCTGCCCTATCCACGGCGCACAGGTCGGGTTCTTCAAGAGAAAGAAGATCACGCCAGACGAGCGCGAGAAGCTGAAGAGTAAATCGGCCTCGGACTGTGACGGTCAAGGCGTGGACAACGCAGGCGCAGATTGACCTGGCTCTTAACCCATCGAATACAAGAAGCCAATCCACCGTTACGATATGTGGAGGGCCCTGCAGGATGCAAGGATTGGATGGGTTAACTTTATATGGATCATGTATGCGGCATGTACGTGTCTGTGTGTTTGCTCCATCTCACGGTTGTGCAGTATACAATAACTAACCAAATATTTGATAAAAAAAGATAATGATATTGGTTAACATGACGACGATGGTGATGATGATCGTAATGATAATAACGTTGATAACGAAACTGATTACGAGGAGGAACCTGACTTCACACGTGACATGGAATAGGAGATCAATAATTATGTCGGGAAAAGCGCTGATGACGAATACGGTGACAACGATGATGACGCCGATGGACGACGACGGAGTTGTCGGCAACCACGGAGGGTTAAAAGCACCAAGTTTCAATAGGCTTGGAAATCGAACAATAAAGCTCATATTTCATGTCATGGCCAAATAAACAAGTATCAGTGATCAGCGAAAAATCAGTCTCAAAATTGATAAACAGAGACGTTCTGCCTTTGTTAACTCTTCATATGTCAATGGAGACGCTCATTCCAAAATTATTTTGACATGTGCTAAATACGTAAAATCATTGCATTATCATGATTATAGTGCTAAATAAAAGTGCTGCTATTGTAGACAGCCAAATCATGCAGGTATATTTATCTTAGCTAGTGCGCTTTTTATTATATTGGCGTTATCGTTACTTATTAAGCAGAATTAAATCCAATATTATGAAGGTTTTGTAAACAAAAAAAATATGTTTTATTGTAAATGATCATGGTGATATTCTGTTCTTCCTGTGTTAAACACATTTTCTGGCAGTTACTTGGCTGACGAACAGTACTATCTAACTGTGTGGTGCTATAACCACAATGTCACCGAAATTCTTCCATGTTGAATCTGTTTCTATACATATTTTGATCATAAAATATATCTGTCATTTTTTTAGCAAATTTCTAGTAATTAAGATTTATACCAAGTCGGAGAATAAAATAATCTTTAGGAACATTCATGAAATGCAATGTTTTTCTGATACTTATTTTACAACCTCCGATCTTTTGTACATACCACTGCATACTATTTGCAGTTTTCTGTGTATCGAAAGTATGGTGTTATTTCCCGTATGTTGGGAGCAGAAGACGAGGTGAGTTATTATGTTTACGCACAGAAATTATGTTGTATACGTCAAGTAATACATCCGTCTTGTTTAAGTTTGAGGGAGTACGTGAATGAGCCTAGGAATTAAGATTGAAGCTGAACTCATAAAACGCCAGACAAATAAATGCTTTTTAAAAGTAAACTGTGTGTATTGCTGGTGAAAAATGATTCTAATATGGCTCGTCGTGTTTATTTGAGGCATACCGCATTTGACTAGCAATCACTATTCTATGCGCAACATATGTATATATACTATCACACCGATTACACACAAGTTGCATTTCCATGTATGCAGCTTGTAATCATTACTGATCATACTACGTTGCAAGCTATGTCAACATTTCAAACTCATAATTACCGATGATTTGTTATACATGCCAATGGTCAATCAAGTGAATTTCGAGATTTCAAAAAGGCCGTAAAATTAATATACACAACACAAGAACGGCAGTTAAAGTGCCGAAGTTAACATATTTAAAAACAATCTTGATAATAATAAAAATGTGCCTGTATTATTTTTGTTTTGTTTCCTCTCATTTGATCCCACGGGAAAGTGTCATACTCTCTACTGATAATTCGTTTTCATATTTTGAGTATTTCTTTCTTGCAAAAAAAAAGGCGTTACCAAAAAAGAGGCTAGCATACATGCTGTGAGCACTTCCTTCAAACGAAACAGTTGTCACAAAAAACACGGGGTGTTATATCATAGTATACACGTCGACCATCAAGGAGCCAAACTGTATTGTGAGGTCGATGAGCAAGGCGCAGAGGAAGTGTGTGTGAAAGGGTAAACTATTTACGCCGAGGATACTGCTGGGGCGAGTGAAATCGAGACTAGGAATGAAATATCCCGAAGGGCGAGTTGTGGTGATCATGCTGGTAGGTCTGCAGTAATGCACCAACGGGCAAAGGTAATTTGCATGGTCAAGCATAATAACGCGGGCATCGTGTCCTGAAGATATAAGTTATTAGAGGTGAAGTAGGTATCACCCCCCCCCCCCCCCCACACACACACACACACACACCCCTTCCCAACAATCACCCAATCCCCTCCCGAATCCGCATTTCTCGTCGGATAAAGAAGCATCTCGGAAAGAAAACCTATCATTTGAGGAGAGAATATGTTATATTTAACTTCACCATATCCTCCACCTTGCAGCCCTCCTCCCCCACCTCCTTCTTCGACCCCAAACACGCCCAAGGTCTGCCATCCTTCCAGTAGAAACTAATGGCGTCGCGAAAATGTCACCGCAAATTCAAAACGTAGAATCTCCATCAATATGGCAGATTCACAGAAAAAGAGGTGAGGGGTGGAGCTTTATGAAAAATAAATCAATTAATTACGAGACCACTCAACAATGGTTAGCAAAGTGGTCTGCATAAGCATGGAAACTAGTATAAGAAATACAAAGGTAACATGCAGCGACATATTCTGAACCAGGTATCAGTTCAGATAAACTAAAGTTTGCTCACATCTGACCTGATGACACACTTTATGACGGATTTAAAAATACTAGTTATTGCGACGATTTATTCAGATGTTAGATGATGCTAACCCATCCTGTTGTGTTGTTATTGTACCGGTGAACGTTTGTTTTCCGTCGATGTAAGTGTTAGTGTCATAATACTATTTTGTGTGTAATTTTAAAGAAATCTGCTATATCTGGGCCCTGTGTTATAAAGACTTGTGACTGATTTGAATCGATCACAAGATTTAAGAGTTCCCTATATGAAATGTACAAATTTAGGATTGACATCAATCGCAAGTCAAATTCTTTTTATAAGACAGGGCCCATTGCGTAGATAACATGAATTGTTGATATACATTGAGAGAAGAAAGAAACACCCATGCTTCAGTAAGTACATGTACATAACAGCTATATAGACAACTTTATGGAATGCAGATGTACATTTTGTTTCATATTCTCATTTTTAATCAAATGGATATATGCAATTGTATCGTACTGTAAGAATGTCATCTTAGTATTTCCAAAAGGAACATTTTCATATTTTGTAGGAAATATCATTTCCTACTAAGTAAAGATTAATAGTTAAAGCATTTTGTTAAATTGTTTACTATGTTGTAAGCTAACTATTTTTTATTTGTAATGGTCACTTGAACGAGCAAGCAATAACTTTTTGAGAAAAATAAATAAAAGCAAATAATAAGAAATCCAAATAAAGAAATTGTTAGCATTAATTGTTGTTGCATTAACTACAAGGTGTTGAAAACATTGACGTTTTTGAAAAGTAATTTGAAAAACGTTACTTCTCGAATAAAGCTAACATTGACACCTCATAACGTCAAGAGGATGAACATTTTTTTTTTGAAGCTGGTCTCATGATATTTCATAAGTTGTTGACCTCGTAATGAACCTGTGAATATTTAATGAAATGAAATGATATTTTGGCCAAATATGGAACTTAGAAATGTGTGTGTATGAGATTTAATTAATTCAGAACACAACAATGACCATTGTGTTTCACACCTGTCAATCCAATAGCATCTGGAATTATAGTGTCATGAATAATGCACGATGCTTCTGGCAGAAACGAAGTTGTGGGTTGACATGTGCTATGCATAATGGTCATTGTTTTGTTCTGAATTCATTATCTAATACACACATTTTTCAGACCAATATTATCGTGTCCAAAAGTGAAAATCCCATTAAGTATTCACAAGAATATTTCAAGAAAAGTAAACGATGAAATGTCACGAAACCGCTTACAAAAATGACATCCCTTGAGTTGAATTCGAGTTGTAACTTATTTCGCTTTTTTTTTAAAGTGTCCAAAATAATTTAAACCGAGTACAATGATAAATTGCCTTTATACAAATCACGTTTCGAGTCAGTGAGCGAATGTGTGACTGTTGGTTCAGGGACGAGTGTGTGTGCGCGCATTTGTGAGCGAGAGCGTTAGCGTGGGTGTGAGTGTGGGTGTAAGTGTGTGTGTGTGTGTGTGTGTGTGTGTGTGTGTGTGTGTGTGTGTGTGTGTGTGTATGTGTGTGTCCTGGGAGGGGGGAGGGGAGGGGAGGGGGGGGGGGGTGAAGAGCGTGGGGTGGGTTTATTCAATAGGGTTTAATTTGATTTCATATATTGCACATAATTATGTCTTCTTATAATTGCGAGTGTATGAAGGTTTAGTAGTTTTCATTGCAATAGAACAGGATTAGAATTATATTTTGTTAAAAAAGTGCACGTTTGTAAACAAAAATGACATGTTTTTTTTATATTAATGAAATCACAATAAAACAAAATGTGTGTGTGTTGGGGGCACATACTCGTGCATGAAAAAACGCCATGGTGTCTCGTGATCCACATGAGAATGCTCTTAATGTTTTCCATTTTTTTAGTAGATGCCAGGAAGACATAAATCACCGGGGCTTAAAAACCAAGCACAAATCGTATCGGCCCGTAACACTATCGCCGACTATTTGAAGTACCCTCGCAAAATATAGCCCGCATATCGTAATGTCACGCTACTGCGGTATTAGCAGCCCATATAATACCTTGGATACGTCTTGTTCTATATCACTGCCTCGTGTATCAAATTTCCAAAATCCCGAGCAGACGACTGTGTTGCTTTTCATCAGATTTTAGTCAGCTCCTGTTTGCCCGCCATTTCCTCATTCACCTCCAGTCACTCCGCTCTACTATGTTACACACACGGGTTTATCCAAGGGAAGTCGAGCACCGGACATTGTGAGTCGCGATCATTAAATCGCTTTATGTCGCGTTTACCTTCCCATCAGTACGAACACACGCTTGTTTACGACGGTATATTTTCTGATAGTGTAAGGATTAATATCCATTGATATCTTATCAATTGTTGTATCAAATAGTACAGGTGTAATTCAAAAGATAACTCTTGTATGCTTATTTCAATCAGAGCAGTTATTTTTACCAAATGGAATGGGATTATGCACGTTGAACGTGAGATTCACTGCTAACGCATAGTTTGTTCTTTATGAAAGACATTTTGATTTACAAAGTGTGACTTGAAAATGAATTCATAGTGAACAAAGTGCACGCTTGGAGATCGCCTGAACGTTCTCGTTGTTGCTGCTCTTCATTTTAATCTGAGCAAAGCAGAGTTCACAATAAAAACGACAACAGTTGGACCCTGATCGGAGTGACAATATGGCATCGCTATCAGAAACACGCAGAGGACGATTCTCGACCATTATCGTTCTTGTGGCGTGGCTTGGATCATCTCCGATGGACGTCGTCCAGGGCTTCAACATCGACACCTCGGCTCCGATTTTCATCTACCACGATGACGCCGAGAGTCAGTTTGGATTTACCGTGGCTCTCCATCGGCAGGGGGATGAGAACATGTAAGTTGAACCCTTTCTCTCCCATACTCCACACTGCCCTATGGGAATGGTGTACATTACCATTGCACAAATGCCTCAATGGTGCATAGAGAGTTAACTCCTTCTCTCCAATACTCCACAATGCCCTATGGGAATGGTGTATATTACCAGTGCACAAATGCCTCAATTGTGCATAGAGAGTTAACTCCCTCTCTCCCATACTCCACACTGCCCTATGGGAATGGTGTACATTTTAATGCACAAGTGCATCAATGGTGCATAGAGAGTTAACTCCTTCTCTCCCATACTCCACAATGCCCTATGGGAATGGTGTTTATTACCAGCGCACATATGCCTCAATGTTGCATAAAGAATACTCCACAATTCCCTATGGGAATGGTGTTTATTACCAGCGCACATATGCCTCAATGCTGCGTAAATAGTTAACCCCTTCTCTGTCAGACTCCATACTGCCCTATGGGAATAAATGCCTCAATGGCGCACATAGAGTTAATTCCTTCTCTGCCAGACTCCATACGGCCCTGTGTGAATGGCGTTCATTACCAATGAAGTCCATCCATCATTGGTCCATGCTCAGAGTAAAAAAAAAATATATAGTCATTATAATACGTCGTTCAACAGTCAACTTTAAAATTCAAGAAAGAAAAACAATGTTGTAGCTAAATCGGAAATGGAATTGAAAAACAGCACTCTTTGGCACTTGTGTAAATTGATGAATCAACTTCAGTAAATGTAGCTAATCTTAACAGCCCCCTTGAGACCCACCATGCCCATAACATAAACACATCGACGAACAAAGACACAAAGAATATACACACAAACAACAGATTCACAGACAAAATAACACACATACACATTCGTACACCATGTCTTGCACTTGCACACATTACATTATAGATATTATTTCCTTTACTACCTGATAACTCAATATGAGCCCCCCCCCCCCCACCCTTTTTTTTATTTGTTTTTTATGGAGAACTTGTGTAATTGGTGACGGTTTTCTTTTAGCGAAATGGCTGATGGGGGGGGGGGGGGGAGGCCCTTTCTCACCAACATGCGAATGCAACCGGCATGAAGAGCATTGATTCATATTTCGTTCTCTACTTTGAGAGGTAGTTGTGTAGAACAAGGTTACTTAGTTGTGTAGACGGCATGAACATCGCACACGACCCATACACACTAAAACAAAAGATGACAGTAATGGGATTATGTGTGAGTAGATCCATTGTTAGGGAGTGTTTCTTTATGCTTAGGTATTTCAGGCATGTACTTCGCGCACGAACCATACATGGCAGCGGTAATAATGTGCGTATATCATTGCTGGCGTGTTTCATTATGCTTACATATTTGGGGGCCCAGGGATCATGTTCTATTTTAAAGGGATCAACAAAAAGATTGAAATGATAATTCCTAGCGCGACATTTAAGGATCTGCTTTGCCCTTCATTGTTTTGAGGGTCAGGTCAAAGAACGTTTATTAATAAGCAGTAGGCCTAACCAAACCACTTTTCAGCAAGTACTACGAAAAGAGTTGTAGAGCTAGTCCCCCACTAAGTGAATAATAGACGATTTGCTCTACGATTGCATTCCCTCTGACAATACTACCATGTGCATTTTTCCTCAGATTGCACTTCTCCCGCAAATGAGCAACATACCACTCTTAACTTTTCATGTTGATGATTTTTCAATGTCATACTTCACATTTGGAACGAAGTTGATAGCAAAATAGTTGATTAATTGTGATGTTAACAGATCATGTAGTTTTTAGTCAACTGAAGGATAAGTATGTTTCTCTATTTCAAAACATGCTTCAAACATTTTTAGTCGGCAGTAAATATTACAGATTTTCTTGGATGATAAACGCAGCATACCAAAATATCTTTATCATAGAAGGTGGAAATAATTTTTATTATCTAAATATCTAGTCTGAAAGATTAAGTATCTGAATGACATAACAATATCATTTACCTGTATTGAAAAGAGCTGATTATTGCATACCGTTCAGACAACCAAAACAATCCCATTTTAAAGTGACCAACTCAATGTTATGGGGGGTCCCTTTAAGAATGGTCTTGGAAAACCGCTTTCCACCACCACCAATATCTTTTTGCAATGTTGGATATGTTATAGCGGAGACGTCCCTGGCTATTTCACACGTTCTGCTTCAATAAGTAGAAGGTTGATCACTTTTGTGCGCTAGATTGACTGCACTATTAGATCTCATGTAGCATGGTTAGGAAGCGCTATCTGCGGATCTGGGGTCATATTCATGAAACCTCACTAGCTTACTTGTTGCTAAAAACGTGGCATTTAGAAGCAGGTTAGGCTTAGTAAGGTTTCCTGAATATGGCTCCTGGGCTTGTTCCAGGTTTCGAGAAACCTACCCCTGATCATGTTGATTACATAAAAGGCCAACTCCCGTTTTGTTCATACAGGCTACTGGTCGGAGCTCCCCGGACCAGCTCGGGCGCCTTCCAGCCCGGTGATGGGGTCGAGCGCAGCGGGGCTGTCTTCAAGTGCCCGATCAACGGCGCGACTTCAAACGCATCGTCAAATTCTGCGTGCACGGAGGTCATACTCGACGTCGAAGGTACGACGATATCAATAAAAACGTCGTCCTATTCCATACTATATCATTTTGGCTAACTTCAATTATTGTCACACCTACCCTACCTAACATGACAAAGACATTTTTCACATTTGAAACATTTCAATCCCCTTAAAGTTTTTACTGACGCTTCAGATAAAGCACGCTTGATCAAACATGTGGCACACATTGAATATAAGATCTATTTGTCAATCAAATGATATCTCTTTGCATGCAGGATCCTGGTGGCCCCTATCTTAAGTTTATGCATATACAATTATCTGTGCATCAGATATACAGTAGCAGACTGTACTTCCTAGATCCATGTACATTGTAGTGCATGCTACTAGGGCGAAGGCTTGGTGTCGGATTACAAATTACTGTGAAGTTTAAAGCTCGAGTTCCTTGCCTTAACAACACCAGTCTTTACCTGTAACTTCCTGCTCAAAATCCCGATAACTCTGTCGGAATGATGTGTTCTTCCTTTTCACTGTTTTTCCATCGCAACGATTTCCGACCCGTAATTTGTCAGACAATCACTGCCCTGCCTGTCATTTAAAAGATGCCCTCGATAAACAACGTTTGCCATTATTAGCCGAGACACTTCCCGTAGTTGAGCTACCATGTGGTGGTCATTGAGAACAGAAATACGGCGAACCTTGTATGGCCTACTGAACAGTATTTTATATGCTTTACACAATGACTTAGACCATCATAACCCTAATATAATCGAGAGATGAAAGAGTAGACAGATAGATAGATAGATCTATGGATAGATAGGTAGATAGATAGAAAGATAGATAAATAGATAAATAAGTAGACAGAAAGACTTATAAATATACCTATTATGATGTGTATATTTATATGTATACGTTATATATATATTGATACATTGATATACACATATATTCAAATAGAGAGAAATATACACACAGATTGATACATACATTACCAGACTCTCCTTGCATGAGCATCGCACAATCACGCCATGCAGACCAGGGATATGTTATGGAAGCACATAAATCAACCATCTTTCTTTAAACTCATGCTCGACACCGCCAAAAAGTTATTTATTCTCAACATATGCTTTTCATATGTGTTAAAACAATAATGAGCATGATCAGGATTGTGTGGCAACCGCTTGTCAGAGAGAAGCAAAACAAAAAGCAAAGTCTCATTTCGCTTGTCCTGATTTTTCATGGCACCATTTCATCCTTTAACAGCTTATTCTTGAAAAAGACTCACATATCTCAAGAAAATTACAGAACGGAGCGTGAAGTCCCCTCTGTTATGGAAGTAATCAATCACAAATAAATAGCAACAGGAATAATTGGCAAAAAATGGTCGCATATGTCACAAGATAACGGCACTAACAGAAAAAGAAGAATGTTCCTCTCTCATGCTAATGTATCATGTTACCGATATTTACTTAAAATACATTTAAGGAATTTATTTGAAATGTATACATTATCTTGTATTATTGTTGTGTGTAGGAGTTCATGAAATGACATGAAACGACATGAAATCAACTTATTATATGTTTCATGGTTACCAGGTCACGAGTACTCCGGTGCTGGCATCCAAACGTCGAATGCTTCAGGGCAGTGGCTGGGCTCCACCATGCAGACCGGTGGACCTGACGGGACTGTGGTGGTATGTCAGGCAACCATGGGAATGTTACTTTTAAGTTGGGGTGGGGTGGCGATAGTTCTTGGTAGTGGAATTATTGGTTTAAACAATAACTTATTGGAGGAGGCTCTAGACACACTCTCCGCACTAAAACCCAAGCCCCCGCATTGCCTGTACGTATTATGACTTAATCAAACCAAATGCAGCGCCGTACCCTCTTCCCCTTTACACCATATGCAAGATAAAAGAAAAACGAATGAAACAGGACTAGCAAGAAGACATTCGAAAGGGGAGTGTAATGAAAGAGGGAGGAGACGAAGGAAAACAAAAGTGACGTAAGAAGAATAAGGTAGAACTGAGATACAGCATGAGGAGAGATAGATAGAATTAATGAGGAGATAGACTCATAATTGATTAGTCATTCATCGACGGGGAAGATACATTATGCATTATCCCCGGTTAGAGAATCAACGCCCTTGCAATTATACGTTTCATTACGAGCAGTCACTGGTATGACTGGCCTAGCCTTCAACGTCCAGTACTTCTCTCGCTATATTTCATTATGCATACGATGACATGGGCGTACCAACTTCAATACAGTTTGCAGTAATTAAACCTCTAATCACTATCATAAGCTTCGTCGGGTCGGTGGGTTACTAGATAAAACCACGTTGATTTCCTTTACGGAGACGAACTACATTGCATCCGTATTGACCGTAGGGTACTTTCACACTTATTCCGAATGCTGAACGTACGTGTTGCGAGTGATTCCCTTTAGACAATAATTTTCCTCAATATAAAGATCAATGGAATGTCGAAAATGGACTATTTTGAATAGGAGTAATCAGAGAGTAGGCACAGTGTGAACGTCCCGAAAAAAAAATTGATAGCACAAATCAATCTTTTGTGAACATTTCTTTAACTCACATGTGTTGCATGTATATGTGTTCACCAATAAAACACATACATGCCATAGACGAACATTTTGCAGAATGTGGAAAGGTTTAAAGGGACTGTCTGATATCAAACTCTCTCTCATTATGCCATCGTTCACAGTCTTGTCTACCGAATGACGTTTCAGTAATTATTTACACTGCCCTAATAATGCAGTTCGTAATTGCAATCTTCGTATGAGTAGATTATTGCTGGTAGAAAATGACCTCAAGTCAATGGCACTTCTTACAGAATAATATTATTGAAATTCATTAGATAGTCCACCACGTTTCATCGTATTTTCATGCTGATATGGAAACAGCTATTCAGCTCTGAGGTAGTGAAAGAACATTCCACTATGTGTACCTCTTTTTATTGTTGTCCAGGGCACACTTTAAAATGTCTTTACATCCATTATCCAACACAGCTTCATGAACAAATCCCAGTCTGCAGTCGAGGAGTATATCATGTTTATTCAGTGGATTGCCCGACCGACCATGGTGTAACTTCGAACTGGTCTATTGGCTATATTGATTGAGTTGCGTCGCATTACAAAATATTGTCCTTCCTTATGACTCACTAAAACGGTGTGTTATATCATGCAATATGACGTGGTAACGGATTCAAAATTTTTAGTAGAGATACATTGTAATGAGTAATGGTAGGTTGTATTATATAAATACACTTTATAGTTTTTAGAATTGCGTTCAACAATGAAGTTGGCTCCGTTTACTATTGGCCTTGTTTACTGTTATTATGTTGTTAACCTGGGGCCATATTCATGAAACATTACTAGCCTAGTTAGTTACTAAAATGCATGTAGCTAAATGCACTTTAGTACAGTAACTAACTAGGCTTAGTAAGGTCTCATGAATATGACCCCAGCTTCTTCTTTTTTATTTTGCTACAGGTGTGCAGACCCTTGTATAAGCTAGTGAAAGATAAAAGAACCCCTGACGAGAACCGGAGTTTTAAAGGAGGATGTTTCATCATTGGTGATATCTCGACTTCTGCAGATAGCTCAATGACTACTGAAAATACTCTGATCCCCTCATCGGTTCTATACTACAGTCCTTGTACCGGTATGTACGGTCTCCATGGTTAACACTTATTCGTGGGGGATATATCGATCATAACGGTAGACATGGTAGAAGACAATTTCAGAAGAATTCACCTTCTTTTCCACTGCAAACTTAAACCATACAGTAACATGAAGTGATGCATTAGA
This sequence comes from Arbacia lixula, assembly GCA_963669155.1. NCBI lineage: Eukaryota > Metazoa > Echinodermata > Echinoidea > Arbacioida > Arbaciidae > Arbacia > Arbacia lixula. Next base: position 20,184,096 of record OZ022589.1, on the reverse strand, counting down.
ACATAATTCAATTGATGTACAATACTTCAAGTAAACGTGAAATAAAAGTAAAGTTACCGTATTATGACATACTGTGCTCAACCAATTTACAGGGGAATAGATGAAAGTGGGGTTGTTAATGAACATCAAAACATCACTCATTTAATGCCAAGGAGACGGAACGAAAGACAAAGAAAAAGTCGAAATATAGACAACGGTGACGATTTGATGAATTTGATCACTTTCACTTTCGTATATCACTGAATACACGTACAAAGAACACGAGGGAAATCAATTAGGCAGGGATGTTGGGGGAAAAAACAAAAACAAAAACTTTGTACCGGAAATTGTTTCCTAGGTTTCATTTTCCTCAAATTGATAAAGATCCTTTACAAATTTTATGAAAAATATGCATAGCAGGACAGCCATGAAAAGCTGTGTTTTCCTTTATTGTTGCTGTATTTGGTTTATTATTCTTGTTCTTTCCTTTTTATAGGTTTCCTTATAGAAACGTATCAATTTCTTGAATGAAATGATATCCAATTAGTTTATTAGTTGTATTGAATTGATCAGCAATATCGAAAAGTCTATTCGTCACGTTTCATAATTATAAATAATACTTCCATTAGAAACAATCATGTATAAATTCAAATACTATCATTGGCATATGTGTTAAATGTTTTTTTTTCTTTTCAATGCAGATTCCATGGTATCGTCAAATGTAGGTTCTCGATGTTCATTCGGTACTAGCACTGCAATACAAGGGGTGAGATTGAAAATCTTTTGATGGATTTTCGTCAAACCGTCACAATTTGGATGTAATTAAATCAGTTCAACTGTAGGTTGGTGTTAACCTTATAAATATAAGAAAAAATGACTGAATAGTGATAACGACTACGGGTGCAGTACTAATGGGAGAACCATTCGTGGTCGTCATGGGTCCAGAAATCAAACGAGAATAGAACTTGCGGAAGGACGGTATTCCCATGACAACCAATAGTATTGTTTATTGAACGTAGAGGAGTAAGAGCGAAATACATTCTCGCGTACTATTGGTTTCTTTATTTTCTGTTGTTTTTTTCATGTAAATCGAATAGAGTTCTTATATAAGCGCTGCATTCTTGCTTAACAGTTTTCTCTTCTACTTCGCTTTTTATTGTTGATATTTTCCGTCTTTAAACTTTTGTATATGGTTGTATATTATTCTGTGAATTATGGCCATTTTTTTTTTTTTTTGTTATTTTATTTTCAGGACAGAGTGGTATATGGCGCAACCGGCTCATGCTTCAGAAATGGTAAATTGTGGAGATCATTCTGAGTGGGAATGAATCCTTGATCATAATATGAATTTGATACGAGCAGAAAATGCAGAGGAACAGTTTGGGAACAGATTGACCTAAATGAAAAATGTTATTGGAAAGGTTGTTTCTTTATTGACAAATCTTGAATTACTAGCCTTTAAACATCATCAATTTTACTCTCTACATGGAAGGTACACTACAGCTGATGCTTTTTAGGCTAACGCATCGTACTTCATGCTGAACTGGACAAAATATACCGTGGTTTAAAACTGAGGCTCCTTCCCTTTCTTACCTTTCCCTTTCCCTATGTCAATTCCTTTGAGCTGCAGTGTACACCAGTGATGTTATTTGTGTTGTGTCATCTGTAGGTACAGTACACAATTCCAATATAAATAATTACATTAGGTCTGTATGGAATGATGATCTATCCTATCGCATTTCTGTCTTGGGGATTTCGATTGAATTTGGTTCCAGACGATTTCCTCTAGTAATATTTCATGACAATGTTATCAAAACGATAATGCTCATAGGCATTTTAGGCATACACCCATTAGTCATGTTAGTTGAAAGAAAAGCGTGTTTCGTCCCGTAAATAGATGAACAAATAAGTGAATTGTTGCATCTTGCAAATGCAAAACGAATAGACTAATGAATATTTTGGAAAATTGACTAACGGCCAAAACTAAACTTCTTCGTAAAATGTTTTAAAGTTTGTAGATCTAAGCTATCGTGACACATCTCTCCAAGAAAAACATGATACACCATGTATGTAAATATTGTTTGAATCACTAATGCATGCGAAATGTTATTCTTGATGAGGGAAACGAGATGTTTATGTTAAAAGCTGTGCTCGACCATACCACGACAGCCTTGTACTCTGAATCCATGGATCTATCCCTTTTTTGTTTCACTAGGACGGATATGGTATACTTTGAGGGAACCTTCCGCGGCGTCCCCTCTCTTCTACTTCCCATCTTCCTGCAGTGCAAACGTCTACTACTATGAAAAAGATTATTACTTTGGTAAGCTTCATTGATCTATACTTCCGTTGTCATGGTTATAGAGCAATACAGTAAGGTGTCATACTGGCAGCTCAGAAATATATCTTGACTATCACGTCAGATATGTGCGATAACCAAGGGAAGAAAAAAGCATTTACCTTAAACCAAACAAATACCAATAACTCAAGGTTGTGCAATACAAAATGCTACAAGGAAAGATTTCTACTAAGATAAGTATAATTCAATATGGTACTATTATTATGAATAAACTGACATTCACAGAGAGGATTCTTTACTTTGCAAGATCTTTCGTTATTAATTGCGTTTCTCATAATTCATATCACGAATGCACAAGAATGCATATTATTTTTTTATGTTTTAGATACGTATACCGTAGAAAACTGCTCATCAATATGAATTGCGAGAAAAAGAAGAACTGTTAATGTTGATTTGAAATTTGTTATATCAGCATAGTTGGTCTGGATACATTTAGCAGAAAGGAAGATAGGGAGGAAGGGTAGATTAAGATAGTGAGACAGATTATGCAGAGAAAGAAGCGAAAAATAGAAGTATTATCACCGATATATGTTCGTAAATGTGTATATGACGCATCGCGTAAGGGCACTTTACTTGGTCTACATTATAAGCTTCGTATCTTTTGTTTTATCACTTGGCATACCACCATGTGATTATGCAGTGTATCGCCGGCTACATTACTTATGTCCTCGGTGCATATTATCTTAAGAATTATTTCTCCTTCCTTGCAGGGTCCGCCGTAGCGTTCGGGAACTTTAAGGGAGACGATGCTCCAGAAGTCGTCATATCTGGGCCTCGCTGGTTGAAAGGCTATGGAAGAGTATGTCATTTTGATCCAATTCCCCTTATCGTAAGAACATATCAACCCCTCGTGTATAACATGTGCTTTTTTGCACAAGTAATACACATACATTCCATAAATCAGCGGTTTATCTTGTACATAAGGGTTAACAGGAGAAGCATGAGTAAAGAGTGGTAAAAAAAGTTGAAATAGTGATGAAAATAGTAGTAGTAGTAGTAGTAATAGTAGTAGTAGTAGCGTTTTACAGGAAGTTATAAAGATATTTCAACTGCCAGGAGTAGAAGGACTAGTATTAGTTATAAGTTGTTTTAGTAGTAGAAGATGTAGTAGTAGTTAGAGTGTAAGTAATAGTAGTAGTAGTAGCAGTAGTAGTAAAATTAATAGTTAAAGTAGTAGTAGTAGTAGTAGTTGTAGTAGTAGTAGTAGTAGTAGTAGTAGTAGTAGTAGTAGTAGTAGTGGTAGTAGTAGTAGTAGTAGTAGTAGTAGTAGTAGTAGTAGTAGTAGTAGTAGTAGTGCTGTACAAGTAGTTGTAAAGATATTTCAATTGCCAGTAGTAGAAGGACTGGTATTAGTACTACTATTAGTAGTTGCAGGAGTAATATTCGTGCTCCTTACCTTAATCATAATTCGTCTTAATTGTTATCACAATTTTTATCCAGGTTTTCTTATATGACCAGAATTTTCAAAAGTATATGACAATCGACGACACGGTTCTTGGGACGTACTTTGGCTACGCGCTGGCAGTAGCCGACCTCAACAATGACGGGTAAATCAGCTGGTAGAAACTGGTATTTGCCGGTCGAAGCTTATTGGTAGTTAACTCGTTGTGAGCCGCAGTGCGCATGTATTGTCCAGAGCAACATTAGAAGCACGTACAATGATCCGTAATTCAAAATCAGTATGAATATTCACTAGGTTGCCTAGCTTCGAAACTTATTCGAGCGTGCTTGATTAGAAACCAAAAGTGACAAAACAATTATATTTTGATCATAATCATTTCGCAATACCGCCCATACAAATTTAGATAAAAGTGCTGTACTCTTTGATCCTCATTTATTGCGGTTTAGACACAATCTCTTCTATAAAAAAAAACCGCGAAATCTTGCAAGCGGAGACAATATAAACTAAACAATTTTTTAAAACCTCACACACAGATGCTATAGAGCTAAGATATTTCTAGAACTTAAGAGTTGATTAATCTATTTGCACCTATTTGGCAACCTCATCTACATCACAGCTCAGACGACCTGGTGATCGGCGCTCCGCTGTTTACGGACGAGGAGAGGAGCGTCAACTTAGCGTGGGAGGTTGGCAGAATCTCCATCTACTACAACAACAACCAGGTAGGAATGAGCGTAAATACTTAGCATGGGAGGTTGGCAGAATCTCCATCTACTACAACAGCAACCAGGTAGGAATGAGCGTAAATACTTAGCATGGGAGGTTGGCAGAATCTCCATCTACTACAACAGCAACCAGGTAGGAATGAGCGTAAATACTTAGCATGGGAGGTTGGCAGAATCTCCATCTACTACAACAATAATCAGGTAGGAATGAGCGTAAATACGCGTAGTCGGGTGAGAAAGGAGGCAGAGCAAAGAAAGATCTTCTTGGCATAAAGGACAAGGGCCCAATCTAATTATAATGAGTTGCGGTTGATCTGAATCGATCGTGAGTTAATGCTCGATTTACAGAGTTATGATTGAAATCGGAAGTCAACTTGTGATCAATCGTAAATCAGAGCCCGGGAACTCACCTGGCATGTTATTCATCCCCGTGATCGCGTCTCTAGTTACCATGGTTACCCGATGGGTATGCGGGCCGAGAAGAGTCAAGTGTCAAGTGGTGATGTGTAGCTTCCCCTTCGATCTCCTTATGATTTAGTTCAACCGTGTTTTACCCGCTGTGCACAGGGTGTGTGTAGACTGTAAAGGGCCATGTGAAATAGTGACAAACACATGAACATTGACGTGTAGGTGCTCCCCCAAAGGAGAGGGGGGAGGGGGGGGGGGGGGGTCAACCCTATCCTAGTCCCTTTTGTTCTACCGGCGTATCATAATCATTTACATAGTGTCGCCCGTGAATCCAAGTTCGGTTATACCCAGTCCTAAGAGTTAGTCACATATTGTTTATTTTAAATATATATTCATTGTCATCCACTCTTTAATTTTGCTTCCGAAGACATTCTTGAATCTTGAATCTTGAATCTTGAGAGATCGTTGGCATATTCCATTACAAACATAACGTTTTACATAAAAAAATATTTTGGGACGACTTTCACGACCTTTCCTTTGTTGCTATGCTAGGACGGGTTCCACACCGATGTCGACGTCGTCATCGGAACAGAGGTGGGATGTCGTTTTGGGCACTCCCTGTCAGCGTTAGGCGATATCAACCAAGATGGATTTAATGGTGCGTATGGCTGATCAGCAATATAATCTGTGGGATGATCCAACTTTTTCCTAATGACATGGATGTGCATTAAAGCAGTTTAATTCTCAAGACCAAGAGGTACTAACACGGTTAACACCCATTCATGGATTTTGAGAGCTTCCTTACATCCATTTTCTTTTGTCAAGCTTACATATGATTTAGATGCATTGTGATATTGCTTTATGTTTTTTATACTATTTAAATTTGGTTGATTATTAACGAGAAAAATGTTCGAAGAAAGAAAAAGATTCAAAATTAACGTTATCATGGTTACTAAAAATCCAATTATTTCCAACTGCTTCTTTTTCTTGGTCTCTGTCTCTATCTCTCTCTCTCTGTTTGTCTGTCTGTCTGTCTGTATGTCTGTCTCTGTCTGTCTGTCTGTCTGTCTGTCTCTCTCTCTCTCTCTCTCTCTCTCTCTCTCTATTTCTCTCTTACACCTCTCCCCCCCCCCCTTTCTCCCATATGCTTACTATCTCTCTTTCTTTCGCCAATTCGCTCTCTCTCTCTCTCTCTCTCTCTCTCTCTCTCTCTCACCGACTTTCTCTCTTTCTATTTGCCTTCTTTTATATTATTCTTCATATATCGCTCTCATTGCTCCGTTCCCTACTTCACTTCAATTATCTCCGTGTAAATTCCGCACCCATCTCCCCCATGTCTCTTTCCTTCGACTCCCTTCTTATCATTTCTTTATTTCTTTGCCTAGATCTGGCAGTGGGTGCTCCGTTTTGCGAAGGAGGAGAGACGGGGAAAGTATTCATCTACCACGGTAGTGGACCAAACGTGCGACTGAATTTATCCCCCAAACAGGTCTGAATTCATTTTTCCCGTATTCGAAATGTTCTTTGCAAATCAAACTGCTTCCCCTTAATATGCTTCGTATGCACTTACTAAGAGCATGGTCTTTTGTTACGCGAAAACAATTTGAAAAAGGATCCTTTAAAATGTTGTCAGCGAAACAAAGTGTTCATAGTTACTATTGGTGCAAATATGCAAATACAATTTTAATCCTTATTCACGTGTATTTTTTTTTTTTTTTTTTTTTTTTTGGGGGGGGGGGTGGGGGTACTTGTGTGTTAATACATACCAATGCAATAGTATTATCACCCGTATGTGCAGCACTTTCCATTATTTAAATGGTGACTGTCTATTAGGCATTGTATCGCAGGCGATGAGCCATTATGTGATTTTCGGGGTAGTGAATGTGATGGTGTTTCCAAAAATATAATTTTTGTTCAGTATTGTTTGTCTGATATTCGTTCAACTTTCACTACCTCTCCTCTTCTAATATAGATCTTTTGTGCAAAATGTGTATGTTAAACCAATGCTCATAATAAACATCATATCAAATATGATATTATGATACATTATGTTAGAGTGATGGAGTGGTATTCCGGAAGAAAGCTGTCTTGGCTATTCATGTAGTATTCTGGAAGTCTCAAATAAAAAAAAATGGATTGAAGGGGACTGAAATCGAAAGCCATGTCAAAATTGAAATTCGTTTTTGAAAAACCATCCCCACGTATCTCCTCTGCATGGTTTAGGTACTGTCTCCCTCTTCGTTTGGAGTGAGGCTAGTTTACTTTGGATTCGCCTTGTCTGCAGGATTGGATGTTGACGGCAACTCGTATCCAGGTGAGACAAAGTAGCAATCGTGAGATATATACTGCTTTTCATCCTTTCTCTTATTTTCTTCTTTCCCCTTCTTACTCCTCCTCCCACTCGTTCTTCCTCTTCTCCTTTTTCTCTTTCACATTCTGTTATTTTACTTATTTACATTCTTTTCAATTTTGCTTTCATTTGATTTCTCTTGTACACATACTCCTTGTTATTTGTCAGGGTCTTTCTTCATTTTTCTTTCATTTGTCTGTAATTCGAAAAGAACTTTTCGTTCCTCTCTTATTAAAGATTAATCAACAAAGGTGATATAATGATAATTTTCTCCCCTTTTTTATATTCTTTCTTCTATTTATTTTTTACATTTTTTTTTGTAATCTCAATCTCTCGAAAGACTGAATTTCAAAACATAGTTAACCAAATATCCACGTTTAGATTGACAGTTTATAGGCCTTCTCGTTTCTTTTTTTTTTTTTTTTGCCTGAGTGCAGCGTTCATTTTAAAAAGGATGATTGTTCTTTATCGTCTCCACAGATCTAGCCATAGGAGCACACCAGTCACAAACAGCGGTTCTTCTTCGGTAAATAATATATATATATATATATATATATATATATATATATATATATATATTACAAATGTTGTGAATGATAAACTTCAGATTTATGAAATGATAAGCCAATTTACCCTAACTGATTTTATGGTCTTGTCTTTTAACTCGCCCACTATACGTTAAAAAAAATGGCGTATGTGTATGTTTGAGTAACGTGATTTGATACGGTCATACTTCACGAATTGTCTATGATGATGCTTTCAAGCCGCGACTGTACAATGGATACCATTAAAGGATTCGTTTCTTATGATGCATGACGTAATACACATACAGTAGTTTACTGCGACACAAGCTACTGATGTCCACGTTACTTCTTTCATCACCGTTTTAGTAGCTGAGCTGCAAGCGGAATTTGGTGTATCAATCTTTTCATCAAAAATAATATCATACCGTTGCATATAAGACGTTATAGCAAAGACAAAATTCGTCCATTTTAGCTAGTACACATGTACCGTTATCAACTTGTATGGCGAATTAATCATGTTTATCACCTTCTTATTGACTCATGGACATTACTTGTGTTTATACTCTTTTCTATTTAATAATATTATGTGGTGTTGTCTTTCTGAAAAGAGATGATCTCAAACGTCACATCTTTAATTCTTTTTGACAAAAGAACCAGGCCGGTTGTGACAACGATAGCTTCTATTAGCAGCGATACCTTGCCGATCAACCTGGATATCATAAATGTTATTTCCTCCAGCGGTGAAGACGTGACTGGGTAAGAATCGTTCAACCCTCCTAGAACCTATGACACACAAATCCGTACTAACTAAATGGTATTGTTGTGACACGTGGCTTAGAAAGTTTAACTGCAGTAAGCAAAGGGGTGCGGCTTAATTGCGATTTTCAAGGAATTTAACGTGTATTAATAACCATGTGTTCTAAAATAATGGCGGTATAGCAGATTACGCGGCAGTCGCGTTGCTCAGTATGTGAGTGGAGAGAAGCTAGCCCACAACAACGCGGGCTAAGTGATGAACGGCGTTAGCACCTACTTCAGACACTCAATCTCAACAGTGAATCTAAATTAGTTTATATTCACCACAACATGTCAGTTGACTCTTCGATGGCTCGTCGTAAAAATATAAGAAATTGTTAAGAATAAACATAATGAGAACACTTGAGAAAAAATAGCGAGCACATTTTTGCCATTCTGTAGCAATGAAAATTGTTCACACGCAACAATATTCATACAATGATTTAACGTAAAATCGCATAAATGTTTTGATTTTGACCCGGAAGCACAATATTTTCCTTTAGGTTCAACGTGAGTGTCTGTCTGGGCTTTGAGGGAAACGGTCTGCCTTCCGACACCACCCTCGGTAATTAACTGTCACTCACCTATTACTGTAACCATGGTTACCGGCAATTCACACACGCTTTAAAGCCCCCTCCACACTTATTCGGCATCAGAAGGATTCAAGCAGAACCAGCCGGAATGAAAAAAATTCAAAATTCGAGCCATATTCTGGAGGGAATTTCGAATTGATCTAAATAGGTGAAAATGTCGTTCGAATGCGGCATGACCTCAGTGCTCCACAGTAACTCCTCAACGCTGACTGACGTAGCAGCAACAGCTAGCTGTGCTTTTATGCGATTCGATTCTCCCACGAATGCGATCGGAATGTTTCGAATGTTGTTGAAATGTAGCCAGAATGTTTGGAATGCAGTCAGAGTGCCTCGAAAGACACAAGAATGGACCTGAATATTTGGAGTGCTTTCAGAATGCAATTAGAATTGTTAGAATGTACTTCGAATATACAGGAATGTGACAAGAATTTTCATTCCGACGGCATTCCGGCTTATTCCGCCTCTAGTGTGACTAGGGTATAAAAAGCATGATAGAGTACCGAAGTGGTGTTCATTGTTACGCCAGCTTCTGGTTCTAAACAACATCTTTCCAGTGAGACTTTCACTGGTGCCACATTGATTAGCGGCTAGTGCCGGGCACTCAAAAAGAGGGAGAGATGTAGGGAGAGAGAGAGAGAGAGAGAGAGGGGTGGGGGGCGGGGGGGGGGGGGTAGAAATAGATGGGGGATAGAGGCGGACTCCTCTGTCCATTGGTGGCAGCTAAAAATTCGCTGACCTGAACATGACGACAGCAGAACACATACTGAATTATATCGTGAGTCAGCGAAACGATGGTTGCAAAATATTCTGAAAACTTAGGTGATAAGTTACACTACTGAAATGCTCGGAGAACAAGTTACAAGCAAATTCCTTGAAATATTCACTGCTATCTCATTATTTGTAACCTTACTGTTTGTCGAGTTTTAAGTACAATTCAAATTGTTTCTCTGATTTTGTTCTCCTCTATATCTTAAAATGCGTTGTCAGAGTTCTCTTATGAGGTCGTCATCGATTCGACCCGGCAACCAGTGAATCGTCGTGCCGTGTTCGAGGCTGACGACCAGTCCTCTACGACTACAACGATGAGCATCACGATCATGGAACCGAAATGTAGTCAGCACCTGGCATATATACTCGTAAATTATGTCAATCATTTTATTGATTATGTTGTTTAGCCAATGCCGTATAGCTATAGGCTATACACAAGTCACGTAGACCGAGTTATGACGGCAGCGGCAACGACAGTGTGATATTGATAATAGCTTTGAAGGTGGGGACCATAATGAATTGCTATACTTTATTCTTGTCTTTATATTCAGTTTTTGTTATACAAATTAATATATTGAAGACGGAAACTGGGTCTGCTTTCCCAGAACTTAGTCACTGTGTATTACACATATCAAGTTTATGATTTTTAGTATACGAGTCAGCATGGAGGCCAATATAGATATTAAAACAAGATGCACTCAGTAGTCAACAGAATTGGACATAAACACACATACAACACTTCACTCTTGCAAATATCGGGAAAGTTGTTTTCATTTGTACTCCCATGGTTTGGCAGAACCAAACAAAATGACTGATGATGATGGTGATAATGATTGTGGTAATTACGCTAATATTAACATGATTAATGTTACTTAGTTTCAACACTGACTATTAAAACCCTGTAACCTCTTTATGTGTGTCACTATCTTCCTTTTCCCCACTGCAGCCCTCTATTCGTGATAAACAGACACCGCTCACATTGTCTGTGAACTATCATCTGCTGGAAGGATCTCCAACTCAGAGTTCTTTGGCACCAGTCTTATCTGACACAGTGAACCCCCAGTCTACTAATTCAGTGAGAAAATATAGCCTTGCTCCAAGCATGTTGGAACCTTTAAATCTAGACTGGATACTATAGAGAAATATTCTACATCACGGTTTCATGAGACTTCAAATATTCAAATGGATGATTTTGCCTTATTTGAATACAAATAACAAGTGTCGAGCTCAATGTTCTTTTCTGTAGATGCTGGAAAGTGAGATTACCAGCCAATCGTCTGCGAGATCATTAGGTTCTCTTAAATCTTTACTTGGGATTTTTTTTTTTGTAATAATCACGACACTGCTATGAATCAATTATGACCACTCTCTATGTTGCCTAAATATTGTAAAACTGTTTTTGTGTTATTAATAGCAATATCATAGATTGCAGCAAAGGATCCACTTGAAAAGTTTATGACCCAAAATATGATATCACCAACAACTAATAACAGCTACAACATTTTTATGTAACGAATTTGTCAAGCAGCGTAGGAAAAGTTGACATCAAAAGCAGTTTGTATAATTTTTGTTAGTCTTCTTGTTTTCAACTTCGTTAATATTGAACGTTAAAGATACTAAATACCATATTTTCGTGGAAAGAAGCATGAATACACGACAAGTTAATTTTCCATTAAATCGCGATGACTAATTATGACATTATATAATGGATACTACGTTATGATCTTAAACAAACAATTCTTGTTTTGTTTTATGTTCAGGTCTCCTTTTCGAGACAGTGTCATAATTCAACGTGCTACCCAGACCTTGTAATCACCGCGACTGTGTAAGAATACGTAATCATGTAATTTGAATAGCTCATCATAATACATAATCAATGCAGCGATGTTAATATCCTTTGCTCTATTTTCTTTAGTGTTAGCGACCTTTCATGTGCTTATGTAGCTTGCCTGACTTTTATTTCTATATTGGTATCATTATTAGTATTATTTCTCATCAATATAATTATGATAATAAATATCGATGTTTGTCTTTATAACGAAACAAGTATTTGTTATTAACACAACCGACGTTCTGTTTGTAGCAATATTTCTTATATAATGTTTATGTCAAACTATATAAATTTCCCACATGAATGGAAAAGAATACAATTAAATCATAGATGTGTTATAGTGATCTAATCAGCGGTTTATCATGATTACTTTTCTACCCATGAAGGTTACCGAATCGGTTGATCGTCGGTCAGTCTGACACGGTCACTCTCAGTGTCCACATCGAGAACAGAGGAGAAGACGCCTTTATTTCGGTCCTTGAGATCGATGAACCAGAAGGATTATTCTTCGTCAGCATTGATCGATCGCAGGCGGTGAGTTTACTGTCGATTAGTTCGCCGCGTACTTTTATTCAGCGTTCTATGCTCCTTAAATTTCAAATCCAACAAATATCGTAATGAGTCACATATCATTTTGAACGATAAAGACTTCAAATATGCGTATGTTTTCTCTCATTCAAACAGCATACCATCGTATCATGCTCTCTCTCAATGACGTCACGGGTGTGTGACGTAGGCAACCCCATCCCAGCGGCGGGACAGGTCAGTTCATAAACTACTTTAAGGTAGTTTATGTCATAGTTGTGGGTTTATTAGATAACTAGTTAATTGGTTTGTCAGTACTCTTTTTACCTTCCAATCACAGGTTTTTCTTTCTTTCAAAAATCGGCAAGAAATAGGGATGAGTGCGCATTTTACCTGTAAATACATTACTGGTCAAAGGCTTATATTTGGAATAGATTTTAATAAATTTTGCGCGTTGGGCATCTAATAAGTTTTATAGTAACTTAATCTTTTCAGCCTACTTCTAATAACAGAGAAAGAAATTTAAATGAGATTTTTTTTTCATGAGAATCTATTACTTCATAATCGAGATCTGATCATCTATAGCTAATGAAATGCATAAAGTTAATGACAAACAATTATTTCAATGAAAACAAAAACGCACGCGTAATTATATTTTAGTGCATTTTAGTGGAACTTGTTTTGCATATGTTTCATGTTATTTCAAGCATTTAAAAAATGTCCGCGCGTGCGCACGTGCTCGCACTTTTTTCCGTACGAAACGAAAACTCAACGCAAGAATTATGTTCTTTCACTGAAGTACTGTTTCTGACACTACGAACATGCCTGTAATAACAAGGTCGCGCGGTGCATCAAAGATGAAAGTCTGCGCGTGCGTCAATACGCTTTTGTGTGCAAATAATGCAAAAAACATGACTACCTTCAATCGGCCATAGCTCCTCAGAATGGCTGGTGACCATATTTGTTTTAATATTCTGAAAGAGTATAAAGTGAAAATGTGATTTCATGTCAGATTTAGCCCATGAATTGATCGTGATGACATAATATTTCAACATGAATAGAAAAATTAATTTGGATGAATTTTTTCACCCGTTTGAGCGTATCTCGATCAGTAATCCAGTCTCTGTTTTCTCCCAAATTTCCGTATGTTGTAGCTGCGACCTTGCTCTATGGTAGAAGTTACCTTCATTTTTCATTTTGACGTTTTAACGGTGCAAATTTGATTATATAAGCACTTATCTCAAAATCAGACGTATGTACGTGTTATGTCAATAGAAGGGGCATTTCAATCATGAAATGACATGACGATCTTCGACGAGCTGTATCTCGCTTATGTTGTTGTCTTACTCTGTAAATTTAGTATGCTAATCTACTAGCTTTCAGAGTTGTGGTCTCCGTTTTTTATCAGATTTCGAGATCATGCTGAAATTTCAGCGTGAATATTGATTTCTAAATCATTCTAGCCCCTCCTATGCATTACGTGTTAAGTGAATGTGAAGATTCGTGGATGTATTGGTAAGACATTGTGTGTAAGAACGCGCAACCCCGGTTCGAATTCTGGTGTAGGTAGGATCATTTTTTCACTCCCTTTTGCAATGTGACTTTTGCCACCTTCTTTCGTTCTATCCCTCATTTTGACATTTTGTTTGAGATTTTCGTCCGCATTTTTTTTTCTCGCCACTTAATCTTAAAAGATTATTAATAACATTAGTTTAGCACATACACGTGGCCATTCAAGCAAGTCTCTGAAATGTTAGTATGTTAATGATGCGCTTTATAAGCTTTCCTCAGCGCTGCCTCTGAATTCCGATGAATAGATTATGTCACCATGTATGGTCTATGGTATGCATTTACCAGCCCGTGTCTTTAAATGAATTTACAAATACAGACCACCTTATACTTGTCCGCAAGTATATCTTGTTCCACTTTAAAATCATAACGAATAGTTACCTAGTTAAAATGTTTCCATTGATACCATGTGTACGTTTGTTGTAAGTCTGTTTCTGGTTTAATCATACAGTACAATCACATTTATGCTAAATCGGGGTTTGATTATAAATGAATTTGCCTGCAATTGTGAAAACTTTCTTCTTCGCGTCAGCACAACCATGTTCCCTTTGTTTGATTTCTAATCACTACCCAGATCTCGATTGACTTCAAATACCAATCTTCAGTGTACAGCACGTTTACGGAGGGTGTGAACCTTAACTTGACAACGTACAGGTGATATTAAAGATTATACCACTTTCTTCTTCGTCTTTTTTAAAGTCTTAAACCTGTTTTTGCTAATCATGATTTGAAAATTAGTGATCATAGATAATAAATATAATTAGTGTAAATACAACGTCTGGCGCTTTAATCATATACATTTCCTAATATCTCAACGAAATAGTTCAAATAGGAGGTAATAACCTCTTCGCATCTAGATGATTCTCTCCAAACATCATTTCGACGTCTTACTCCATGATAGGAAAAAGGTAGCGAAGGTCATAAATTGAAGAAAAGAAGACAAGTATACATTTCGACTTGAAATAGCCATCTCATAATGAGGTGTGCGATATTCCTCATCTGTGTGGTAGTTTTCCTTCAAACCCAGTAGCCCATTGTCACAACGGTGGCTTAACGTAAACTAAACGTAGACTAACTTTCTGGGGAGCAATATAAATCATCTGATGCCGTCACAAAATCATACCAATGGGTGATGTCAGCTGTTCGCTGTAATTATCAGGTGGACAAATTCAGTATACCATTATAATAAATTAAATCAATAGTAATTGATCATGTTGTGTTATTTGGCGTCCCATACGTTAGTCCAGCTTCATTACACTATTTGCGTAATACCTTTGTTCAAAATACGGGGCTTTGTATAGTTTGTATGTAGGCCGCTATTTGGTGCTTTATGCTAAGCGACATTGTATGAAACTAATGTTGTTTTTCCTTTCAATATCATGACTTCCTTGCAGTATCGATGATGAGAAGCCAGAGTGGATGGCTGACAATGCAGTAAGCGTGGTCTTAGACGTCTTTGCTGCAGCCAATCTCAGCTTACAAGGGTTTGTCTCCAGAACTTGACTCTTGTGCACTTTTCCCTTTCGAAAAAAAAATACCTGGTTGGGATGTTCTCTTAATTTGCTTTTCAGTACATTGGTGATTTGATATTGAAAGAGTGATTCTTTGTTTAACTCTCTCCTAACCATTGTCATGTGGATGTGTACGAAGCCAAAATGGTTTTCAACGCCTAGCTGGAACATATAAGGATTAATTTGTTTTTTAATAATTTCTGTAACTGATAATGGCAGTTCAGTTTTCATGAATGTGGTAATGCGTTAATTTGACTTTTTTTGTTATACAATACCTACCCCCTCCCCTTCATATTCTCTCTCTCTCTCTCTCTCTCTCTCTCTCTCCCTCTCTCTCTCCAACCATTGTCATGTTGATGTGTACGAAGCCAAAAGGGTTTTCAAGGCCTAGCTGGTACAAATAAGGTTTTTTTTTATTATTATTAATTTCCGTAACTGATGACCGCAGTTCAGTTTTAATAAATGTGGTAGTGCGTCCAGTTGACTTTTTTTTTATTGTCCCTTATATTAAATTTGTTAATGCGTATATCATCGTGGTCCGTCTTGTATGTTATACGGAAATCATAATAAAATGCATGCACATCTTCTTTACCCCTTCCCTCATCTACACAAACAGTGCGGCGAGCCCAGAGAAACTAATCATCACGGAATCTGACTTCCCACCTGACCGCAATCGATCAATCAACGATAATATCGGCCCTCTTATGACGCATACGATCTCTGTAAGTCGATTAATTTTTAAAACCATTCTGTTCGTGTCATATTAACAGTTATATAAAATCCAGGAGAATACATGTAATAAAAAATCAATTTCTTATATCCGTGGCAGAATACACGTAGGCCTATGCTTCCCAAAATTGCAATATTTGTTGGTTTTGTTTGGTAATTACATGCTTGGCAAACTATTTCGTGAAATTACAGTAGTCACAACAGTTATTTCGCGAAATTACAGTAGTCGTAAAGGTTTTAATCTTTAATTTCCACCGAGATATATGGACACATTACTGGAGCTAGTTCATTTGAATGATTACATCATGTCGGATATCAATTTTTTTACAAGTCAAACATAACAAGTCTGGAAAACACAGAAGGATGTAAAAACTGGTCTGATTGGAACAAAAACTATTGACACTGTTTTTGCCTGATGTAACTTAAAGGGAAAATACTGTACTGGGAAGACGAAAAGGCCTCCAAAAGGTGACCATGAGTAATCTTCTTGCCAATGGTCTTAAATTCATGTATTATCCATTTTTAGAAAGTTTCTGAAAGATATTTACTCTCATATGATCCACATTTGGAGTAATTAGTGATTAAATCACAAATCCTCAAAATGTTGGGCCCAAACATTCTGAGGATCTGTGATTTAATTATGAATTACTCCAAATGTGGATCATTTGAGGCCAAATATCTGCCATTAAGTTTCTAAAATGGCCAATACATGAATTTAAGACCATTGGCAAGAGGATTGCCCACGATCACCTCTCTGTCTTCCCAGTACAGTATATGCCCTTTAATCATTAACATACCTCGATTGTATCCTCAATTCTATAGCTGCTGAACCACGGGCCAAGTTATGTAGGCGATACAACGATTGAACTGCTGTGGCCGAGTAAACTGCAGAATGGAGATGTCCTGCTGGATATTGAAAGCGTCACCATGGAAACAGGTGACTGTTCGGTGACAAGCAGAAGGAATAATCACATGGCCGAAGAGGTAGGGATGCACGGAGATACCGAGGTTCCCTTGAGTAATCATGTGAATGGAAAGGATTCATGGGTCAATGTATGAATAACGAATTAAGGGACATACTGTAATATCCATTTTAAGGCGTCAATTTTGCTACAGCCTCGAAGTTGTCTTCAGGTACACTTAATTAGGCAAGTTATTTCCAATTTGTATTTTATATCTGTATCTTTGCATTTGTTCATCAATTGTTTGGTTGATAAGTCGATATTGAAGTGTCAGAAAGTGTGTTTTTACTTTTTGTGATAAAAACTAACAACAAGACAGATGTGTGTTTTCTCTTTGTTTTGTTTCTTGCTTAAACATTTCTGTAAGTACATCTGTATTCAAACATTTTTTTTTTGAAGCAATGTGAAAAATTAAAAGTTGTCATTTCATGTCAGGAGTATCAAATAGGTATGAAGGGAGCAAATACTGCCCCCCCCCCCCAATAATTAACCGATTATGTGTACATAAAGAGACTTTCATTGCCTTTCTTCAACCCCTTTCCGCCTGTATCTTCTTCTTCTCTCTCTAATCCCCCCTCTCCCACCCTTACATTCTCTTTCTCTTATTCGCGCATATGCATGTGCGTCTGCCTCTTCCTGGCGAAATCTCTCTACTTGTCTTTCTTTATGTATCTTTCTCTACCCCTATCATTGGTATCCCCCCCCCCACACGCACACACCCACCTCTTTTCTCTCCCCTCTCTCTCTCTTCATGCTCTTCCTCTATTTTATTATCGCTCGTTCTCCCACCCCTACCCCATTATTCTCCCTCTTACACCGCCCTTCCCCTTCCCATCCGTTCTTATCTTCTCCTCCACCTCTCGGAATAGACCATTCTCACAACATTCGACCGAGTGAACAACATCACTCTGTACACGCTCCGTGCTGACTGCTCCGCTGCATCGGAGTGCATGGTCGCTCGATGTCCAGTACACTCCCTCGCGCCGAACATCGACTCTGTGATCGTCATCAGTGCAATATCGAGGCTGGAGGCAGGGACTACCCTAAACGTGAGAGGCCGAACTTGACAAATTAACCAAATGTTAACAACTGAAACAGTACAGTTTAGCCTGCTTTATTGATTATCAGTATCGGAAGGCCACCTACGTTTAAAGGTCATAAGTTTGGTTTCATTTGAGCAATGTTTTCTTTTAAAACCTGGGCTCTGTTGCATAAAGCTGACCATTAATGGCAACTCTGCCATCAATGTTCACTTACATGGTTTTATATTCTTTTAAAATCTGGGTCCTGTTGCATAAAACCGACCATTAGCCTAATGGTAACTCTACCATGAATGTTCACTTCCATGGTAACATCGCTTGACAGCCAATGAGATTCAAGGTTTCCATAGAAGTTACCATCGATAGCAAAGTTACAATCAGTTGTAAGTTCAATATAACAGGGCCTACATGAAAGAATCCTGTGCTTTCATACATCATGCTAATACGACCACATTTCATGTCACCCTTAAGTGGCCTTTCTATACAGGTTTCACTGTGTTCCTCTTTGGACTTTCCAAATCTGAGAGGCTCAATTTGACATAAGAATGAATATGAATATATAATTTTGAATGCATATGAACGGCAAGCAAATCGCAGTACTTGAGTGTCAAATTCCTGTGTAACTACAGTGAGCTTGCTTTAACGACCTCCATTCTATAAAGACGACATTTCCGTCTCCATTGAGAAGTGTTAGTCATTTAAAAAACTTGTATTAAAGTAACCTGTGGCCATATTCATGAAAGCTCACTAGCCTAGCTGGTTACTACAATGCATGTATTTCGATGCACTTTTGTAACTAATTAGGCTGTAAGGTTTCATGAATATGTATAAGACTTGTTCATAAAGAGCTAGTTTCTTGTCTTTT
The DNA here is from genome assembly GCA_963669155.1 of Arbacia lixula. NCBI lineage: Eukaryota > Metazoa > Echinodermata > Echinoidea > Arbacioida > Arbaciidae > Arbacia > Arbacia lixula. The sequence goes on along the minus strand of OZ022589.1, from coordinate 20,165,161 downwards.
GAACGGTATTCTGATGCAGGTTTAACGTTCACAACTGAATAAACAAAGAAATTTTAGGCATACACCCAGTAGTAAGGATAGCGTGCTCCATCCCGTAAATGAACGGAAATCAAGTCAGACAAAAATCTTGGAAACCAGACGGGATTTGAACCTGCAATCTGCTGCTTACCCGGCAGCGACTTAACCACGCAAGCTATTTCTAGTTCACGGGTCAAGACACGACCACAAGGAAACAAATGGAGCACGCTATCCTACTACTGGGTGTATGCCTAAAATTTCTTTCTAAATTGAAATTACCCCAGAAAGCCCTTTCACTAAAATCTAGCTGAATAAACTTTGAAGCCAGGATATCCCTTTTGCAGATCAAAACATACCACTTTGTAGAAAAACAAAGAAAATGCAAGAAACCATTGTATAAAAAGTTCCCACCTAATAATAAAGTTCGAAGCTGAGCGGAAAATGAGCAATCGCTCGATTTCGAGATTGAGATTTCATACACGTTATCATGGTTATTGTTGGGGTATACTGCTGATTCCTGCCGAGTTTCATGACTTTTGCACGTGGGCCACTATGTCTTTAAAAACGGAATTAATTGTCTTGCAGACTAATATGGACGTGTTGATATCATCGGTGGAGTTAGTAGTGTCTGCCTCAGCCGTGGTCGAGGGGTCGATCTACGCCACCATACCGTACTCGCCGCACCCTGTAGTCTCTACGATCACGGTAAGGCTCGTTATATTTGTTATGTCAAAATGATGATCAATATGATAATACAAATCATAATGACATTCAGATGATTTTATAAACAATATGATAACAAAAATCATGCAGACATGCACACAGACATGCGAACACAGAGATGTGGACATATTGGCTTTTATTTACAAAGCTGGTTTGACGTAGGTTGCGTACTAAAGGTAAACTTTTATGAGGGCAAAATGATTAAACTGACTTACAACATCAATCTTGACTTCATGGCAGTATCACGACATTGAGTGATTTCAATAATTCGCTGTAATAATCATGTAGACCAACACAATATACTAAAGTGATTCCTAGGACGAAATCCATTATATTAAAGCATTGATGATGTTTCATGCTGTTTTATTTGGCGTCCTCTATAGTTAATCCAGGTTTAATACACTGCTTGCGTCAAACCTCTGTTCTGAAAACAAGCCAATATGTATGTACTGTGCTTGTCATGTGTATGCGTAATTGTGCGTATGTGTGTTGATGTGTTTATGTTTGTGTGCGTGTATGTGTGCGTGTGTGTCTATGTTAATTTTTGTATCCACGGAGGTTTAAGTTATATGGAGCACCGTTAACCGTTTAATTAATACAGATTCATTGTTCTCTTCTTCTAGTGACAAACAAGTGCTTTACCAAAAAAAAAACTTTGATCCCCATGTTCGAAGCCGCCGATTCTCTGGATAAACAAACTAGGATGCGTAGAAGAATTTGGGGAAATACCCTCATTCAATATGCTTGCACAGTTGTGACATGTAATACCTACGATGCATCTATAAAGATTCAATCGAGGAATATTGTCACAATAACTTGATGTGAAGTTGCAGTACAAAAGTCTCGACTTAACACTGTTCCGCATTATATTCCATTTAAACGTTGCTGGAAATGTTACTTTAAGATATTTTCCTTTCAGAAAAGTAACATGACAAAATGTGTGCCAAGCCGCGCCAAAAGTAGAATTTTCATCTAGGAAAGTACCAGATTTCGTATTCGCTCGTCCTTATTAGCTATATACTAAGCACTTACTGACAACATCGAGAGTTCATCAGTGAAAGCTGAATGGAAGGATGTATAGGAATATACATGACCTATTGTTAAACAATCGCGTATGCGATCATATTGTTGAGCAGCTGCCAATCATGGCAGCTTCGAACCTTGTTCAAAGGGATGGATATCGATTCATTTAAACACCCTTGCTATATCACTGGCTTGGTAGCCGGCACAGTTGCTACTTCACGCCAAGCGATTAGAAATCAGACACCATTAACATGATCTAGTTCTATTTGTGTGCTTTTCATGACAGGTGGAGACGTTAGTCCAGCTGCAGTATGACGTGAGAGAACCCACCGTCATCCAACCTACGCCCATATGGGTCTACATCGTGGCGTCCCTGGGTGGTCTCCTCATCCTGATCATCTGCGTAGCAGTGCTTTATAAGGTAATATGATACCATATTCAGTCATCCTTTATATTTGCTAGCGGTGCTTCATAACATAATACAATACATTTTGACTCTTCCTCGTTATCTGCGAAGATGCTTTTCACAAAGTAAAATGAGATATTTTGAATCATCCTCTTCATCTTTGTGGCGGTTCATTACAATGTGACTTTTAAAAGATATATGCACTCATCCTTAGTATCTGAGTCAGCATCTGCGAGCTGTTTTTTTTGTTTGTTTGTTTAAGGTAATAACAAATATTTTTACTCATATTTAGTATCTTCGTAGCTGTTTATCAGGTAATACAAGATATATTCACCCATTCTTTTTATCTGCCTAGCTGTCGTTTAGGAGATAATATAAGATATGTTAACTATTCGTTTTTATCTCGGTCGATACTCTTTACAGGTAATATAAAATGATTATGTCGAAACTATGCATACCTTAGGCGTACATTTATAGTAATACTCAGACTTTCCCATCTTCCCTCCGAAATAAAGGTCGGGTTCTTTCAGCGCAAGCGGATCAGCCCGATTCAGCGGTCCCAGTTACGGGAGAGTGTCCGCTCTCGCTCGGGAACGAAGTCTGGTCCGAGCTCACCGGAAGCGGAAGCAGCTGAAACGACGGAAGGTCAAGCAGATGGCCCTGAAGTCGATCAGAATGATTCTATGGCGGGCCTGCTCGGTGATAAGTGATTTGAACTAAAAGACTCGTTAAGAACAATTATTGTAAATCTTGCACAATAATGAGTGCTTATGTATGATGTTTGAATAAATGTATTGCTGGAAATGAGGATTTACGGAGTTACGGAGAATGTGTAAGAAGGGCACATGAGCGGGAAATGTGGCGCTCCATGGTAGCCGAACTGCTGAGAGCAGATGACACTTGAAGAGAGAGATTGCTGGAAAATGAAGATCATCTGTTCTCGGGTAGAAGGGTGGGGCCGTGTTACTGCTTCCTTGAAAACATCAAGCTGTTAAGTAAGCTCAACACTGGATCAACATCTGGCAGGGTGTTGAATGGATAGTGCGATAAGCACATAATGAACTCACTATTTTATGATGTACTGAATAAAAATATCGAGACCAATCTTGATATGCTTGAAATGCACAACGTAGCGCAATCTCAAATGTAACATCAAGAGGGAACTCGGCTTAACATCCTTACTTGTTGTTTTTTGTAAGATGTGATGAATTCAATCTTTGTGCGCAATGGACGCACTGAATTCATACGAATCGAATCTGTCTGGGTCACAAAGGGTTAACCTTTCCCGTCTCCTCAGGGGAGCTTCTTTATGGATGATGTGGATCCCACTAGGGTGTTGGCAATAATATACATCAGTGTCCACGAGCCTTAGATATTTATTGAGAGAACAAACAAAAAAACACATACTCCAGTGGGTAGATAACGGTTATATATGATTATTAAGAAATGCAGATGTAAATTTTAATCATCGAATCTTATTTTATTTTGTTGAATCAAATGAGTCTGCAACTGTCTCCCACTATAGGGACGCCAATATCTGTTTTGGTCAGAACGCACATTTCCATATGTTGTGGGGAAGAGAATCATTTAGTAGTGTTTCGTGGTCAGAGAATTTCGTTAAATTGTTTACTATGTTGTAAATTTAATACTTTTTATTTGTATCGGTCACTTGAACGAGCAAGCAATAACTTGTTGGAGAAAAGTAAATAAACACATCTGCATTAAGAAACTAATTAATGGTTTGATGCATCAACTACAAAAAACACCGCCTTACAGATCACTTTCCGAGTGTCTAGTGCGTGTCATACGACTGAATGCACGACTGTCGGTTCGTTCGTTGCGCGCACCAATATGTGCGCATATTTGTGATCGTTTATTTTACAGTATACGCGTGTGTGTGTTGGCGTGTGTATCTGTGTCTGTGTTTTAAAGCTCTTTATAGTACTATTTGAATTGTTCCTGCGGAATTGATCAGGCTGGGTGCTTTTTTAATCCTGGAATATTATAGAGTGAGACGTAAGCTGAGCTCACTCACGCGCATGATAGTCATGATAGTTTATCGCTGCGTCAGTAGAAGGCCTCACATCGGTGACAATTTTGCCCAAATCACTCATCCAGTATTTCATTAAAGATTTATTTTTGGTGATTATATCGTGTACTTCGATTTTAATGAACAAATTGGTAATAAAATTGTATAGCTCGATGCCCTATGTACTAAGTAATTGGGGCGCCGGATGATACAATTTCACTTAAAGAGCAACATATGTGACTTTGCAATAAAAGATGATGATACTAGTTCAAATTTCTTAAAACGCCCGATTCTTTTCATAGTTTTCTTTCATTGTGACATTTTCATTTCCTTTATTGTTTTGTCCTGACAAAGACTTTGTTTTCATTGCAATTTCCCCTTGAACCTATGAGCAATTTAACTATGACCTACGTCAGCAGTATTGCCTCTCTGACATATCTTTAACGTGGTCCCATGCGCATATTTTGGGCAAGTTCTACCATGCGTGTACGTCCATACTCGTATATTGCTCACGCACCGATTACTTAAAATGCCCAATTGTTTCATAGTTTTCTTTCATTTCATTTATTGTTTTGTCCTGACAAACACTTTGGTTTCATTGCAATTTCCCCTTGAACCTATGAGCAATTCAACTATTACCAACGTCAGCAGTATTGCCTCTATGACATATCTTTAACGTGGTCCCACATGCGCATATTTTGGGCAAGTTCTACCATGCGTGTACGTCCATACTCGTATATTAGGGACTTTTCGATTGGGTGAACGAGAGTGATGTGACGCCTGGCGGTAACGCGTTAACTCCCTACGTTGAGCCGCTCCTGAAATGCGCACGGCGCGTGTCAGTGATGACCGTTTACTCTACACTGTGTTTAGCTATTCTTCCTGTAAATCGAATCACATTTCGAGTTCGCCACGCCGCATTCCCCGAAAAAAAAGAGGTAAGACAGATGGGTGCGCCATTTTTAAATTTCGTGTACCATATCGGTAGCGTATTTTGGTGCGAGACATCTGTATACCATACTGCTAAATAGTGCTCGGCTGTGATGTCGACCTCGAAGTTGGAAATCGGTCTATCTGCTGCAACCGATAGGTGGCGCTGCGCATTGTGTTTATAAAGCTCTACATATGGTATGAGTGTGTGTGTGTGTGTGTGTGTGCGCGCGCGCGCATGCGTGTTAGTGGGTGAGTGTGTTTGTATGTACCGATTGAAGATCTTTATTCCGAACGTTCATTATTCCGAGGTTTCGATTGTTCGAAAATGAAATAAGGTACAACAAATAAGAAGGTTTCGTTGATAGAGCAAACAGGATTCGTTTATCGGAAAAGTATATCACGCTCCTTAATCAAAATAATTACTACTTAAAGGGAAAGTTCACCCTGAAATTATTTTGGTTTCAATAAAAAGAGACAATTGAAAGAAACATATGAGTGAAGGTTTGACGAAAATCGGTCAAAGGAAAAGAAAGTTATTTGATTTTAAAGTTTTGATTTTGTCACGTCACGTGCGAGGTGCTCTCCCATATGTTGTGTACAAAATAAGTTGATCAATTCCTTTTTTCCCTGTTTTTGACAACGGAATGATTTTTTTTTCGTACAGGTATGTGTGTAAAAACGTACTTCTGATAATGTATCAAACGCACGAGTAAAAGGATGCATATCTTTGTGAGAAAATGCAAATTTTCGAGAAAAAAATTGTACACGACATATGGGAGAGCACCTCGCATGTGACGTCACAAAATGAAAACTTTAAAATCAAATAACTTTCTTTTCCTTTGACCTATTTTCGTCAAACCTTCACTAATATGTTTCTTTCATTTGCCTCTTTTTATTGAAAGCAAAATAATTTCAGGGTGAACTTTCCCTTTAATATTGGGTTATTGGAGCAGATTCTTTTATTTTTGAGATCAAGAATCCTATTTTGCTCTATTTTACTCCTATTTAAGAAATGAATGTACAGGTGTACTGGAAATAATGAACCGACATTTGCACGTGTGTCATAGTGAATGGGTGTCAGTGGCGGATCTAGGAAGGGGATGGGGAGGGGGGTAGGGGGTTTAACCTTGGGCTGTCAAGTGAATCTGGGCCTGGAAAATGCAATCATGTGTCCAGACCAAACAAAAGGATGTTTTTTATGGTTTCCATTGACTTCATATCGTATTCGGACAACTACCCCCTCGACAACTACCCCCAGGCAACTACCCCCTCGACAACTACCCCCAGACAACTACCCCCAGACTTCTACTACCCCCTGGACAACTACCCCCAGACAACTACCCCCAAACTACTACCCCCTGGACAACTAATCCCTAGGACAATTACCCCAAGGACATTTACCCCCTAGGACAAGTACCCCCCAGGACATAAACCCCCAGGATAAGGACCCCCCCCCCCCCCCCCCCGGTGAATTACCCCCAGGACAATTAACCCCACGGCAATTAACCCCTAGGACAATTAACCCTTAGGAAAACTATCCCCAGGATAACTACCCCAAGATAACTACCTCCAGAGCAATTAACCCCCTCCCCCCCCCCCCCCCTTCCCGGCAACTAGCCCCTTCCCCAACTGGACGATTATTGGAACTTGAGATAGTCGGTAGGGAGTGAGGAATCTGTGGATCTGGATTGTATGTGTGTGGGTGGGTGGGGGGGGGGGGGGGGTCCAGGGATTCTTCACTTCCTAGCGATTATCTCAAGTCCCAACAATCGTCCAGTTGGGGGACGGGCTAGTTGCCGGGGGGGGGGGGGGGGTGGGGGTAAGGAAGGGGGTTATTTGCTCTAGGGGTAATTGTCTGGGGGTAGTTGTTCTAGGTGGTAATGGTCCTTGGGGGTAATTGTCCTAGAGGGTAATTGTCCTAGGGGTAGTTGTCCTGGGAGGTAATTGTCCTGTGGGTAGTTGTCCTAAGGGGGGTAGTTGTCCAGGGGGTATATGAGTCCGGGGGTAGTTGTCCAGGGGGTAGGGGTCTGGGGGTAGTTGTCCTAGAATCCTTCATATATGCCAAGAACACATTACTTACGGGTGCTTAAACAGCAACTAATCGGATCGGATCGAAAAATGCACGAAAATTACACAATTATATTGGTTCTAATAATACATTCGTTTTGTCTTGTTCTATATTACTGCATAGCGTATCAACTTTCCTAAAAACCGCGCAGACCACTGTGTTTATATATTCATCCAATAACAACTTCGGTTTGCCGATCATTTCCTCATTCAGCTCCAGTCATACCAGTCATACCAGTCTGCCATGACACACAAGCGTCGATTCAATGAAAGCGCATAATGTGAATCGCGATCATTAAATCGCTTACTATCTCGTCAGTACAAACACACGCCTTATCTACGGCGGTGTATTGTCTAGTAGTGTGACGATTACAATCCAATGTTGATTTGTCAATTGTCGTATCGATTAGTACAGGTGTGTCTAACTAAATATGTCTTGAACACTAATTTTAATCAAAGCAGTTTATTGCAATCAAATTAAATGGGATCAATTACGATGAACGTGTGAAACACTAGAAGCGCATATCTTTTCTTCATGAAAGACATTTGATTTATGTGACTGAAAATCAATCCAAAGCGGAGCACGTGCACGCTTGGAGATCGCCTGAACGTTTTCGATGTTGCTGCTCTTGATTTTTGATCTGAGCAAAACTGAGTTCTTCAAACTTCACAACAAAACGACAATAGTTGGACCCTGATCGGAGTGACAATATGGCATTGATATCAAAAACGCGTATAGGACGGTTCTCGGCCATTGTCGTTCTCGTAGCGTGGCTCGAATTATCGCTTCTGTCTCCGATGGATGTCGTCCAGGGCTTCAACATCGACACCTCGGCTCCGATTTTCATTTACCACGATGATGACAAGAGTCAGTTTGGATTTACCGTGGCTCTCCATCGGCAGGGAGATGAGAACATGTAAGTTTAACTCCTTCTCTCCCATATTACATACTTCCCAATGGGAATGGTGTTTATTATCAGTGCACAATTGCCTCGGCGGCGCTTTAAGATTTAATCTGGAAAAGAAGACTATCAAATAAAGCCTCTGTCTTTTTTTGTGTGCTTTTTTTAACATAAGAAGATAAGATAAGAAAGTTTTGATTTTGATGAATGATATTAACTCCGTTGTCAAAAAAACCCACAGAAAAATAACAATTCATCTTATCATACAGGATATAACATATGGGAGAGCACCTCCCAGGTGACTTCACACAATACATTTCAATAGATCATAACTTTCATATCGTCAAACCTTCACCAGTATGTTTTTTTAATGTTTCTACTTTGATTGAAACCAGCTCATCTTTATAGTGATGAGCTATCCCTTTAAAAGTTTTTTTTTTAATCAGATTTTTTTTTTTTAATCAGATATCAAGGATCATTTAACTTGGTTAGATATTCATACCATTATAGAAAAATTAAACATATTGCAATTGCTTCAACATTGAAGTAGGCAAGAAAGGCCAAATAAAGTAAAATAACAAGAGATCAATGCTTTTGTGATTGCGTCACTCTAAAATTCAAGAAAGAATGAAAGAAATTGATGTGTCTTAGTATGTGTGTTTATTCGTAGCTGTGTTATAAATCAATAATCTCAAGCACACAAATGTTGAGGTCCAAATTTGTCCAAAAAATCATATTCAATATTCCAAGGATTATTACAAGGAAAGTGATATATGAAATGTCACAAAATCTGTCTCTAAAAATGACTCTATGATGTGTAAATGTTAGCTTGAATTGAGTTCAAATTGATTTTTAATTATCTTTTTCAAAAGTGTCAAAGGTTTTCTGTTTTTTTTTAACACATATTATGTGCTTCTCTGTTTTGAAACATTTGTCGAAATATCTTTAATTACCCAAACAAATTACTTATTTTATTGGAGGATATTTGAAAGGAGCATTCAAATATATAGATGATCAACACGGTGGAAAATCAATTTTTATTTTCTAAATATATAGACCCAAGAAATGACCATCTAAATGACATAATATCATTTACCTGTGTTAATAAAAGCTAATTATTTAATACTATTCAAACAATTACAAATATCATATTTCAAAGTAATCAAAACAGTGGTTTGGGGGTCCCTTTAACAATCATCAAAGCCCCTTTCACCACCGAAATTATTGAACATTTTGGATTATGTTGAAGTGGATACTTTCCTGTTGCAATCAGTGAGAGTTTGACCCCTTTTGAAACACTAGATTGGCTGCACTATCAGCAACTAGGTAGCATTGTAAGAGGATTCGGGCTCTAATCTTCGTTAAGTTACTTTTAGTCTTTGTGAGTAGCCGAACATGCAAGGAAGCAGCGACTTTGTTCTTAATATTGCTTTGGGGTTTCGAGAAACCCGTCCCTGATCGTGTTGATTATAGAAAAGGCTTACTCCCGTTCTGTTCATACAGGCTACTGGTCGGAGCTCCACGGGCCAACTCGGCCGCCTTCGAGCCCAGTGATGGAGTCGAGCGCAGCGGGGCTGTCTTCAAGTGCCCGATCAACGGCGCGGCATCAAACGCATCGTCAAATTCTGCGTGCACGGAGGTCATACTCGACAACCAAGGTATGGCTATAGAAATATAAACGTCGCCATATTCCGCACTACCGAGTAATTAGGGCGGTTATTTAACGGCATCAAGACAGACATCATTTTGGATAACTACAATTATTACCACTCCTACCCTATGATCACAAGATAGTTTTTATATTTTAAGCACTTCAGTCCCCTTGAAGACAGGTCCAATATATATATATATATGTTTTTCAAACCACGGAAAATGGGAAGGATATACTTTATTACAGCATTCCACCCAATAATAGAGCTGGAAATTGATATTAAGCGAAATTAAAGCAATCAATAGATTGTGTAAAGGTTTGGGGCTTCGCGGTGCACGAGTTCATTGGGAGCAATCCACATCGTACGCTGAGAGGGACAAGGCAGATATGCATGCGGACTATGCTCGATGCGGTTCAAACGGAAACAAATATAATTTTATAACTTTTCCTGAAAATTTTCGTGAAGCTATGGCTGTGAAATTTCGCACGCGTCATTGTGATGTTATACTGCTTATATTATGACTTAGGGAAAAGTGATTTTTTACTTTTGACAAATGGGACACCCTCTCTTTAATGTCTCTGCTGATGCTTTGGGTACAACACTCTTGAGCGAACGTGTGGCAAACACTGAAGATGGGATCAATGTGTCAATCAAGTCATAAGTCTATGCATGTAGAAACCTGTTGGCCCCCATCTTAAAGGTATAATTCATCCTAAAGATAAGTTGGTTCAGTAAAGTATGAAAGACAAGTATAATTGGAGGTCTAACGAGAAGGATTCAAAATTTATGATCTTTTAACATTTTAATTTTGTGACGTCACTTGCGAGCATGCTTTCCCGTTCATGCCGAATGTTGTGTGCAGTATAATTCCACTTCTAGTTCCTTTTCTGTTTTTTACAACGGAGTTTTTCCGTATGTGTGTAAAAACTGTTTTCCAATGATGTGTCAAATGCACAGGTACAATGATACGTACCTTTCTGAGAAATTGCAATTTTTCGAAAAAGTTGTACACACAATATGGTAGAGAACCTCGCTGGCGACGCAACAAAATCTAAACTTTAAAAGGTCATAACTTTCTTATCCTTTAAAGGATTAACATTAACCCTTCACTGATATGTTGTTGTTTTTTTAATGTGAGAGCAACTTAATTTCAGGGCGATATTCCCTTAATTTTTTTTTTTACCCCTTTAAGGTTATGTTTGTGAAATTATCAGTGTTTCAAAATGTAGCAGACTCTACTGCCTAGAGCCATGTACATACAGTGTACTGCGTGCTACGAAGGCTATTAAAGGTTAAGGCCTGGTGTCGGACTATAAATGACAAGTTAAAATATCGATTCAAGTGCTAAAAAACACTAGCCTGTACCTATAACTTCCTCATCAAAAGCCCTATAACTCTGTCGGCATGATATGTACTTCATTTTCCCTGTTTATCCATCGCAACAATTTCCGACACATAACTTGGCAGACAATCAGTAGTTATTAGCCGAGACACTTCCGGTACTTGAGCTACCACGTGGGAGTCATTGAGATCAGAAATACGTTGCACCTTGCATGGTATTCTGATTAATATTGTATATGCTTTAGACAGTGACTTTTAAAGGTGGAAATCCCTAAATATGGAGATATTCATCTACAGAAAGCTTATAAGCCATACAATGAACTTGGATGAACAATATATCACTTCTGAAAGGCTGAAAACAACCGTTCTATTCTCTGGGACAAATTTTCCCCACTGTCATCCGAAACGGCCTTTAGGTTTGACGTAAGAAAAGGGAGGCGTTATTGTGCATCACACATGCCAATCCGCAGCTTCTTTTCCGCCGGAAGCATCGTGCATCTTTAATGAAACTGTGATGGCAATTGCTAGTGGATTAACAGGTGTGATACACAATGGTCATTGTGTGTAGATTGCAGTTAGTCTCTATAGCTGCGTGAAGCATATCCCGGCTGTGACGTACACACAGAGCCACTATCCCTTAGGCGATTTCGTAGGTCAGGAGAGTATCAATTTAGTTAGTAAGTTTGATTTTCATAAACCACAAAACTGAGCACTTTTATGGCATGTTAGCTGCATGAATTGCTTTAATGACTCATTTAATAATAAAATAAACTATATCTATTTGTTTTTATTTCCTATAAGTATCACCTCTTTCGAACGCCGTAAAAAAAATATATACATGTACAATTTACAGCTGAAAAGGTTGACAAAAACGTAGAGAAAGATACAAAGATATATGATTAAGTAGATGGATACATCATTGTATTTTTCAAATGTATATATATAGATGACTACATTATAAATACAAATATATCTATATATATACAAATTAAACTCAGTAGAACGCTTGAATCATAGGTATTTTTTTGTTAACACTAACGTTCATGAATGTGTCTCAACAGATTCTCAGAGGGAACCAAATAAAGAATCTAATTTCGCTTGTCCTGTTGTTTTAATGACATCCACATTTCCATGAGCATAACATTCATCAGCGAATAAAAATAAACAACAGAACCAGACAAGCAAATGGGACTCTACATTTTCTCTGTTCTTTCTGAGAAGCTGTTGTCACACAATTCTATTCGTTATTGTTAAAACACTTAAAAAGGACATGTTGAGAAGACATAATTTTGCGACGATGTCAAGCATGAGTTCAAAGAACAATGATTGATTCATATCCTTCCATAATGTTTATCTGGCTTAGTATATTTTTTTTCAATGATTGAATACGAGATTAAAGTAAAACCGGTGAAATCAGTTTCATAATTTATGAAGTTTGATCACCTCTGACGCCAAATGTAAGAGGAATATTTATGAGAAAGATTGCAAGGGCGAATGCCACTTTTTCACAGATGGGAGGTGTTTTGCAACTCAAATATCACCATGTTAATAAGGGAGTTGAGAGTGTTAGACTGCTACGCATTTCCCATTTTGACATACGGATGTGAGATTTCAAAAGAAATAGAGAAACAGATCAATGCATCCGGCATGTGGTCCCAAGGAAGAATGATGAAAAGTAGTTGGATAAATCATACATAAAATGAAAATGTTTTGTTCAGAGCGAATACCACCATGAAGCTGCTGGCACAAAGTCAGAACTCATGAACCAAAGTGGCTTGGACACTCTCTACGAAAAGAAGGAATTGAAATGCAAAACCTGACAGGGAAAATAGAGGAAAAGAGAGCATGATGAAGGCAACGGACCACATATCTCAAGAGACTTATAGAATGGAGTGGGAAGTCCACTCTAGAATTCATAAGTCACACACGCAACTGAGATATTTGGCAAAAAATGGTCGTCTTTGTCACTAGATAACGGCACTAACAGAAGAAAATGGTCGCCTTTGTCACTAGATAACGGCACTAACAGAAGAACAAGAATGTCCTTTCCTCATGGTAATTTGCCATGTTAAAGATATTCACTGATAATACGAAGATGACATTTATTAAAAATGTATAGATGTATTTGTTTCTATGTTGTATGTAAAAGTTAATGATGTGAAATGAAATGAGATTAAGTTATTATGTGTTTTCTGGTTACCAGGTCACGAGTACTCCGCTGGCAGCCAAACTTCGAATGCTTCAGGGCAGTGGCTAGGTTCAACGATGCAGACCGGTGGACCTGACGGGACTGTGGTGGTATGTCAGGCAACCAGGGGAGTGTTAATTTGAGCTGGGGGTGGGGTGGCGATAGTCTTTTGTAGTGGGAAAACTTATTCTCCTCTCCTCCCCTATGCGCCGTCCATAGTGATTCCCTAAATGCCAGCATTGCATGTATTCTTGTGATGTATTCAAATTAAATCTAATGCAGCACCATGCCCCCCCCCCCCTTACTTCCTGTTCGTTTCAGATGCTCTTGATTGTAGAATGAATGAAGGGGAAAAGAATAACAAATAAGCTTGTAGGCGAGCGTGTAAAAGAAGATGAACAAGATGAAAAAGGGACAAAAGGGAAGTAGGAAAAAAAAATGCAATGCAGCATGAGGAGTGAGAGATAGAATCCATGAGGAGATTATGGATTATTATACATAATAAGGGAATCAATGCCCCTGAAATCCTGCAATATTTAAACAAAGACATAGGAATACTACTTTCATTGAAATTTCCAATAATTTAACATTTCAGTGTTATAAGCTCGGTGTCAGTGGTTTACTCAACACAACAAAAAAGTAAGTCCCCCCCCCCCTCCTCTAAACAAAATATCATAACTTTTTATCGAAGAGGTTTTGGGAAAAATAATTTGGCAGGATTGTTTCTGAACTTATGGACTAACATCTGTGTAAAAATCACATTAATCCAATTAGTCATGCATGAGTGGGAAAATTTTAAAGGCAAATATGTCACTTTTCAAAAATCACAAACGTAATTGTTTTTGCAGTTTTAACAGTACATTTTGGCATTTATTGTGTGATTTTAAAGTGTATTCACTCAAAAGTTACAAGAAAATTACTTCTTATGTTTACATAAAAGGATAAGTTCCATCTTTCTCAAAATACCCAGAGTTTCATTTTTTCACCAGAATAAAGGAATTTTTAAAAGTTTCAATCTCAAGAGGAATGAGTATCTGTTAAACGCTGCTCACTGAACCAGAACAATGGGTTAGGTGTCGGGATAGCTATTAGGCTATCGAGCGATGGATGGTAAACAATAAAAGGATATAAATTATGTACCAGAAATGGAATTCATCAAACATTCATATGACAGAATCCCTAAAATTACCCTTGTGACTTTTGAAAAATGACATTTTTGCCTTTAAAACTTGTGTTCGTATTTACCATAGGCATGTTCGCGTATCGTTCAAACTTATGCGGATTGTTGCATGTACTTGTTGCGAGTGATTCAAAAAATAATTTTCAAAAAATAATTTACATCAATATAAAGAACAATGGAATGGCGACCATTTATTTTTTTAACGCAAAGACGATCTATCGCTTCACTGGAATAAGCACAGTGTAAACGTCCCCGGAAAGTTGGCACCGCATATCAGTATTTTGTGAATGTTCTCTTAACTCTTTGTGTGCTACAAGTGCATGTTATCCCCAGTAATACATGCACATTGCTCAGTACGGTATTGTACGGCATGGAAGGTTTAAAGGGACTATTTGATATCAAACTCTCATTTTGTCATCGTGTTCAGTCTTGTCTACCGAATGCCGTCTCTCAGTAATACGGGAATTGTACTATTCACATTGTGTTAAGCGAATAGGCCGTTTCTATTGCAATAATATTTGAGATTGAGTTCCGCCACACTGCAGAATATTGCCCTTTTGTACGTCTCGCTATCATCACTGAAACAATGTAATATAAAGTGCAATAAGGGATGGTAAAGTTTTTGATATTTTAGTGACAAAATGTTGCAAAGTAAGTTTAAATGCAATTTGCTAACACAAACGATTTTAGAATACGTTCAACATTACATTTGGATCCGTTTACTTCTGAATTCATGGTGCGTAATGATCGTGTTCACTGTTATTACGCTATTTACCTACTATGGTTTCTTTTTTAACATATTTACAGACCCGTGTATAAGTGAAGAAAGGAACCCCTATCGAGAAATTGAGTTTTAAAGGAGGATGTTGAATCATTTATAATATCTCGATTTCGGATAACGTGAAACCTTCATCGATTCTACCATAAAATTCTTGTACCGGGATGTAAGGTTGCCATGGTTACCACTCATTCAGTAGAGCTCTACCAATTATAACGGTAAAATACAACATCAAGGGGATTCCACTTGTTTCACATAAAGCATATTGTAACAAGTCATGATGCATAAGAATACCATTAATGTGATATACGATGATTAAAAGTAAACATAATGTGACACAATGTGATCAGCTTACAACGTTTACAGCCCTTGTACACGGGAATGTTAGAGGGGCCTGTTGATTAAAATTGATACGACACCACTTGGTTATTTAAAAGTAGAGGGTGAGAAAGACAGAATGATACACATCGGCGACATGTTGATGAATATGGTTACCTTCACTTTCGTATATCACCGAAGACATGTACAAGGAACACGAAGGGAATTAATACGCATCGGGTTTTGTTAATAACATTGTAGCGGAAATTGTTTCCTGGTTTCAGTTTCTTCGGGTAAAAATAAAACTCTTTACAAATATAATATATGCAAAAATATGCAAACAATAATATGCATGGCAGGATAGCCTAACAAGCCTTTGTTTCTTTGATGTTGTAGTTTTCTTTCAAAGAATAGTAAGTTTAGATTTCACGATATAAAGCGTGAGGAATTGGAGACAATGTGATATCTTGTTTATAGTCCACAGCTGCATTATTTAACATAATTTCATATTCCATTTTTACTCTCATACAAGCGTATTGATGGCTAAATAATTGGTCCACTAAGGTTGGAATTTTGTATCATGTTTTTACTCTGAATATTTACCGAATTCTCATACAGTTTTAATGAGTGTATTTCCATTGCATGCTTTAGATAATAGTGATTTTATTGTACTATTCGATGATTCTCAAGAATATCCTTTACCTATTTGTAACCCAGAAGGTGCAGATGATTTCGGAAAATACAATAATGAATACCTCAACTCTAAAACAATACCAATTTCTATAAAGCTCGACCCAAGCGACCAATCATCCCGAATTCCAGAATCTAACTACCTAACGGAAAATCAGATTTTAAAAGAGTCGGCAACCCTTTTTTTCATGATTTTTCTCTTCTTCATTTAAATTTAAGAAGTCTTGAAACTTGGACTACTTCAAAACTTTTCTAGACCAGCTTCCTTTTGAATTCTCAGTTATAGGGCTGGGCGAAACTTGGCTTGCGGACGCAAATTACACTTTACATTTTCCAAATTCCAAAAAAAAGTATTAGAGGAGCTAACCACATGGCGATTGTTGCCGACATTGTTGTTATTGAACTCATTATTCCCCGTAAAAACATTATCACTTGAGAAATTTACAAACCACCACAAGCTAACACAAATAATTTTATTGCTTTCCTTGAAAACATATTATCTGCTCCTTCTCTTGAAAACAAAACGTGTTTAATTATGGGAAATTTCAACCTTGAGCTTTTAAAATGTATTACATGTATACACTCTCAAGAATTTGTGATGTTATGCTCTCAAAATCATTTGTACCCCTAATTGATAGACCCACTCGTGTAGCCAACAATTCCTGAGCCCTTAGCGATAATATATTTACTAATGCCATAGGATCCCAACAATTGGGTATATTAATTACATGTAGTTATATGTCAGACCACTTCCCAGCATATGTATTCACGCCTCACAAATTGTCTACTTCACTCCCCGGCCGTTACATGGCAAAAGACTGTATGTGCAAATTCTTACTTTTTCAGGTTTTTACATTTGGGAGGGTTCATTCGAGAGCTCTTTTCATTTATCTAGGTCTCGTAATTCCAGGTATTTTCAATTTCAAGATAGCAAGGGCTATCTACAGTACTTTTTACGAAAATGCCAACTCGTTACATGGTAAAACGATGTATTTTATAGATACGCTCAAAAAATGCCGCAGAAGAGCGCAATGATTTACGGTAAAAAGATGTATCTGTTAGTTACACTGTTCTGCCCTGAATCGAAATGCCGCAGAAGAGCGCAATGATTTACGGTAAAAAGATGTATCTGTTAGTTACACTGTTTTGCCCTGAATCGAAATGCCGCAGAAGAGCGCAATGATTTACGGTAAAAAGATGTATCTTTGATTACGCTGTTCTGCCCTGAATCGAGTGAGCGCACACAGCTACGTGACAAATGGCAAAACGATGTATCTGCAACATACATTATTTTACAAGAATGGTGAGTTACAAACTTCATTGAATAGTTTACGACAAAAAAGTGTATCTGCTACATACATCTTTCAGCACAAATTGTGTGCCACGAAAGTCAGAGACTAGTTAATGGCAAAAAAGTGTATCTGCGACATACATCTTTTTCCACAAATTGTGCGACACGAAAGTCAAAGACCATAATTATGGCCAAATGGTGTATCTGCAAAACATATCCTTTTCCACATGTCACTTTGTGCGTCCCCTCCCCCCCCCCCCCCCCAAACAGAGACTACCTTATGGTAAAAGATTGTATTGTGT
Organism: Arbacia lixula; assembly: GCA_963669155.1. Lineage (NCBI taxonomy): Eukaryota > Metazoa > Echinodermata > Echinoidea > Arbacioida > Arbaciidae > Arbacia > Arbacia lixula. The sequence goes on along the minus strand of OZ022589.1, from coordinate 20,147,320 downwards.
AAAATAGGCCTAAATCATGTAGTTTTAGACAAAGGTGGACAATGCCAATGATTTCATTTGTAACCCATGTCGTCAATTTGGGTATTATTTTAGAGACATGACTATCATAGAACATTACAAGGCAAAACCATTTCATAAACAATGTATTTGCAAAATCATTTTGTAAATAATGTATTACAAAATATTTACAAATATGGACAATCACATTTAGACGTAATGAGTATTTGGGATACAGGCCCTACATGAAATTAATTTAGAAACGGAAAAAGTTAGTGAAAGGAATGTTGTATCTCTAACGTTAAATCGATTGGTGAATTAGAAAAGAGAAGACAAGCAAGAAGGAAAAATAAAAGGGGAAGAGGAAAAAAAATGATCGATGTATTTTAACAATAACAAATATCATAAATGATACAAAATAATAGACGAATGGATGGTGTTATAGGATTGAAAAAGGTGGAACTGCAATGCAAAATGCAGCGGTGATGTTACGCACATGCAGGACCTACCAACGATTTAGTGTGAGCTAGCGTTAATCTTGTCACTGATATTATTAACGAGTTTACCCGCGTTTAAACGACGCATTGGCGTACGCTATAGACTTATTGTTGAACGCATTTTAACGCTGACATGATGCCACTGTAGCTGCATGCACTGACCGAGGATAAAAATCTCCAGTGTGGGTGGGGGCCCGGGGGCTGAAAAGATGTCTTTGGGAAGTCGTGGAATCATGATGGTCCGGTTAGCTTTAAAGACCAATAGAAGACATCAAGGTGAGTAACAAGTCTATTTGTTTTACTTGCACGTTGTATCTCAATGCATATGGTTGAGCTGCAGCACGAGTTGTAATGTTAGCAGGGCCTAGGCCTAGGGCTAGCTATAGCTACCTAGCTCGCGCTCGCCCGATCGGGCTCGGGTTCAACAGCGCATGCATAGTGCTGAATGCGACTGTGCATGTGAGACTAGACCTAGTTCTAGATAGACTAGGCTAATGATCTTATTCTTGTTTAGACCTGGCTAGATTCTGTGTGGACACGTATCACATTAGGCTCAGGCTACTGTATTTACAAAATTTGATTATTTTCCTCTTCTGCCTCATGAGTCCTGTTTCATTTTTCTTCTCTTTTCTGCTGATTTCCCCCCTTTTGGCCTTCTTTTTCCCCTTTATTTGTTTCTTTTTCTTAAAACACAACCTTCATAATGGTAAGTCCATCGGGTTCGGTAAAATACGAGATAAGTTGTCCATGTAGTATATGTATCAACTTTCTATTGAAGGTCAATTCAGATGTGGCTCAAGTGATGTGTCAATGTGAGGAAGGTCTCCTAACATTATTCATGTGAGATCTTGACATCTTCAGTACTTAGGATTAGTAGTAGCAATCAACTTATCTTTTACTACTAATGTTAGAACATGGACATGACAAATAGATTGTGAGGTCTGAAGTTGCAACTCACGATGATCAGATGATGTTAAATTGGTAACATTTTATGGGACATTATTCTTTGCTTAAGTAATCCTTGGAAGAAGTTTAGATGAGACATGTTTTTTTTTAGCTCTGGGATGTCACAAAAATTGACTCAGTAAAAAAAAATATGAAGAAAGTTGAATGGAAGTTCAAATCAAATAAATCTTACAAATATATTATAGTTTTTACTTTTTGAAGAGTAAACTTTGTCTTCCTTCATTTTCCCTGGCAGTGGCAGTCAATATTGCACTCAGTGAAAATACTGATGAAGCAATAATGGACATGATGGAGCTCGTGAAGTCTGTAGAGGGTACATCGTCAGCAGGTCCTGGACCAGAAGCAAGACTAGACGTAAACAGAGAGGTTGGCCAAAGTGATATGACTGGTACAGCTGTACTTGGGGATGGTGAGTTCATTTAAGACCTATAAAGTTTGACCACTGTTACTGCTCCATTTATTTTGTTAGGTTATTAGGCTTTTATTTTTCAAGAGGATATACATAAATTAATAAATAAAAGAGGTGGATAAGCTGGCTTAATACATCAGTGTATTTTATTAAAAAGATTGAATTATGATGTCTTTAACGTGACCATGATAATAGTATTTTAAAAGATAAGGCCTATCAAACGATATGTGAATCTGCGGTCGAAAAAAAATTATGAGTTCGAGAGTGAAACAAAAACATGAGGAAGAGAAGGATCAGAGGGGGAGGAAAGAAGAAGTAGAAGAAGGAGAGAAGGAGAGGGGAACAAGAAGAAAAATAAGCTCATGAAGAAAGAAAAAAGAGGGAGGAAGATAAAAGGAGATCAGAGCCGAAGAAGAGGATGAAAAATGGAAGAAGATGCATGAATGAAGAGGTGGAGAAAAAAAAGGAGGGAAGCAAAAGGAAGATGGTAAAGAATTAGAAGAAATCAAATAACAGAAGAAGAAAGAAGAAGAAGATGAAGAAAAAGAAGAAGAAAAGAAGCAGGAGAGGGGAAAAAGATGAAGATGAAGTGGTCGGAGAGTCAAAGAATTAACAAGAAGATGAAGAAGAAAATGCATCCAAAAGAAAAGAGGATAGAAGAAGAAGGGAAAACAATAAAAATAATGATAAACAGAAGGTTGAAAATAAGAAGAATATAATAAGGAGAGGAGGGGAGAAGGGGGAGGTAAAAAAGAACAACTGTGTTTAAATAAGAGAGAGAGGGGGGGAGATGATAAAGAGTGATAGAGAGAGGAACAGAGAAAGATGAACAAATTATCATGGTCTATATACGTTACAGACATCATTATTCAATCTTTTTAATAAAATGTCTGAGTGCATAGACTGTTCTCATCGCATGTTTTGCAGTCTGCGGTTAACTGGTAGGGGGATGTAATGCTCCCAAGTGTCTAACGTTTACTTAAAAATCAGCTGCTATCTGCTGAAATTCTCTCCTCTTGTACCATGATCTCGAATGCGTCAATGTTTTAACGAAGGGTGTTCGTCATGACATTCGATCACAATAAATGTCAACGTAAACAAATTGCAGACCAAGCCACTGACCCTTTAAAAATTAAAGTATCAGACTCAAGGGGTAAACCCCCTCCCCCACCCCATTTATGTTCGTAAAAATAAAACCGGGACAAAATGTTATCAACCAACAAAGGCATATATCATCTATCCATATAACACTGCTAATTCCACCTTTTTTTTTTTTGAAACAGTGGAGTTGTGTGTCCAGCCACTTAACACAAATAAAGGTGCAATATTTACCATTTTATTTTGCAAAAAATATTTATCAAGTATTTTATCATAAAATATTCTGTGTGATCTTGTTGAAATAAATTATATTCAAAATGCTCTGTCAGGATACCCAACCTGTCCGGACACCCAATGACTGGGTATACTAGATATCAAAAGTGATTTCCTTTGTCAGTCGCTTTGTAGGATGATATCATAGTATTTTTTTTTAGATTTAATTATCTAATGGCTGAGTTATGTACCATTTGGTACTTGTTGTAAAAATGTTTTCATGGGAATGCCCCTGTGCTAATCTGAGGAATGTCATTAAGAAATGTGTACCCAGTACAAATCTTTCACAATTTTCTCTACATTTAAAGCAGTTATTGTTTGTTACTATTTTCTTCTCCTACTGCAGGAAAACGATGCCGAACAGAAAAGGAAAGAAGTGGCACAAATCGAAAAAGACATCCTTTGCTTCCACCATGCCAGTGTAACAAGAGGTGTGCACAGCAATTCACATCTGCAGAACGAGAGAGTGTTCATGATTTGTTCTGGAACTTGAGTTTTGATTGTCGTAGAGACTTTATTGTCAGAAATGTGAGCAAAGTACCAAAAAAAAAGAGTTTCAGATACACAAAAAGAGTCCCGTCGTTCAAACACACTAGTTTGGAAGTTTGGTAACAAGACAGTTTGCAAGTCTTTTTTTCTGCGCACACTTGGATATACATGTGACAGTGTTGTAGTTGCAGCTTTAAAGAATGGTAGTGTAGTTGGGGGTGGTGATTCAGAAGTTATTGTTGGGGCACAAGGGGATGGAAGAGGTAATCACGAGCCTACAAATAAGTTCCCAGAGGATTTCTGCCAACAAGTAAAGGATGACATAGAGTCAGACAGACCACAGATATCACATTACAAAAGAGAACATGCACTCAACAGACGCTATCTGCCTTCAGATCTGTCAGTTCGGGAAATGCACAGACAATTTTTTGACAAGAGAAAACAAGAAAATGCAACGGTTTGTTCATATGTCTGATTTTTCTATATTCATTCAAACTTTTCTGGATGGACATGTCCTTAAATGAATAATGTACTTTGATGTTTGTATTACATCTAAAATCACGAAAGTGCGTAAACTGTACACACTATCCCCAATTATTTTGTCAGTTTTAGAATTAAACTGCCAAAGGGCAAGTGTGGATAACATCTTTCTTTAAAGAAATTTCATCATCAGTCAGGTTACCCTTTTTACTGAAAAAATTTCTGTTTTTGTCTCGCCTGCATAGCAGAGTGAGACTATTCTTATTATATCATCTTCAAATTTGCCATGATGGTCCTTCATGATAAGGCAAAGAAGTCTATTGATGTTGGTGTTGCTGCCCCCAGTGTTCCGTATTTTATAGGGTCAAAGGTCATAATTGTGTTAGGTTTCTGAACGCTCTACGTACAGGCTGCAGTTCTTGTCGGATCATCTTCAAATTTGCCATGAAGGTCCATCATGATATGGCGAAGAAACCAATCAAAATTGGTGGTGCTGCCAGAAGTGTTCTAGATTGTATAGGGTCAAAGGTCATATTGTAAATGTTACGTAAATATACATGTATGCTTGCTCATAAGGGTAACCAAGTATCGCTGATCATCCTGCATGACTTTCCGGTTCACATAATCAAGATCAAAGGTAATTTAGGGTCATAAAACTTTGTACATGGTGAAGGTTTTTTCGAATGTCATAACTTGGGGAGTATATAAACCTTGTTCATAAAACTTGGACAAAAGGTCAAAACAAGGTATTCAGTATCCATGAAACTGACACAGAATGCTACCCTTTACTAATTGCGAGATGCAGGCGAGACCGCCAGTGGCGTTACACTTGTTAAATGTCATATACCCTTTTTTCTCAAAATTTATACACTGATACATGTATTAGGTAACAGGTCTTAAAATCAGGATTAGTATTGTTATCATCATGGTTATCATTTTTTGTCATCCTCATTTTGTAAAATTAGCTAAATGAATGTCTTGTCAATCGCAAGAAGATGTCCACTTAATTGAGTTCAAACAATGATGTTTAGGTATCAATGTAATAGTCCAGCTTTAATACACATTAATTTGTGAAATGTAACAATATTTTGCATTCTGCCTGTTACTAACGAGGAAACCAATGCCAGTTATGCAATGAAGATTATATAACATAACAAGGAGGATTTCATGAGTACTGGTTTCTAAAACCTTTGACAGAATGGTAACTATTCCTATTTGCAGCAGCATGAACAATTTTGTTGCAAAGTTTTTATAGTACCATAGAGACAGCTTTTAGAGCCCAAATTTAGTGTAAAGAATGTTTTCTCAAGAAACGCATGTAATGTTCTCACTTGTACACTTATTTCATGTATATGTTCTAAATTTGACATGAATTGGATATACCATCTCCATTGCTTGAAACAATTAATTTCCTCAACTTACTCAATTTTTTAAATTGAAAAATTTGCCTTATTTGTATTGAAGTTTATTGAAATAAATTATGATAATTCATTCAATAATTTGAATGTATGTAAAAAAAAAAAACATACCATAAATATGATATTTGGAATCATATTCTTGAGCTGGTTGGATTCATATTCTAATCTATGTCCGAGAAATCACTGTTTTAAATGTTTTTCGTGAGATATAAAGTTGCATGTATTCATACTTTCATGTGTTATGAAATTCAACAATTGTTTGCATTGATGACTATTTGCAATGCTTATAAAATAAATGGAACTACAGCATTTTAAAGATTCTGTTTTATTGTTTTTTAATTTGTACCAAGATTATGAGATATGGCGTGAGCAATATAATACTGTTGTTTGAAAATAGACAATGTATGTTACAAATTATGTAAAATTGTCAACCAAAGAGAAGAAAGAAGGCAGTATAATCGGAAATGCATTTTGCAACATATCATCTGGGATTCTATTAGACCAATCAAAATGTTACAAATCAATCAAAGAATCTTACATAAAAAGGGGACCAAGAAAAAAAAGGTGATATCTTCCCGCATAAAAGTTGTGTATGAACGTCATTTTTCAACTTAAATATTTGCTGTGACTCTCGAAAATTGGGGCGCACTTGTGTATTAACATCAAAGTGCATAAGCAATATTGACTATGAATTTCAAAAGGGGGGCACAGGCCATAATTCAAACGAATGTTTCTGCAGATACACCCTTTTACCGTGATTTGCCCATGAAAACTAATATATGTATCTGTAGATACATCATTTTACTGTGATTTGACAATGATCACCAAATGTATTTGCAGATACATCATTTTGCCGTGAATCGACCGTAGAAAACCAATCTATGTATCTGCAGATACATCATTTTGTCATGAATCGGCTATAGAAACCAATCTTTGTATCTGCAGGTACATCATTTAGCCAAGTTATCGAACTGTCCAGATTAGTCCTCCGTTAACGGCAAAACAATGTATCTGCAGATACATCATTTTGCCATGAATCGATCATTGAAACCAATCGATGTATCTGCAGATACATCATTTAGCCAAATTATCGAACTGTCCAGATAAGTCCTCCGTTAACGGCAAAACACTGTATCTGCAGATACATCATTTTGCCATGAATCGATCATAGAAACCAATCGATGTATCGGCAGATACATCGTTTTGCCGTTAACGGAGGACTAATCTGGACAATTCGATTATTTGGCTAAATGATGTATCTACATAAAACAGTTATTTTTATGAAATAAACAAGTTAAATGACACAAAAATTATTAAGGAAGATAGTGTACATGGTATTCTAATAATTCTAAACAGTTTCAACAATTAGATTTTTCATCCCTTTTCTGTTGAAGAAATACAAAATCTGAAACTTCAAAGCAGTTTTTCTCCGAATGCGCATTTTGCAGATACAGTGTTTTGCCATGTAACGGCCGTCCCGACGCGAGTATTGACCAGAATCTTTTTCAGAAAACAACATGGCGAGTCTCAAAGAATATCTAGCCCAGACTAATTGGTCACAGGTGTACAGCAAAACCGATGCAAATAGAGCTTTCAATGTGTAAATGAAATTATTCATGAAGCTGTTTAACACCCACTTCCCTTTACAATCTTCTCAAACGAACTACAAACAAAATTCCTTTTTACAAATTCTCTCCTTCGTTCCATAAACAGGAAAAATCGATCGTATTATATACGGAAGAAAAACAAGTTAGACCGATATGAATATAAATATTCGAACTATCGTAATATCCTTACGTACTTTTTATGGGTAGCCAAAAGGAATTTCTTTTCAAGCCAATTTGAAATAAGTATGTTCGATACTAAGGGTACGTGCAAGGTCATAAATAATGTGCTACAGAACAAGTCTAAATCAGTATCCATCAAAAACATTACTGTTAACGCTTCTGAAATGCAAAACCTTACAATGACTGCTGAAATATTTAATAATGACTTTGTTAACATTGGCCCCAATCTTGCCAACGATATCCCAAACTCCCACATAGAGTTCAACACATCCCTAGAGGAAGCTCAACGTCAGACAATGTTTCTCTAACCAGTTACAATCAACGAGCTCAATTCAATAGTTGATAACATGAAACCTAAAAAAGAGTTCCGGATATGACGGTAGACGAATTTTCTTACTACAAAAGTTATTAATGAGATTGTTTAACCTATAGCCTACATATGTAATGTCTCTTTGACAATTGGTATAGTCCTCGATAAGATGAAAGTTGCAAAAGTAATTCCAATTCATAAAAACGGTAATAAACAAGATGTCAAACAATATCGTCCCATTAATCCTTCAAAAAATTACATACTCTCGCACAATTGATTTTATCACTAAATATGATATTTTGTCTGCGTCCCAATTGGGCATTCAACTACCCGTGGTTTACTGATGTTTATCAATAAAGTAGCAAAAACTATCAATGATCGCTCACACACGGTCGAAGTTTTTTTTTTTTTTTTTTCTCCAAGGCCTTCGACACTGATTACGACGTTCTTCTCTTCAAATTATCCCACTATGGAACTCGTTGTAAGGCCTTGGAATGGTTACAGGAGTAACCTAATAAGGCACACCCAATTTGTTCAAATTAATGGCCGTGATTCCCTGACGAAAGTAATGTGGAGTAGCACAGAAATCGTTACCATGGTTACGTGGCCCGCTCTTGTTCGAACAAGCTATCTTTTCTCTTATTTGCTGACGATTCTCACATCTTCCTTTCAAACCGTAATCCTCAGATCCTAGTTGATACTTTAAATAGTGAAATGAAACTTGTCCTGAATTGGATTCAAGCAAACAAATTGCAGCTTAATATGAATAAAACAAATTATATTTTATTCAGCAATACTTAAGATATTCTACCAGGATCACTTTATTGAACGATAAAAGTCTTATCCAAGTTGAAACCACAAACAAAATTTAGGAATCCATATAGATAACAAACTTACAGGGAAAACACACGTGAAATATATCAGGAAACCTATTTAAAGAAATACAGGAGTCATTGTTAAACTGAAAACTACATTTCCTGCCTATATCTTGCTTGCCCTGTATTCCGCACTTATAGCATACTTAAACTTTGGAGTCCTAGCGTGGGGATTTTTTTTACCTCTGAATTCCTAATGAACCAAATTCTACTCATACAAAAAAGAGTTGAATTGAATGAAATTGCAAACAACACCGGTACTCGAACTCATACAACTCCAACTTTTCTTAAATGTAACATATGTCCTCATACAATTTAGGAATAGTCATGTAACAATACGTGAACTACCCATCCCCGTGTCTTCTGTGTTTGTCATGCAATACACTCCTACCCAGCACGACAAAGTAAATCTTATCCCCTTCCACGTACTCAGCCTTCGCGTACAATACAATCATAGTCACTGGGCCAAAACTTTGGAACGAACTGCCCGCTCATTGCGCATATTTAAACGCAAACTCAAATTGTTTCTCTTATCCAAGTATGCACGCTAACGTACTCCTCAACTAACGATTATAACATACTGTCCTAACTTTTTTATTCTTCTTTGTTTTCTTTCTTCTCTTTTTTTTTCTATTTGTTCGATTTTGTCGCTTTATCTGTCTTAACGTTCTCATTAATCATGTTAATATGTACGTCTTATTCTTATGAGATATCAATGTAGAGACTTTGTTTCACTTAAACCAAACAAATGTAGACAATACAAGCTCAGCTTTTCAATAGGTTGAAACGCTGTCTTTTCCTATCTTCAACATGTCATCTTGAGCTCATACAAAGAATGAATCAATATGTATTGTATTAAATTTACTTTGTATTCTGTGTTATCTGTACATTGTACTGTTCTGTAATATCATATATATATATATATATATATATATATATAAATGTACATAATTACACAGGGATTTTATAATTGTGTTCAACATTGAAGTTGGCTCCGTTTACTTTCTAATTCATGGTGCCTATTGCCCATGCTGACTGCCACATACTGTTCATCTGCTTCTTGTTTTTATTTATTTCAATAAATGTTACAGGTGTGCAGACCCTTGTATAAGGTAGTGAAAGACAAAGGGACACCTGATGAGAACCGGAGTTTTAAAGGAGGATGTTTCATCATTGGTGATATCTCGACTTCTGCAGATAGCTCAACGACTACTGAAAATACTCTGATCCCCTCATCGGTTCTATACTACAGTCCTTGTACTGGTATGTACGGTTTCCATGGTTAACACTTATTCATGGGGGATATATCGATCATAACGGTAGAAGACAATTTCAGAGGAATTCACCTTCTTTTCCACTGCAAACTGCTTTATTTGATTTATTATTTTTTTTTAGGTTTCATGATAGAAACGTATCGATTTCTTGAATGAAATGACGTACAAGTAGTTGTATTGAATTGGTCAACAAGATCGAAAAGTCCATTCGTCATTTTCATAATTATGAATAATACTTCCATTAAAGAGAATACAATCATGTTGAAATTCACACACTATTATGGCATATGTGTTTAAATGTATTTTATTTCTTTTCAATGCAGATTCCATGGTATCGTCAAATGTACGTTCTCGATGTGCATTCGGTACTAGCACAGCGATACAAGGGGTAAGATTGAGAATCTTTTGATGGATTTTCGTCAAACCCTTACAAATATCTTATTTACATTTTATGATGTAATTGAATCCGTTCAAATGTAGGTTAGTGTTAACCTTGTCAATAAACACAACAAAAAGTAATCCCCCCCCCCCTAAGTAAAATAGCATAACGTTTTATCGAAGAGGTGTTGAGCAACATAACTTAGTAGGATTGTACCTTATCTTATTGACTTCCGTGTGAAAATCACATCAATCCACATAGTCATGCATGCGTGAGCACACATTAAATGCAAAATTGCCACTTTTCAAAAGTCACAAGGTTAATTTGGAGAGTCTGTCATATATGGATTTTTATTGAATTTAATTTCTGGTGCATAATTTATGTCTTTTCATGGTTTATCATCCATCTCTCGACACAATAACACCTATCCCGGCACTAAACTCATTGTTCTGGTTGAGTGAGCACAGTTTGAAAAATAATTATCCATCTTGAGTTTGAAATTTTTAAGAACCATTTATTTTTGTGAAAAGATAAAACTCTGGATATTTTGACATGATCTGTCATGTGAAACTAAGAAGTCATTTCCATGTCATAGTTGAGTGAATACACTTTAAAAATCGCACAAGAAATGCCAAAACGTACTGTTAAAATAAACAATAAACAATTACCCTTGTGATTTTTGAAAAGTGAAATTTTTGCCTTTATTGTGTGCTCACTCATGCATGACTGTGTGGATTGATGTGATTTTCACACAGAAATTAGTCAATAAGTGAAGGTATAATCCTGCCAAGTTATTTTGCTCAAAACCTCTTCGGTAAAAAGTTATGTTATCTTGCTTAGGGGGGGGGGGGGGGGGGGGGACTTCAATCTTATGTTGTGTGTATGAGAAGAATGATTAATAGTGATAATAGTGATAACGATTACGGGCGCAGTACTAATGGAAGAACCATTCGTGGTCGTCACGGGTCCCGAAAACAAAGTGAGAGCGAAATACATTCTCGCGTACTATTGGTTTCTTTATTTTCTGTTGTTTTGTTCATGTAAATCGTAAAGAGTTTTTTAAGCGCTGCATTCCTGCCGAACAATTTTCTCTTCTACTTCGCTTTTTATTGTTGATATTGTCCGTCTTTTGCCTTTAGTACATGGTTGCACATTATTCTGTAAATTATTACCATTTTTTTTTTTTTGTTATTTCATTGTCAGGACAGAGTGGTATATGGCGCAGCCGGCTCGTGCTTCAGAAATGGTAAATTGTGAAGATCATTCTGAGTGGGAATGACTCCTTGATCATGATTTGAATTTGATACAAGTAGACAATGCAGAGGAACAGTTTGGGAGCAGATTGAGCGATATGGAAAGTGTTATTTGGAAGGTTGTTTCTTTTTTGACAAATCTTGAATTCATAGCCTTTAAAAAACATCTTATTCTCTACATGAAAGGTACACTACAGCTGATGCTTTTTAGGCTTAAGCATCATGTTTCATGCTGAACTGGACAAAATAAACCGTGGTTTCGAGCTGGGGCTCCTTCTCTTTCTTCCCTTTCCCTTTCCCTATGCCAATTCCTTTTAGCTGCAGTGTACACCAGTGATGTTATTTGTGTTGTGTCATCTGTAGGTACGGTACAAAATTCCAATATAAATAATTACATTCGGTCTGTATGGAATGATGATCTATCCTATCGCGTTTCTGTCTCGGTGATTTCGATTGAATTTTATTCCAAACGATTTCCTCCAGTAACGTTTCATACAAATGTTATTAAAAAGATAGCGCTCAACAATTTATTACTCTTGTATAGTCATTGTAAATGACTTCTTTAGTCATTTTCACGATGATAAAGATATTGCCAGCATTTTCAACAATTATTTTGTTAGCACCGGTACTACTCTATCACAATCAATTCCTGCTTTACCTTGTCGTTATACAGACTATATACGTGTTAAATTTTGCTCAGGTGGTGTTGCGTATCAGTGGTTCAACATCTATCTGAGTAATAGGAAGCATTTTATTCCACATACTAAGAATGTTGTTATATGATTGGTCAAGAGTTGATCACGTGATAAATCATAGTTTTGTCCATCTGATCAACTGAGAAGAAAAGTTCGTTACACTCTAGGTGATAGTACTTTATGGTTTCGCTGATCTCTTCACTCTTCTCAGTCCTAACGCGTGATCAATATTTTGAGTACGCGCGAAATAAAAGTACGTTACACTCGGAATATCAATTGACTAAGAGTAGCTCCTACTCGCGCGTCCAAACTCGCGTCCTAACGCGCGTCCTGATTAACGCGCGTCCTAACGCGTGTTCCCCATGGCAGCCGCTCGGGGTTAGGTAGAGAAGTAACCATTACTTTTGTACGTCAAATTGTCATTTTTGGTATAGATATTTGGTTTCAGATGTGGAATATAAAGCAAATAATCAACTTTTAGTTTCAGGCAATGAGACGAACTATCAATTCCTCGGCGATCTGAATGTATACGCTATCTTTCCTCAGCTGCGCTTCGGAAAGATAGCTACATCCAGATCGCCTCGGAAGTGATAGTTCGTCCCATCACCCTCACCAACGTTGATTATTTGCTTAATATACTTCAATTAATAATGCCAGTTCGCCTTCCGAAATTGTACACTATGGAGTACCACAAGGTTCAATCTTAGGACCTCTTTTATTCTTGATTTATATAATATGATATATATTTATATCATATTTGTGAATTTGTCTTATTCGCCGACGATACGACAATTGTAGCTTCTCATGAAAATTTTGATGTTTTAACAGATCGATTAAATGCTAATTTAGTGTATCTTTATGACTGGTTATCATGTAATAGATTGTCGTTAAATATTTTAAAAACTAACTTCCTTGTCTTCAGGAATTCTCGAAATCTGAATGATATTTCCAATACTTCGCTCATCATTAATGGTACACGTATTCAACAATGTAATGTATTTTTTTTTTTTATCTGGGCTTTCTGTTAGATGAAAATCTATGTTGGAATTCCCACATTGACTACGTAACTAACAAAATTTCGAGAAATATAGGTGTTATCAATCATTTAAAATTTACTCCTCCATGTCGCATATTATTCATGTCATACAATGCTTTTGTCTTGCCTCATATCATGTACTGTAACACTCTCTGGTCCACGAAACATCCTTCCACGCTGAACAAATTGCATCGCCTCCAGAAAAGAGCAATACGTATCTGTTCTAATTCCGACTTTCGAGCCCACTCATTATCTATTTTTAACAGGTTTTGTACTTTGCTTTGCATATTATACGACATTAAAAAAAATGCAAATTTCCTCAATAATGCATCGTTTCTTCCGCGGCACACTGCCAACGTACTTAATGCACATGTTATCTTTAAACACTTCGATTCATGACCACAATACGAGGGCTGCAAATAAATTTCACCAATGGAAAGTTACTTCTACATCTATCAAATCATCTTTACGACACACTGGACCAGCTGCATGGAATTCTCTACCACCTTTCATTCAAAACATTCTGCAATTAATTTAAAAATATTCTGAAAAAACACCTATTGTTAGCTTACTGCTAATTTTCCTGACTCTTTGATTTCATTCTCTTTGATTTCATTCTCAACTGTTAATATACCAATATTTTGCCATTTCTTGTTTTATTGTCATAATATAGGTGCGCCTAACCTATCAAGCCTCTACGGCTTTTACAGGCGTCCCTTTTTCCCCAATTGTAACCACTCATATTCTACATTAAATTTCTTATTACATGTCAAATATAACTTGTTTATTTATTATTATCTATGAAATGTATTTTTCATGTCTGTATCATATTTTACTATGTATGTAAATATGTTTTTATGTTAATGGAAATACATAAAGTTCAATCAATCAATTTTAGGCATACACCCATTAGTCATGTTAGTAGAAAGAATAGCGTGCTCCGTCCCGTACATAAATGAACAAATAAGTGAATTGTTACATTTTACAAATGCAAAACGAATAGACCGTAACCCATCTCTCCATAAAAAACATGATAATGTTTAAATCAATAATGCATACGAAATGTTATTCTTGATTAGGGGAGGAGATATTTACGCTAGAAAAAACATTCCAGTAAGCTTTACTCGACCATACCACGACAACCTTGTAGCTATGATACATGTATCTATCCTATTTTTTTTTTACTAGGACGGATATGGTATACTTTCAGGGAACCTTCCGCGGCGTCCCCTCTCTTCTACTTCCCATCTTCCTGCAAAAAAAACGTCTACTACTATGAGAAAGATTATTACTTTGGTAAGTGTAATTGATCTGCTACTGTTGCCATGGTTCAAAGGGAATTCAGTGTAATCTCATACAGTGTCATGCTGACAGCTCAGACAATTATATTGAGTATCATTTCACATATGTGCGACAAGCAAGGGAAGAAAGAAGCATGTACGTTAAACCAAACAAATGGCAATAACTGAAAGTTGTGCAATACGACATTATACACAGAAAGACTTCTTAGATAATTATCATTCAATACGGTATTATTACAAAGAATAAACTGACCTTCGCTGAGACGATCCTATACTTTGCAAGATTTTTTTTTATTATTTGTGTTTCTCATAGTTCTCGTAGTTTATGATTCTCATATGATCATGAAGAGAAAGAAGAGAAAGATATAAGTATAATTATCGACACATGTTCGTGAATATGTGGTATTCCGCTCCATGATAGCTCACCTGATCATGTTATTGTCAATGTTTAAGGACGCTTTACTCCATATGCTTTGTTATATCACGGGACATACCGCCATGTGAATGCAGTCAATCGTTGTTACCATGGCTACATTATTTATTGCCTCGGTGCAGAATTATCTCAAGAACTATTCATCCTTTCTCGCAGGGTCCGCCTTAGCGTTCGGGAACTTTAAGGGAGATGATGCTCCAGAAGTCGTCATATCTGGACCTCGCTGGTTGAAAGGCTATGGAAGAGTATGTCATTTTGATCCAATTCCCCTTATCGTAAGAACGTATAAACCCTTCGTGTGCAACATGTGCTTTTTTGCACAAGTAATACACATAAATTCCATTAAGCAGTGATTAACTGGAGATGCATGAGTACAGAGTGGAAGAAAATGTTGTAATAGTGATAAAAGTAGTAGTAGTAGTAGTGGCAGTAGTAGTATTAGTAGCAGTAGTAGTAGTAGTAGTAGTAGTAGTAGTAGTAGTGGTAGTAGTAGAATAGTATTAATAGCAGTAGTAGTAGTGTTATACACGTACTTGTAAAAATATTTACTTGTAAAAAAAGATTTACAATCTGCCACTAGCATGACAAGTAGAAGGACTAGTATTAGAAGTATTAGTAATAGTAGTAGCTGGATTAATATTCGTGCTTCTTATCTAAATCATATTTGTCTTAATTGTTACAACATTTTTCCCCAGGTTTCCTTATATGACCAGATTTTCCAAAAGTATATGACAATCAACGGCACGGTTCTTGGGACGTACTTTGGTCACGCGCTGGCAGTAGCCGACCTCAACAATGACGGGTAACTCATCTGGTAGAAACTGGTTCAAGGCGGTTCAAGCTCGTTGTGAGCCGCAGTGCGCAATTATCATTAGAAGCACGTACAATGATCCATACTTCAAAGTCAGTATGAATATTCATGAAGTTGTCTAGCTTCGAAGCTTGTTTGAGCGTGCTTGATAAGAAACAAAACAATTCTGTTTTGTTCATATCCTTTCGCAATAGCGGCCATACATATTTAGACAAGTAAAAGTGTTGTACTTTTTGATCCTCATTTATTGCGGTTTAGACACACTCTCTTCTATGAAAAAAAACCCCGCGACATCTAATAAACGGAGCCAATATAGACTAATCACTTTTTTAAAACCTCACACACACGACTCACACACCCAGATGCCATAGAGCTAAAATATGTCTAGAACTTAAGAGTTGATTAATCTATTTGCACCATTGGCAACCTCATCTACATCACAGCTCAGACGACCTGGTAATCGGCGCTCCGCTGTTTTCGGACAAGGAGAGGAGCGTCAACTTAGCCTGGGAGGTTGGCAGAATCTCCATCTACTACAACAACAACCAGGTAGGAATGAGCGTAAATACTCGCAGTCGGGTGAGCAAGGAGGCAGAGCAAAGAAAGATCTTAGCATAAAGGACAAGGGCCCAATCTTGCGGCTGAATCGATCGTAAGTTAATGCTCGATTTACAGAGTTACGATTGATATCGGAGGTCAGCTTGTGATCAATCGCAAATCAGAGCCCGGGAACTCATGTGGCATGTTATTCATCCCCATGATCGCGTCTCTTGTTAAAATGGTTACCAGATGGGTATGCGGGCCGAGAAGAGTCAAGTGTCAAGTGTTGATGTGTAGCTTCCCCTTCGATCTCCTGATGATCTAGTTTAACCGTGTTTTACCCGTTGTGCATAGCACAGGGTGTGTGTAGGCTGTAAAGGGCCATGTGACATAGTGACAAATACATGAACATTGACGTGTAGGTGCTCCCCCATGGGGGGGGGGGGGGGCAGCCCTATCCTAGCCCCTTTTGTTCTACCGGCGTATCATAATCATTCGCATAGTGTCGCCCGTGAATCCAAGCTCGGTTATGCCGAGACCTAAGAGTTAGTCACATAATGCTCATTGTAAATACATATTCATATAGATATATCTTATTGTCATCCACTCATTCATTTTACTTCCGAAGACATTCTTGCATCTTGGATCTTGAATCTTGAGAGATCGTTGGCACATTCCATTACAAACATAACATTTTAAATAAAAAATCTTGTGGGACTACTTTCACGACCTTTCCATGGTTGCCATGCTAGGACGGGTTCCATACCGATGTCGACATCGCCATCGGAACAGAGGTCGGATGTCGTTTTGGGCACTCCCTGGCAACGCTAGGCGATATCAACCAAGATGGATTTAATGGTGTGTATGGCTGATCAGCAATTCAATCTGTGGGATGATCCAGCTTTTTCCTAATGGCGTGGATGTGTATAAAAGCAGTTTAATTTTCCAGACTAAGAGGTACTAATAGGGTTAACACCCATTCATAAATTTTGAGAGCTTCCTTACATCCATTTTCTTCTGTCAAACTTTCATGAGTTTAACATGGATTTTCATATTGCTTTATGTTTTTTTCCAATGTATACTTTCCACCTAGGATGATAATTAACAAAATTTGTTGATTGTGAAGTATCGTTTTAACGTTATGGTTAATCAAAAATCAACCCTTCTCCCCGTGGCTTTTCGCTCTCTCTCTCTCTCTCTCTCTCTCTCTCTCTCCCTCCCGTTCTTTTTCATTTCCCTGCTCTAATATTTCGAGTATCTCCGTCTAAATTCCACATTCATCTCCTCCGTGTCTCATTCCGTCCACTTCCTTCCCAATCATGTCTTTGCCTAGATCTGGCAGTGGGTGCTCCGTTTTGCGAAGGGGGAGAGACGGGGAAAGTATTCATCTACCACGGTAGTGGACCAAACGTGCGACTGAGTTTATCCCCAAAACAGGTCTGAATTCCTTTCTTTCCTAATGCTGTATGTTCTCCCCCAATCAAACAGCATTGTATGCACTCACTTTGAACATTGTCTTTCGTTACGCGGACAAAATTTGAAAAGGGTCCCTTTGAGATTTGGTCCGCGAGACAAAGGCTGTGTTCATGGTGACTACTGGTTCAATAGTCTCTAGTCATTGTTCACGTGTTTTATTTTTTTTTATTTTTTTTATTTTTTTTTTTTGGGGGGGGGGGTTGGGGGGGGGGGGAGGGGGGTTGGGCCTTGTCTTTGTGTGCTTATAGATAGTAATGCAATAGTATTATCACCCATAGCGCGGCTATTCCCCTTAAATGGATAATGTCCAGTAAGCATTATATCGCAGATATATGAAACTTCTTTTTGTTTGTGTGATATTCGTCCAACTTTAACCAAGCTCCTCCCCTACTTTAGATTATATTTGGTGTACATCTTTTAAACCAAGGCTCAAAATTAAACATCATACATATAAAATATGACATTATTATATTTAAAAAAATTACTGTACTGGAAAGACAAAAAGTATTCAAAAGGGTGATCGTGAGAAATCTTCTTACCAATGGTCTTAACTTCATGCATTGTCCATATTAAAAACTTGCTAAAAGCTATTTTCCCTCAAATAATTAGTGAATAATTTGAAATAATTAGTGATTAAATCACAAATCTATAAGTTATTCGGCCCGAACATTTTTGAGGATTCCAGCAACATTATTTTAATGGAATATGATGCGGAACAGTGAACAATCGACACTTTTGAACTGCTACTTGATATCACGTTTAAAGTATTTTTCAGTTAAATTAGCAATATTCACCTAAGAGAAAGCTGTCTTAGCTATCAGTAACTACTCTCGAAACTGATTTAGTCAAAAAATGGATTGTAGGGGACTTAAGTCGAAACTTAGGTCAAAATTGGAGTTTGTTTTTAAAATACCATCCCTACCTATCTTCTCTGCATGATATAGATACTGTCTCCCTCTCCGTTCGGAGTGAGGCTAGTTTACTTCGGATTCGCCTTGTCTGCAGGGCTGGATGTTGACGGCAACTCGTATCCAGGTGAGGCAAAAAACCGAGATATCTACTGCTAATACTCCTCTCTGTCTCTCCCTTATATCCTCCTTCGCCTTCCTCCTCTTCCTCTCACTCACCATCCCTCTTCCCTTTCATCGTCTCTACCTCCTCCTCATTAACATTATGCTACTTTCTTTACTCACGCTCTTTTCATTCTGTTTTCGTTTGATTTCGCTTGTACATTTACCTCTTGTTATTTGTCATTGTCTTTTTTTTTCTTCCATTATCTTTTTCTTTTGTTTTACCCCTCTTCTCTTCTTTCTTCATACAGATTCAGAAACAAAGGTGCCATGAATGAACAGTCTTCTCTTTTTTCCTTAATTTTTACATTTTTTTGTTTGCAATCTCAATATCCCGAAAGACTGGATTTCAAGAATTTCAAGACATATCATATTCTAACGATGTTAATGGCAAGGCTTAGATTGACAGTTCAGTAGGCTTATCGTTTCTTTTTAAATGTGAGTACAGTGTACATTATAAAATGGATAATTGTTCTTTATCGTCTCAACAGACCTAGCCATAGGAGCACACCAGTCACAAACAGCGGTTCTTCTTCGGTAAATATGAATCTAAATAAAGCTACATGTTTTAAACTGTTGTGAATGATAAACTTTCGCGTCAGAATTACAAAATGATAGGCCAAATTTTTAAGTATTTTGTGGAACATTGCGCACCTGAATTATGTTTATAATATTTCAGACCATTCCCGAATGTTGGTCTTGTATTTTAACTCGCCCAACTATACCTTATACATTTAACGTATGTGTATGTTCGAGTAACGCGATTTGATACGGTTATACATACGGTCTACGATGATGCCTATAAGTCGTAACAATACAATGGATACCTTTGAATAGTTTTTCTGCGACACATAACGTCATACACAAAGGGTTTTTTCATCATCGTTTTTGCAGCTCAGCTGCAAGCGGAATTCTTGTGTATTTTTTTTTGTCTATTTTTACATCAAAAACAATATCGCACCTTCACAACTAAAGGCGTTAGCAAAAATCTGTCGATTTTACCTAATGTTGTCACCAACTTGTATTCATTTATTATGTCCATCGCCTTTTTCTTGATTCTTGGATATAACTTTTCTTATATATGATATTATACGAAAATATGTTATATTTTCTCATTTTTATAGGCATCATCGTAGACAATTCATGATGTATAACCGTATCAAATCGCGTTATATTTTATATGATGTGCGGTGTTGTCTTTCTATTAACAAATGATCTCAAACATCACTTTTTCGACTAAAGCACCAGGCCAGTTGTGACAACAATAGCTTCTATTAGCAGCGATACCTCCCCGATCAACCTGGATATCACGAATATTACTTCCTCCCGCGGTGAACACGTGACTGGGTAAAAATTGTTTAACCTTCCCAGAACCTATAATGGCATGCAAATGTGTACACACTGATGGGCACTGTTGTGGCTTGGTGCTTAGAGAGTTTGAAAGTATATTCATCATGTGGTCTAAAATATTGGCGGTATAGCAGATTACGCGGGAGTCGCGTTTCTCAGTATCTAAGCCAGCCCACAAAAACGCAGGCTAAGTGATGAGAGGGCGATGGACTTCCTTCAGAACATATAATCTGACGAACGACTTTCATGTAGTTTATATTCACCATAACATGTTAATTGATATTTGGATGGCTCGTCGTAAAAATGTAGTAAATTGTGAAAAATGAACATTATGGGAAAACTTGAAAATAATACATTTTTGTCATTCTATACGAATAAAAAGTTTTCACACGCAACAGTATTCATATAATGATTTTAACGTACATTGATATCGCAAAGATGTTTTGATTTTGACCCGGAAGCACAATATTTTCGTCCAGGTTCAACGTGAGTGTCTGTCTGGGCTTTAAGGGAAACGGTCTGCTTCCTTCCAACACCACCCTCGGTAATGAACTTTTATTCACGCGCTACTGTAACCATGGTAACCGGAAATGCACATAATCAGTTATAAATGCTATAAACAGCATGGTAGAGTACCGAAGTGGTGTCCATTGTTATGCCGGTTTCTGGTTCAGTTCTAAACATCATATCTGCAGTGAGATTTTCACTGGTCCGATGTTGTTTAGCGGGCTAGTGTCAGGCACTCACAATGTGAAGGTCCCCGAAATGATCACCGGTGTTCACTCCACCCTCATAGTTTAGAACCGACGACGTGCTCATATGACTTCACATTTCGATACTTTTTAAACATGCTTTCTACATTAGAGGTTAACATTGGTTGCTCTTTTAAACTAGAGAGAGATAGGGGGACGGAGAGAGAGGGAGAGAGAGGGGGAGAGAGGGGGAGAGTGGGGAGAGAGGAGGGGGGGGGGATAGAGGCGGACTGCTCTATCTATTGGTGGCTGCACACAATTAGCTGACCTGAACATGACGACAGCAACACACACGCTGAATTTATATCATGTGTCAGCGAAACGATAATCGCATTAAACAACGTAAAAAGTATAGATATTTAGTCTTATTTAAGCGCTATTCAATGGTAGTCAAACCGCTCACAGGTATTGTTCGTATAGCTTAATACATTTATACATTTTATGGAGTTAGGTAATATGTTACATAAGTACAATTCTCGGAGAACAAGTGTCAAGCAAATTTCCTGAAATATTCACTGCTATCCCATTGTCTGTAACCATACAATTTAAATTGTTTCTCTGATTTTGTTCTCCTCTATCCCAAAATGCTTTGTCAGAGCTCTCTTATGAGGTCGTCATCGATTCGACCCGGCAGCCAGTGAATCGTCGTGCCGTGTTCAAGGCTGACGACCAGTCCTCTACGACTACAACGATGAGCATCACGATCATGGAACCGAAGTGTCGTCAGCACCTGGCATATATACTCGTAAATTATATCAATCATTTAATTGATTATGTTGTTTAGCCAGTACCCTATAGTTACACTAGCTATAAACACAGGTCAAGTAGATCGAGATATGACGACAGCGGCGACGAAGATCGTAATAATGTGATATTGATGATTGCTTTGAAGATAATGACTATAATGATTTGTTTTGTTTATGTTTGTATTGATATTCTTTTTTTGTGTGTATGAAAATTAATCTATTGGGAGACCCAAATGGGGCCTGCTTTCCAAAAACACAATCACCATGTATTGCACATAACAATTTAAAGATTTCTTAATACACTTCAAAATGGTTTTTATTTCAGAATCATAAAATATAAACAT
The DNA here is from genome assembly GCA_963669155.1 of Arbacia lixula. Classification (NCBI taxonomy): domain Eukaryota; kingdom Metazoa; phylum Echinodermata; class Echinoidea; order Arbacioida; family Arbaciidae; genus Arbacia; species Arbacia lixula. The sequence continues at coordinate 20,125,261 of OZ022589.1, read as the reverse complement.
TTGCACATTTACTGTACATATAAACTAAAGAGAACATGAAAATGGAAGCTGCAAAAAACATAAAAGGTTTGAGGGTGCCGCTCCCTTACATGTATAATATAAACGAATGCACAATCGTTACAAAAATGTAATTAACACAACTGATTTACATAGAAGACAACCTATAAATAATCGCAAACATACACACAGTCACACATCAACACACCCACACATACATTCTACAATACGTACATGTACAATAGTAATTAATCGTTTGGACAACTTACATAGGTTACTCAGAATATTTAGATAAAAAAGTATTTTTAAATTTAGATTTTAAAGAATTTAAAGTACTGGAAGAAGTAATATTTGAAAAGAGAATTCCAAGTTATATTATATTATTATGGTTAGAATTGTGGACAGAATTATTATTTATGATATTGGCAATGTTTGAAAAGTGTGCATTGAATTCATAAACTATATTCTGGTAGTCTGTTAGTCTTACACCATCTTTAAGAAAATATTCTGGAAGTGTCTTTCGCTTTTTCTTATTACTGATAACATTAATGACCTGCCAAGATTTTTTTTTCATGTTATGTTTATGTTTTAGAAGTAGGTCAGCATAATAATTGTTACGGGCAACTAGTAGTATTTTATTATTTTTGTTTTGATAACATTTAAATTTGCGTTCATTTCCACGTGAGTGTTTATTACAAAACCATTTATTTAACTTATCTCTAGTACTCATGGATTTCAAGAGGAACATTGTTATCTATGGTTTCCGAGGGGCCTTGTGTTTCTTGCATTTTTTAAAGATGAAATAGAGTTATTTATTTCTTGGAATTTAGAGAAAAAAGTATTGTATGCTGAATTAGCATCACTGTCGTTTTGTTTTTTCGACCAATCTATTTTTGACAAATCATTTTTGAAATGCTGAATAGTAGTCTCATTTATTAGTAGATGTACAGGAGTGTTATTAGTTTCTTTAGAGTTATGAGAGACACTAGTAGTTGGGACAAGTGTAAAAATAGGTAAGTGATCTGTGATACAGAGTATATAGAGTATACCTAAATTTAATTCTTTGCAAAGCACATTTGTTATAACATTGTCTATTAATGTTGCTAATTACTGGGGTATACGAGTTGGTGTATCAATCAAAGGATGATGAAACAAATTGTCGTACAATACATTGACAAAGTCATTAATACATTTTACAGAACAATGATTGTGTACATTGATATTCCAATCACCCATGATATAAACTTACTTATTCTCTTTCTTCAGTTTTTCAAGGCAAATATTCAAACAGTCATTAAAATGAGACATATTAGTTTTAGGATCTCAATATTTTTGTTAGACAGAAGGTTGATTTTAAGGAATTGTGACTCTCATAATTCCACAGGTAAAGGCACATCAGTTCTAATAGATACATCCAAATTGTCGCGGACAAAGAAAGGTACTCCACCTCCTCTACCATTGTTCCTAACATTGTGATAAAAATTACATCCACTGATGTCAAAAAGAAGAGGTGTGCTATCATGAATCCAGGTTTCACTAAAACCATATACTCAAAAGGGTGCACCAAGATCAAAAGTAAAATGACTGATGGAATCAAAGTTTTTGGATAAACTTCTAGAGTTCAAATGCAGCAAGCTAAAACGTTAATTTTCTTTGAACATGTATTTATTTTTAAATTCATTTGACAGGAAGTAGTTACAGGAACTGTCACTTTGAGCAAAGCTTAAATCTGGGTCTATGTCACTGAAAAAAATCAAAATCACTAGATAAGTCTTCCCCAACATCCATTTTCACAGAGGTTGTAAAGAATGTATCATCTATTTCAGAGGTACCAATTTTGCCATTGCTGCATACGTAGTTATGGAATACATCATGAAATTCAGTGTCACTAATGGTATAAAATAGGAGTATCTGTTCATTATGTAATTCTTCGAAGAAGATAAAAAATATGGCTAGTTGTAAAGAGCTAAAAATACGTATATGACAAATTAGCCAGTTCGGTTGACAAGTTACAACAAATAAGTTCTTGTAAATCAATGAATCTGCGTGTTTAAATGTACATGTATAATCAAAGTAGCAAAATTCAGAAAATATCGTCACTTTTACATTTACATATAAAATCACACATCATCAGAAGAAACAAAGTAACAAAATACGATGGTAAAGACAATGGTGTATTTTGATAGTTTGTGCAGTTCAGAATGTTTGTAGATTGTAATGGCTCGGAATGCTTGAGGTTTAGTTCAGTTCGAATATCATAATTCCTTAAAATCACTAAAACAAACAAAGATATTAGAGGTGAACAAGTTCAGTTTGTGTGGTTGATTTGACAGCGACTAATATTCTTCCATCCACTGTCCACGCTGCTTCAACTTTAGAGCTGTCGATGCACTTCATACGAAGCACGTACTTAGCATTAGTGAGATTCTCACGGATTTAGAACCCGGTGTTTTTCAGATACTTTTTTATTTTCATTATTTCTGCTTTTCTTTCAATACGAGCACAATTTTACCAGTATGGGTCTTGGCTTTGGCTTGTTGTTTCCAGGACCGACGATACACGCTTTTCCTGAGCGGTGGGAGCGGTCAATGTCCTCTTTGGTTAGAGGACATTTCAGGTGTTTTGAGGAAACCTCCAGGACTTGTTCGTCTGTGTCCTCTCCTGGCACTTCCGGGATACCGTAGACTCTGATTGAATTCTAGAATTAGAATTAACATGGAGGCCCAAAATGAATATAAATTAAAATGTAATTGTCAATTATTTCATATAGAACATAAACAACAGCTCACGTTTGCAAATATCAGGTAAAGTTGTATTCATTTGTACTTTTAGGCAGACCTAAATAACATGACTGATGATGGTGGTGATGATTATGGTGGTGATTGTAATGGTCATGTTATTAGTTTCGACACTATTATAACCACGTTACCTTTGGATATATCTTCCTTTTCCTCATTGCAGCCCTCTATTCGTGATAAAAAGACACCGCTCACATTGTCAGTGAACTACCGTCTAATGGAAGGATCCCCCACCCAGAAGTATTTGGCACCAGTCTTATCTGACACAGTGAACACGCAGTCTACTAATTCGGTGCGAAAATATAGCCTTGGTCCAAGCCTGCTTGATTTTCTTTTTAGATACAGACTGTACCTTGTAAATAAATATTCTTAATCACGGGTTTTGTGAGACTTCAAATATTTCAATTATTAATATTTGACTTTTTTTTTTAATACAAACCACTAGTGTCTAATACAATGGATTTTGTTTAGACTTTTGGAAAGTTAGATTATCAGCCAATTTTTTCCGTGCACGAGTCAATTAGTCCCCTCACTTGACACCTCTCTTGAATAATCCAAGACATTGCTATGAACCCGTTATGAACACTCTCTATGATGCTTAAATACCTAAAACTATTTTAGCAGTTTAAAGCACTATCATAAACGGCGGCAAAGGAGCCCATAAAATGGTTACGATCCAAGATTTAGTAATCTCTGATAATTTATTATCTACAGCTACAACGTATTTGGTTTTACCAATTTGTACATCAGCGTAGGAAAATTTGACAACAACGGCAACATGTATATGTTCCGTTATTCTCCGTGTATCCCATTTTTTTTTATTGATGGCTAAAAAAGTAAACATTACCATATTTTCGTGCAAGGAGGATATGTATACGACTATGAGTTTTCATGGCAAATTGGAAGTTCATTTTCCATGGATCACGATTATGACGTTTGTACCTCATGGATGTCATACGATTTTTTTGTTCAAACAATGTTTGTTTGTTTTTATATTGAGGTCGCCTTTTTGAGACAGTGTCAGAATTCAACGTGCTACCCAGACCTTGCAATCAACGCGACTGTGTAAGCAAACATCATCTTCTTTGAATTGCTCATCATAATACATAGTCAATGCAAAATTGTTATTAGCCTTTATTTTCTTTAGGGTAAGTGGCCCATTTGTCATATATCTTAAAATTTCCACTAATAATGAGCTGATGAGACTTGCATGATTTTTGTTCCTATATTATTATTACGTTCCTCATCGATATCATTATCAAAATTTGTATAATCCGATTTATCATCAATATTATGATAAAACAAATTTGTCTTTATAAAAACACGTGTAATTGCTATTCTCACCACAAACGTTTGTTTTCGATGTTGTAGTAACATTTGTTATATGTTTGTTAAATCATACTACATACATTTCTCACCTGAATGGGAACACAATGACATTGATCCCAGATTTCTAAATGTGATCTTAATCAGCGATTTATCATGGTTATCATTCTGTCCATGAAGGTCACCAAGTCGGTTGATCGTCGGTCAGTCTGACACTGTCACTCTCAGTGTCCACATCGAGAACAAAGGAGAAGACGCCTTTATTTCGGTCCTTGAGATCAATGAACCAGAAGGATTATTCTTCGTCAGCATTGATCGATCGCACGCGGTAAGTTTCCAGAAGGTATCGTGGTATTGTCGATCAGTTCGCCGCTTTTATTCAGGGTTCTATGCTCCTTAAATTTCCTAATTCAAGAAATCTCGCTATGAGTCACAGATCATCTGAATAATTAAACTATGCGTATGTTTTCTGTCATTCAAACAGAATACCGTCGTATCGTGCTCCCTCCCCATGACGTCACGGGTGTGTGACGTAGGCAACCCCATCCCAACGGCGGGACAGGTCAGTTGATTTGGGATGCATTTTGAGGAATGTATATTGTATGTGCGCAGAAAACTTCAGAACCACTTTATGTGGTATTGACGCACTTTATGCGTGCGTCAATACGTTTTTGTTTGCAAATATTGAAGAAAAAAAAAACATGACTAAGCTAGTGACCCTCAATTTGTTTTAATATTCTGAAAGAGTATGAAGTGTAGATGTGATTCCATGTCTGATTTAGCCCTTAAATCATTCCTGAAGACATCATATTGCCATATGAATTGAAAAAAAAATGAATTTTCATGTATGACGTCATGAACTTTTTGCCCGTTTCAGCGTATCTCAGTAATCCAATCTACAGTTTCTCCCAAATTTCAGTATGTTGTAGCCGAGACCTTGCTTTATGGCAAAAGTTGCCCTCATTTTTCATTTTGATGACGTCTTTATGGTGTAAATTTGATTACAGGCATTAATGTCATAAGGGGCATTTATTTTCAATCATGAAAGGACATGACGATCTGAAAATTTAGTATGCTGTAGCTGATTCTACTACCTTTCACAGGCATGACAGGTATGGTCTCCGGGTTTTTTTTTTTTATATGTCGTGATCATGATGAAATTTCAGCTTGAAAATCGATTTCTGAATGATTCTAGCCCTGATGAAATGTCAGCTTGAATATTGATTTCTAAATCGTTCTAGCCCCTCCTGTGCATTATGTGTTAAATGAATCAGAAGATTTGTGGATGTAATGGTTAAGACACTGTTTGTAAGAAGGCGCGACCCCGGTTCAAATCATAGTGTGGGTAGGGTCAGTTTTTAATTTGTTTTCAATGTGACTTTTGCCACCTTCTTTGGTTCTATCCCTCACTTTGACCTTTTTTTTATATTTATTTTCGTTCCCAATTTTTGCTCTCACCCTTTTATCTTAAATGACTATTAATAACATCTGTTTAGCGCATACACGTGACCAGTTAGACAATTATCTTAAATGTTGGTTTGTTGAAGGTGCGCTCTGAGCATTCTCCAGCTCTGCCTCTGAATTCTTATGAATAGATGGTGTCACCATGGAGGGTCCATGGTGTCACCCTGCATTTGCCAGCCGCGTCTTTGCATGAATTTACAAATACAAACCACCTTATACTTGTCCACAAGAATGTCGCCTTCCACTTTAAAATCATAACGAATAGTTACCTAGTTAAAATGCTTCCATTGATACCATGTGTATGTTTGTTGTGCGTTTGTTTCTTGTTTAATTCATTCAATTCAATTCAAATTCAATTCAGCACTTTTGTAAAATGATATTCAATACATATAAACATTTACAAACACATTTAACAACGAATAAACACAAATCAAGCATAGCCGTGGAGCCTGTTAAAAAAGGTACTTTGTACCAATAGGAATGCCATGAAGGCCTTATTACATTGGTCCCACATAACTCGATATGAACATTTACATCCTACACCCCCACACATATACACCCACACGCATACGCACACATACATACACATACACATAATACATAATTAATTTCATAACTAACTTCAGCTTTTTACGTATATGCATCAAATAAAAAGATCTCAAGTCGGCTTTTTAAAGAATTGAGTGTTTGGCTCTTTTGAATGCGATTTCGAATATTATTCCAGACGACGCGGGGAACTTCATAGAAGATAGAATTATGAAAAAATATTTGTACGTGGTTTAGGCATGTGAAAATTGTTGGCATTTCTGGTATTTTGATTATGGTAACTGCAGTTGAGGTTAAAATAACTTTGCAAAGATACTGAAAAGAGTTGTTTTTATAACATTGATATATGATGTTGTACGTATATTTAGTACGTATACATATTATCGATACTTAAAAATAATACCGCTTGACATTGAGAGATTGAATATTTTACAAAGAGAATAACAAATAACATATATAACTTCCTTTACTATGTCAACTCTTATTCCATCAAAACCTGGGCTCTTGTTGTTCATTTTACAAACAATATCAACAACTTCTGCAGGAGAAATGGGCCAAAGGAAGCAGTAGACCTACTTGCATCATTACTAACAAATGTACTATAGTTAAAGTCACCAGTAACAGATGAGACCATCACTCCACGAGCCAATATGGGTCCAATGTCAATAAAAAAAACGTTTAAACAATTACATATTGCACTACTGTAATTCTAAATCATATCATTGCATCTTACTGAATCGGGTATATTGTTCTGCTTAGGTTCCATTCGTAATATACCACGGATAATTTTCCAAGTTGTTTTCATGTTACCTGCAGCATTCTTAATTTATTTCTAAAATATGTTTTTTTGCCTTTTTGATTTCGCGAGTGACTTCATTTCGACAAGCTCTGTATACATCAAATCGATAATCAGTAAAGTTCTTTTTGTATCTTTTATATAATCTGCACTTTTGGTTACACAACTGTCGAAGGTGGTTAGAAAAACATAACTTCCTTTTAAACTTTTTTTTTCTGATTGGAGCATGTTTTAAATGGAAACGCTTGTTATAGATATGTAGAAACTTAGCAATAAAAATGTTATAATCATGTTGAGCATTATTACCATCCACCGCCTAACACGTGTTACTGATTTCACACAACAAAATGTCTTGATTCTCAAATTTGTTTTTTATTTGGGATATACAGTACACAGAAAAGTGTTGCACTAGGAAAAAGATTGCACTAGTTGGTTTGGCGGTCGATGTATCACTCCATATACAATATTCGTTTTACAGTTTAAAATTTCTACAACTGTAAACTCAATAAAATCGTTATTTTAAAACTTCAGTCTTGACGAAGTAAGACACCTACCCCACCTTCCCTCTTAATAACTCCTCTCTTTGCAAGGAAATTGTACCCATCATTTTTGTAACATGAATCACTTTCGGTGAACCAAGTCTCTGTCACTCCAAGAGCACAAAAATGTATATTTCTAGAATCAAGAAAAGATGTTGAATTATCAAAGTTTGTACTCATGGTTCTGGAATTGAAATGGATCGTTGGAAAGTGTTATCATTAGGTGATTTAAATTTACTCTTTTCAAGGTCATCAAATTCATTCGGTGTACAGAAAGATTGGTCTGGGGTATAGAAATTGTTTCCACATTTTGTGCTGAGAGAAAATCAGAAATTGAGCTCAAGTCTATGCGATTTTCATTTTGAGCGTTTGTATTGTACTCATATATTCATTATCATACACACACGAGACATACATCGACATACACTAAAATTACATTTAACTTAAAAACACAATACCAAATATGTGAAACTTAGATCATAAACAAAATTTAAAAACAAGCAAAAATTAAAAAGTAGCCAGTATATGGTGTACAAGTTGTTTACGGCATATTTCTTTTGGAAATATTTATAACAGCTCTAAGTCTTCTTTCTTCCTGATACGTTTGCGGATAGTTAACAGTACAATTACGTTTATTTTAACTCGGGGTTTGATTATAAATGACTTTGCCTGCAATCGTGACAACAAATGATAGTAAACACACTTTCATGCTTCCTTTGTTTGATTTCTACCCACTACCCAGATCTCGATTGACTTCAAATACCAATCTGCAGTGTACAGCACGTTTACGGAGGGTGCGAGCCTTAACTTGACAACATTTAGGTGATATACAAGATTATACCAAATTCTTCTTCTCCGTCCTTTTTTCAAATTCTTAAACCTGTTTTTGCTAATCATGATTTGAAAATTAGTGATCATAGAAAATAACTTCTTAGTATAAATACAACGTCTAGCGCTTCAATCATATACATTTCCTAATATTTCAAAATATAGGAGGTAATTACCTCATCTAGATGATTCTCTCCAAACATCATTGCGACGTCTCTGCGACTTCTCCATGATAGGAAAAAGGTAGCGAAGATCATAAATCTAAGAAAAGAAGAAAAGTATATATTTCGACTTGAAATGACCATCTCATTATAGTACGTGCGATATTCCTCAACCGTGCGGTAGTTTTCTCTCAAACACTGTATCCCATATTCACAAAGACGGTTTGACTTGAAACACGAACTAATCTCAGACTTATTTCATGGGGCGCAAAATAAATCATCTGATGCCGTCACAGAATCATAACAATGGGTGATGCAGTTGTTCGCTGTTGTTTATGTGGACGAACTCAGTATACCATTGAAATATAATAGTAATAAGCCACTTCGTAGTTACATCATAGTCGGACACTCCACTGAATCGAGAACGACTAGAATACAGACTGGAATTTGATCATGAAGCTGTTGTTAGGTGTGTACCGTGCATAACAACAACAGAAGCAGGTGCACATGGTGGAATGTTCTTTCACTACCTTCTCAGAGCTTAATCGCTGTTGTCATATCTGCATTATATGGGTATAAACGTGGTCCACTATCTATGGAATTTCCATTTTACTCTGTGAGTGGTACGATTGACAAGAGGTCATTTGTGCCAGTAATAATCTTCTCATACTCACATTGCAGCTACGAACTCTCTTATTGATTATGTTGTGTTATTTGGCGTCCCATATACGTTAGTCCAGCTTCAGTACACTGTTTGCGTTATATCTCTGTTCAAAATACGGGTCTTTGTATATGTTCTACGTAAGCCGTTATTTGGTGCTTAATGTTAAGCGGCATTGTATGAAAAACTAATGTTGTTGTTTTTTTCCTTTTACCATCATGACTATATTGCAGTATTGATGATGAGAAGCCAGAGAGGACGGCTGACAATGAAGTCACTATTGTCTTAGGCGTAGTTGCTGCAGCCAATCTCAGTTTACAAGGGTTTGTCTCCAAAACGTCTTCTTTACCATTCGGAAAACGAACTATATTTGCGTGGAATGTTCCCTTATTACGCATATCAGTACATTGGTGATTTGATATCGAAATATCGATTTTTAACTCCATCATTACCATTGTCATGAGGATGTGTACGAAGCCAATAGGGTTCTTTCTCTAACTCAGGGCTATTTACCCCTTAATATTATTTTCTTTTTAATGCGAATATCATCATGCTTTGTTCTGCATTTTAAAATAATAATAAATAATAAAATGAACATAAAATACATGCACATCTTCTTTGCCCCTTCCATCTTCTCTCCTGTTTCACTCCACGAACAGTGCGGCGAGCCCAGAGAAACTAATCATCACAGAATCTGACTTCCTACCCGACCGCAATCAATCAATCAACTACAACATCGGCCCGCTTATAACGCATACGATCTATGTACGTCTATTGTTTTTCAAAACCATTATTTTCGTTTCAAATTAAGAGCAAATTTACGATCCAGAAGGACATTTAAAAACAATTCTCAATTTCGTATATCCGTGGCAAAAGGCATGTATAATTCACGGAATTGAAACGTGTTTTGTTTTTGTTTTTTTAATTACATGTATTTGCAAGGCATGTCACAAAATTACAATTACAACATAATCGTACATTTTACGAATACATTATTTTTGCATATATTACTAGAGCTAGTTCATGTAATTGTATCTTGTCAGATGTCCATTTATTACAAGGCAAACAAAATAAATTAGGGAAACACAGAAAGATGTAGAAACTGGTCCGGTTTGAAAGACGAATATTATTAATACCGCTATTGCCTGATTTAGCAGACTCCTCACCATACCAGGGTTATATCCTTTATTCTGTAGCTACAAAACCACGGGCCAAGTTATGTAGGTAATACAACGGTTGAACTACTCTGGCCGAGCAAACTACAAAATGGAAGTGTCCTCCTGCATATTGAGGAAGTCGCCATGGAAACGGGTGACTGTTCGGTGAAAAGCAGAATAAATGAGCACATGGCCGAGGAGGTAGGTTTATCAATGTTTTCAAGATTGATGAGGATGACTTTAATACACGAGTTAACATATTAGTAAGCAAGTAGGGTACCTATTGTAATAGCCCTGTAAAATTCTAAAGCCATCCATTTTCGCTGCAGGGCCGACGTTGTGCACAGGTACACCTGATTAGACAAGTTTCATGTGCGTTCTACCTCGTTACTTGACGAACACCAAACAAGATTTGATGGTGCGCGTTTTTCCCTTTTTGTTTCCTTTTTTGTTTGTTTTCTCATAGACAAACGGATGTAATACAAACACATTAATATGAATACGCCTGTATTCAAGCCTTTATTACAAAGTAATGTAAACAGCTGAAAGTGATCATTTGAAGTCAGGAGTGTCAAATATGTTTGAATAGAGCAAGCAAAGTTACTTCTATTGCCCTTCTTCCCTTCGATTTCAATTTTCCCCTTCCCCTCTCGCCTCGCTTCCCCTCTCTCACTCACCCTTACACCAACCCCTTCTCCCATTTGCGCCTATGCATGTCTGTCTGTCTCGTTGTCTTTCTCTCCTTTTCTCTCCATCTATCTCTCCCTCTTTAATACCTATCCCCCCCCCCTTGTTGTTAACTTTTTGTTTCTCCCTTTACCCCCTGTCTCACTTTCCTATCATTCTCTCTTCCTTTCTTTGTTTCTCTTCCCTCTTTCATTCCCCTCGATTTAACTCCTAAATTGCTCCACCCCTTCCCATCCCGTTCTTATCTTCTCCTCAATCTTTCGGAATAGACAATTCTCTCAACATTCGACCGAGTGAACAACATCACTCTGTACACGCTGCGTGCTGACTGCTCCACTGCATCAGAGTGCATGGTCGCTCGATGTCCAGTGCACTCCCTCGCGCCGGACTTCGATTCTGCGGTCGTCATATCTGCGATATCGAGGCTGGATGCAGGGACTACCTTTAACGTGAGAGGCCCAAATCGATTAATAACCAATTAGAAGAGTTTATTTATAACCTGGTTGCTAGTAATCACTTCTATAGGAAGACCACCTACATATAAAGTTCATTTGAGCAGTGTTTTCTTTTGAAACCTGCATGAAAGTACACTATGCTTCAACGCAGCCTGCTCATAAAGTCCACATTTTTTCTGTACAGGATTACTGTACCATAAAAAGTTGGATGCTTTCGTTGTTTTCTATATTTATGTATTGATATCAACCGTAGGAGATGGACAAAACTTAGCATTGTACAAAATATTATGTTGATGTATTCTTCGTTGAGCATTCTAAACGAGAAAGGATCAATCTGACTTGAAAACTTGACCATTATTAGGGATTGAAAATATGATTCTATGAGATCAATGCTAAATTACTTTGATTTCTCCGTGTGCATTAGAACTTTATTCACAGCAAATTATTCAGGTACAACTTCAATGAACCTGCTTTTGCGACCACATTTTGACAAACACATTAGCCATTCTGAACAGTATATAGACTAAGTACAGGTTTAGTCCACTGTTTGAGCTAAACCTCTGTTCAGAATACGAGCCAGTTTTTCTCCCTTGAATATGGCTATCTACTGGAAGTTGTATTAACGTAATCTGTACTTAAAGACCACTTGTTTATGAAGATCTCATTTCTTGTTCTCTTCAGCAATCTTTATATACAGGTTTCACTGTCATGACTGTATAAACTTTAAAATTAGAATGATTTTCTTACAGACCGAATTGGACGTGTTGATTTCATCGGTGGAATTAGTACTGTCTGTCTCAGCCGCGGTCGAGGGGTCGATCTACGCCACCATCCCGTACTCGCCGCACCCAGCAATCTCTACGATCACGGTACGGCCCGTCAGGTTTGCTTTCCCTTTGCATGGCAGATAAACGTCTGCTGTATAGGAACTGTGCGTATGTGAAAAAGTCACGTGGCACTCAAAAATGTTTGTTCTGCATACAGGCCAATATGTAGGCTATGTAATTGTGATCTTAATGTGTGTGCGTGCGTGAGGGCATTTGTATGTGTGTTTTTGTGTGTGTACCTGTACTGATTACTTTATTATTGCTTTGCCGGCAGTTGCGTTGGCCCCCATATCACCAAATTCCCCCATCCCTTTATACAAAGAGAATCTGAGGCTAAGTAATAGGAAATCAAACACCACCAACACGATCTAATTATATTGATGTGTTTTTTCATACCAGGTCGAGACGTTAGTCCAGCTGCAGTATGACGTGAGAGAACCCACCGTCATCAAACCTACACCCATATGGGTCTACATTGTGGCGTCTCTGGGTGGCCTCTTCGTCCTTATCATCTGCATAGCTGTGCTTATCAAGGTGATGTAAACTATTCAGCCATCCCTTAATTTATGCGTAGTTGGGTTTTTTTATAAGGTACTATAAAATACACGCTCGTCTAAAGTATTTAGCTACCTGTTATTTATAAGGAAACATGTGAAATTATGGGCCATTAAAGATATGCGAGCCTTTTAGTGATTATAACCAAAATAAAAAGAAAGTTATTTGCCCTCAAATGATCTGCATTTGGAATAAAGAGTGATTAAATCACAAATCCTCAAAGTGTTCGGCCCGAACATTTTGAGGATTTAATCATTAATCATTAATTACTCCACATGTGGATCATTTGAGGGCAAATAACTTTCAGCAAGCTTCTAAAATGCATAATTTGCATTATAAGGTAATGTATATGTTGACTCATCCGTATTATTTTACGAAATGGGTGATTATCAGTGGAAATAACTGCCACTTACCGTTCCGCTTGCCATAATAGCACCTTTCCTAAAAACATTTCATAGCACGTTTCGTCGCATCTTGCGGACGGATAAATCGTCTAGGCATTCATAAATGAGTATGCATACCTTAGGCGTACATTAATCGTAAGACTCGGCCTTTCCCTTCTTCCCCCTCTTCTTCCGAACTGCAGGTCGGGTTCTTCCAACGTAAGCGGATCAGCCCTGTTGAACGGGCAAATCTACGGGCGAGTGTCCTCTCTCGTTTGGAAACAAAGTCTGGTTCGAGCTCACCGGACATGTCGGAAGCGGATTAGAAGCGGCTGGGGCGGCGGGAGGTCAAGCGGATGACCGTGAGGTCGATCTGAAAGATTCTATGGAGGGCCTGTTCGCTGATGAGTGATTTGAACCCAAGGTCTCTTCGGGATATTTATTATAGATCATGTACAGGAATTAATGTATAAGTATGATGATTGAACATTACATCACCATGTTGTGCTAAAAAACTCACGATCGTCTGTATCAATTATAGCGTGTTAACCACTAAACGAGGGGGTTGGTGGGGTCATGTCACTGCAAATTAGCAGTGGAAACTTAAGGTGTTGGAGGGGGTCTACCCCCGTTCCGGATTTATTTGTAGTTTCGTATGTTTTTCTGGGCCTTTATTTATTATTTATTATTGTTATCATATCATTAGCTAATAATGATGTTGAAATATCCCAGCACACAGAATGGGGTTCAATGTACACACGACCCCCAATCCTTGCGCTCCTCACCCGACGCTCTCTGCTTCCCTGTTATAGACAGAGTGTCCCATTTGCAAAAGTCATGAAACTAGGCAGGAATCAGCAGTGTATCCTAACGATAATGTGTGTGAGATCTTTAGTATAGTCATAGTATCAAGAACCTTTCGAAGAAAATAAAAAGCTATCGATGTTCTCGTTTGAAACCTAGCGGCCGTAGTCTACATTCACAATGGTATAGCCCCTGTGAGTGCGCACCGCGAATATTCTCCCATTGAACGCATGCACTGTGATGCGGACCATAGCGCACAGCGGTCTACGGTCTCTCATTTTAAGGTTTTGAAGGAGCAATCCAAAACCTCCTCAAAATCTAGCGATCACTATCATCTTGATCATTTCGCTTAAAGTCAGTTTCCAATTTCATCATTTAAAAGGAAGTTCTGATACAGTATTTTTATCCATTTTCCGTGTTCTTTCGTTTAAAAAAGGTTTATCGTTCTGACATGCAAAAGGAACACACTGTCTTTAAATAATAATAATGAATTATAATTATTAGTATTTTTATAAGTAGTAGTAATAGTAGAAGTAGTAGTAGTAGTAGTAGTAGTAGTAGCAGTAATAGCAGTAGAAGTATTTAGAAGTAGTAGTAGTAGTAGTAGTAGTAGTAGTAGTAGTAGTAGTAGTAGTGGTAGAAGTAGTAGTAGTAGTAGTAGTAGTAGTAGTAGTAGTAGTAGTAGTAGTAGTACAAATAGTAATAGTAGTAGTAGAAGTAGAAGTAGTAGTAGTAGTAGTGATACTACTATACTAGTAGTTGTAGTCGTGGTAGTAGCAATAAGCCTATTGTAGTCGTATACTAGTAGTACCTTGATCAGTGTTGATAACCCGACGCTTTAGTGTTTATAAATGATTAGAAGCTAAACGGTACTACTTTGCAATTATTTGAAGTTTCACTTCTTCATAAATATTTTGTTTCCATTTATGTTTCCCTACAAGGGGCTTTCCTTGTTTAAGTCCAAATATATGCACAAGAACATTGAAATCTTTTACACGGATGTGAAACACCCATGCATTGATATATTTCATTATTCTAGAATGGACCAGTGGGTACATTTATCATATTATTAAAGCGGAACCATGTTTGTCAGAACATATCTTTCTGATTAAATTAATTCATTATGAAGGATTTGCATTTCGCAAATGAGGGTAAAATATTACACTGTCTTTTTTATATATTACCCGTTTAACTTTAATTATAATGCAATGGTACATGAAATGCATTGTTAATGAATATTTATTAATTTTGATTGAAATTGAACACATAAATAATGAATTGAATTGAATTGAATTAAATGTATGCATGTGTATGCTGATAACATTAATCATGATGATATGTGTTCGTTAAATGATTTGTTATTGTCAATTTGTCTGATTTTTTCATCTTATCATTTGTGTGATAGTCAGGCGGAATAAACGTGTAACGGTATGTATAGATTTGATTTTGATTTAATTTGGTTTTATTTATTCACAGGAGCCATCGACCAGCCAATAAGGCTGTTTTCAGAAGGGCCATGCCTCAAAAAAATAATAATGACATACACATTCAGATTTTTCAATATAATTCAATGAAAATTACAAAAAAAATATGAAAAACAATAAAGATATATACATCTTATGAAAATAACAGACAAGAGAAACACATGAGGAAAGAGGAAAGAGATACAGAAGGAAAGAGTTAAAGAATCGAGGTAGAAGTGGTAATAAATATGGATTGTACTATCATTGCAGAACTGTTCTTCCCGCGTCAGTGATTTCTTTGAATATGCATATATTCATGCATATATTTGCATACGATTTCTTCCTAGTATGCTGAAATCAAACGGGAATGGGACCCATGGTAATGGTAGAATGGCGCTTCATTGATCAGGGTCAAGTAGTCATTACTTCTTCTTCTACTAGCCCTTCCCTTTGATTTGCGTACATAAAATACCAGGGAAAAGGGTGAGAGAGAGAGACAGAGAGAGAGAGAGAGAGTGAGGGAGAGAGAGAGAGAGAGAGTGAGAGAAAGAGAGAGGGAGAGAGAGAGAGAGAGAGAGAGAGAGAGAGAGAGAGAGAGAGAGAGAGAGAGTGAGAGAGAGATCACTTTAAGCTATATTCTAATAGTGGGGTGAAAACGATGGGGAGGAAAGCAGGGAGAAATTTCGAAAATAGCGAGGATGGGGGAGGGAGATCAAGAAAAGAACAATAAATCAGTATGTGAATGGAGGAAATAGAAATGCAATTACAAAAACTTGAATGACAAGGAGAAATATGAACTGTACTTGTATTGATATTTGAAAACGAGAAATTGTGGGAAATGCGAGAGGTAAGAACACCTTGCAAACGCCTACCTCTTCGTGCGTCACACAGATTTTCCATACAATTAATAAACATAAATCACACGAAGTAGCAATATATACTTCGCACTTAGTTTAATTGGCTATAAATTCATATTGCTTCCTTAAAGGTAGATGGTCATCGTGGTAAAGAACCCTAAAGCCATAATCAATCCAATGTCATTCTGCCAAGAACATGTAGTTCCAATTCTAGTTCGATTTCAGGGTTTCAGGAAGGAATAAGCTCAAAATAAAAATCATCGTTTCAATTCAAGGAAATCCGGGTTCCCAGCCATTAAAACGGCCCGTAAATAATACATGTACCACTATAATATCACCTTCAAGTCTCAATATCCAAATAATGTAATCCATTCCATGTTACTAAAGTAATTTTTATTGATCTAGAACCATTGTATTTATGGACATACCCGTAATACCCGCATAAAACATCCATGACATGCAGTTTCGTGCCGGGGGAGATATTGTTACTTGATCGTAAAAATATTGATCGGCGTTTCTCAAAGACAGTGATCGCAATCCTTGCAGACAGCATGATGAGTTCGGTATGCACACTGCAGTTTTAGTTTGTTTCCTCTCAAAATATGTCAAAAGCGACATACTGCGGTCATCAAGAAGGGACTGCTGTTCAACCGGAGCATCTAACTATCTCTTGAAATACTGTTTTCGACTGCTTTTTATAATTGATCTTTGCATATTAATGTTTAGAATCGTGTTAGTTACCATACTCGATCGGGTCAGTGACGTCATAATAAATACTACATTGTTGGATCTAGCAGGTTCTAGGAGAACTTTGATATCAACGAGGGTAGTATGGTATGTTAAAATGACTTCATGGATGTTATGTATTATTCTTTAATCATATTTGCTGTATCCTGGTTGTATGCGCTGGGTTCTTCTTTTTTCATCTTCGTCTTAACATACTATATATTACACTGCCCTTCTTGGCGAAAGGCTAATTTCACACGTTTTTAACTCTATGGTGAGTATGTCTCTTGCATAAACCGTATGCATCGTTCTTAATTCGTTGTGTGTGGTAACGTGGTAGTTGTCTTTAAAGGGCATGTAATGTGCTGGGAAGACAAACAGCTTTCAAAAGGTGGTCGTGAGCAATCTTCTTGCCAATGGTCTTAAATTAATGTATTTCCCATTTTAGAAACTTGCTAAAAGTTATTTTCCCTCAAATGATTGACATTAGGAGTAATTAGTGATTAAATCACAAATCCTCAAAATGTTCGGCCTGAACATTTTGATTTAGTCACTAAGTACACCAAATGTGGATCATTTGACGCCAAATAATTTTCAGCAAGTGTCTAAAATGGACAATACATGGATTTAAGACCATTGGCAAGAAGATTGCTCATGATCCCCTTTTTAAGACTTTTTGTCTTCCCAGTACAGTTTATCCCCATTAACATCAAGCTTTTTTATACTATAAATAAAGACGGCGTTCAGACCTACAGTCGCTAACACGTAACATGTATGATGTGATTGGATAATCTAGCCATTTATCTCTTGTATCTTACAAAAGTGATTTTAGAAAATGGTGCTGACAACGAAAGGATTCGTTGAACCACGAGTCAACGTTAGCTCTTTGCTGATCGTGTGTTTCGCCGTCTTTACACTCCTACAAGGAAACTCCGTGGTCGTCCACGCGTTCAACGTCGACACGACCATGCCAATAGTTTACACGCACAACGACAGCGAGAGCCAGTTCGGGTTTGCTATAGCGCTGCATCGTGACGGACAAGAAAATATGTGAGTCAAATAATAAGGCACATCGATTACATGACTTCCGCTTGTATCTTTCCAAATATACACGCACACATACACCCCCCCCCACACACACACACACACACATTCACGCATATACACCTCACTTGATCGAGATTGATATTTCTTGTGTGTTATTTGTGAGCTTTTCATCGCATCACTTAACGATTCGGCACTAAACGAAATTGAACAATATAGCAAAAACAAATTTGAATAATTTGAAACAGAAAATAGAGAATATATATGCAATTAATCAAACAGCTAAAACTGGTAATTACAAGCGATTCCTTTAAAGCTATCATGAAATATTACAGTGGTAGAGCCAAGGGTGAGGTTTTGATTGAAAGATCTATTTCAGACTAAAATTATGACTCCTAATTTTATTTCACATATCAAGAAACAATGAACGCAGAAAACAATCTTGACCCGGATCCTGTGCTGAAAAAGCGAGGTGGTGTTACAACGTGTCATAAATTACATCCCTATCATGCCTATCACCGTTTAAAGGTGATACAACCCTTTTCTAGACATTGACAATTGTTGTAAACAGACAAGAAATAAACAAAATTACCAGTTGTCATAAATAACTGTAGAATTAAAGAAAAAAATAATGGAAAGTATTAGTAAACAATGGTATATTCCCTTCATCTACATGATTGTAATACGCTTCTTTTACAAAAATGGACATGTTGCTCGCATTTCTCTATTTCAATCGCTGACATTGTAACGATCGAAACAAAGTTGTTAGCACAAGTATGGCTAGCACGTCACGTCAGTGACGTTAAACTAAATAAAACAGTTATTTCTATTCTACTGAAAATGTGGAACGTTAACCATCGTTAGTGTTGCCCAAATAATTTCATCTTTCGCATGATTTTCACTTCCGTTTAATGTCACAAAATGAGTTTTAAATGATTAAACAGGTATGAACTTTTAAGAAGTAGTTGACTTAAATCGGAGTATACAACAAGATGAAGCAGATTTGGAGGATATGGGGAAAACATTATGAGGTTACATTATTACCTCAAATTGGAAAGTTTAGCATTTCTAAGATTGCTTTTCCCGATGTTATCCTGCCTTGTGTTTCTGCTAAGACGTTAATACAGTTGTTATCTGAATGCTACATATTAAAAGTGGTGATTGGTTGAAATGTTCCACCCTTTCATCCCCATCCCACCCCATCGCCCTCCTTGCAGGCTGTTAGTAGGGGCCCCCAGAGCTGAATCAGCTGCGTTCATCTCTTCTGATGAGATACACCGCAGTGGGGCCTTCTTCAAATGCCCGATCGACTCATCGTCTTTTTCAGCATCTCAGTCTCAGTGTGCTGAAGTCATCGTGGATGATATAGGTAAGAACGGGGTGGAGCGGAAGAACAGGAGGAGGAGCTAGGAGGAAAAATGGTAAGAGAAAGAAGGAGAGGAAGTAGAGGAGGAGGAGGAGGAGGAGAAGAAGAAAAAGAAGAAGAAGAAGAAGAAGAAGAAGAAGAAGAAGAAGAAGAAGAAGAAGAAGAAGAAGAAGAAGAAGAAGAAGAAGAAGAAGAAGAACAAGAAGAAGAACAAGGAGGAGGAAGAGAAGAAGAGTAGAAGATGTGGAGGAAGAGGACGAGGAAGAGGAGGAGGGAGGGAGTAAGATACGGAAAGGAGGGGAATGAATTGTGATATACTACTGATGTTCTGTTTTCCCCTTATACAGAGGTCATCAGAAGGGAAGTAGGGATGGGTTAGCAAGTATCACCATTATTTACACAACACAGTAAAAAAATCGCGGAAGGGGAAGCGGGGAAGAGGAGGAGGAGGAGGAGGAGGAGGAGGGTGAGGAGGGAGATGAGGAAGGGGGGATGACAAGAATAGGAAACATAATAAGAGAGGAAAAAATGAATGGGGTAACAAGAAACTAATTGTGTACCGAAGTGCCTGGGGAAGAGCAGGGCACTATTTAAATCTACACTGTAATGGCGGTGTTGAGTCACTTTGCAGTGTACATGTGTGGTACGGCAAATTTATGTTAACAACAATATCACATTTACATATTTATACAACAAAACTTAGTAACCCATCACATTAAAAAAAAAGACTTAAGAATAAATGTACTGATGCTTGAACAATAATTTTCCACCACTGTCTTTAGGTATAACCACTTTTAGCTGTAGATATGTATTTCATACTCATGAAGCTGATGTTGCAACGTTTTATTAATCATTTCATATTGGTAGTAGAGCAACCGAATAGGAAAGGCAACAGTTTAAATATAAGCATCAAACGTATTATGACTGTGACTCTTTAAGGTCACGAATATACAGTATCTCAATGGTACGAGCAGCAGAGAACTAACGCCTCGGGCCAGTGGCTTGGAGCGACGGTGCAGAGCGGAGGACCGGACCAACCTGTAGTGGTAAGTGTCGTTTTAATTCTTGCTGTGCCACATGTGTTCGTTTTCATCCATTATGTACACAAAACAGCACTGTGTCTGGAAAGCGAAGGGTTAAGCCCTTCGGAACCAAACACCGGGAATATGTGCCGTTGGGTTTTAACTATACTTTTGAAACTATACTTTTGATATTAAGGTTTATCAAGTGATAGAATATTAGATAGGAAATGACAGAGCATACATGCTAGCTTATCAGGCGTCTTCCTCGGGCGATCTGTTGAATAGCATTACTTTTTAAACGGCAAAATACAAGCCACACCGAAAGAAAACAGGAAATTCAATTTTGTTGGAAAAGGTCTTACATGCTATGCATAAGGATAGGAATACACGGATTATCCCAAACAAAATATTGTACATGTTTTTCTATGATTTAGACTTTAAACACACACATGCACACACACACACACACACACACACACACACACAAACACACACACACACACACACACACACGCACATACACACACACATACACAAACACTCATACAACCAACCTACGTCCTTTGAAAGGCGCCGAAAGGGTAGAACATAGTTATATTTTCCATTATTGATGAGGGGGTTTCTCTCTTCACATACAGGTATGTAGACCGCTCTACCAGTCCATAGACTACATACACACACCGAGTGAGTGGAGACGTCTTCAGGGAGGTTGTTTCGTCATCCAGAGTGGGTTGTTAGCCTCAGACCCTGCCGTGCTCACCGGCCTGGCTGGTCTATCAGTCTCCGCTAAGATGTTCAATCCATGTGCTGGTAATCTGTTCTTAAAGAAGCGATTTAACCAGTTCTACATTTCATAATGTATTATTGCTTCGTGGTTCCTGGTTTTGCCATCTTATTTAGGATCGATTCATTATTGTGTCTCCCAAATCATAAAAATGTTTCTACAATTTATTCCACATGTTCTAGTTTTGAATATTTTTCTTACATTTTTCATCATCAAGGGTCTTGAATTGTTTTCAAATCACTTACATATATAACCGTTGAATAATATTAAACATTCTTGATTCATAGTAAAACTGACAGGATTACACAAAGCTTTATACTAGGTTTGAATCGATGTACAAATATACATAGATTTTGTTATTGTTGTTTCTGTCTTATTCTCTGCATATAGAACCACCATTGTCCTATGACTTTGGTTGCGAACTTGGCAGCGGAGTAGCTATCCACGATGTGAGTGTGTAATAATAGCGTACTGTCTTCTTTAACCTGTCAGATATTAGTGTCTGGGTGCGATTGATCAATGTTTAGAATGGGAGACAAGTCAATGTGGTCCTTATGAGCAAATGATCTTATCTGTAGGGGAGACCGGGGTGAAAAAAATCACAAGTTCATGAATTCACTCTTATAACTTTTCTTTTATTTAGAATTGGGAACTCATGTTTTGTACCTTAAGACTATCGATGCTAGGCCACATGATGGGTTCTTGATTCATATTGCTGCGAGTCTCATATTTGTGTAATCATTGATTTGTAAAAAGCTTCTGAACGGGGAGAAGTAGGACACCTCTGGGAGAAGTGGGACATTGGCTGGGGTAAAGTGGGACGGCTAGAAAGAAGTATGAATATGGGGTGAGGTGGGACACAGTTGGGAGAAGTGTGGACAGTAAGATGTGGAACAGTAATGTCCCAGTTTACCCCAACACACACAAAAAAATCAAAATGGCGGCTAACTTAACAAATGCGCACATTTTGGCAAAATTATTAAGACTAACAAGCCCTAAATACAGCATGTTAAGTGTCTGCTAAATCTATAAGAATGAAATCAAAAAGTACTTCACAATGACTGCAAAAATCTATAAAAAAAAAAAGTGTGAATAAATGAAATTAAAAATTACACTAACCAGCAGAGTTCTTGCACTGTTGTTTCTATGTGCTTTTACTCTGATACTAAATGCCTATCAGGGGCTCAGACCAGTAAGCTGATTGGTTGAAAACTTTTCTAGATGGAGGAGGTGTTCCACTTCTCCCGCGTCCCAGTTCACCCCGGTCTCCCCTACATATTAATGGGTTACTGAATTAGAAAAATAAGTTCCCACGAATCTATTTAGAATTATCCAAAACGAATTTCACATCCGTTTGCCACAATAAAGTCTCATTTTGACGAAAATATGAAAAAACGCACGCCTCCAGTGACGTCAAAGAAGTCAACATGCCATAATTGCCAACGGCGTGTATAAAATATTTTATTCACCCCGTTCAAACAATACGTTAACAATGGAAACTTAAAATCTTGTCCGAGGTTTGTCCGAGTAGCAACATCTAATAGATTCAAAGTGCATTCCATCAATTGAATCTGAATAACAAGATCCAGGTGAATGCAATAACGCGTTACTACGCAGTTATGGGGGAAATTTGTGAATACATTATGAAAATGGACCATTGTTGATTTCCGTACAATCTATGGCATTATGAATTATCTGACGTCACTGGGGGCGTGCGTTTTTTTCACATTTTCGTCAAAATGAGACTTTATTTCGTCAAACAAATGTGAAATTCGCTTTTAGTGGATAATTTTACATAGATTAATGGGTATTTTTCTAATGTAGTAACCCTTTAATGCAATGCAGTTTTCATTGAAAAAATGTTAATATAACATATAGGGCTATATACATGAACTCTTGCTCTATGAGAATTTAGAGAAAATCTTTATTCAAAAACCGTCACACGTGGCACCTAATGAAAGAGCAAATCAGTTAGGGATTTAAGATCGTAATAGGTCCGGCTTTCTGTGGAAAGTCGAATGTATAATGCTTAATACAGGCTGGGAAAGTCTGCATGTCTCACTTCTAGGACGATTGATGTAAACAAAATAGCAAGACAGTTCCGGTTATGCTTATGTAATAAAGTCTGTGTTATTGCGTGTAACCACTCCATACGTGTCATAATTTTGTATAGTTTCGTGTCATTTTATTCGCCCACTTAACATTGTTCATAGCATAATTACAACTATGACGTAACTACATCGCTTCACAGTGCATTATTTTGATTTCAGGATGGGATAGTGTATGGCGCGATAGCAGCCTGCAGAGGAAACGGTAACGAACAAAAATATTATGATTACGCCCTTTTTTTTAGGCTGAAGGAAAACAATCAATATTGCTCTAGTGCTGACACTCTCATTATCATTTCAAAGTATTCCAAAACGGAGCCATAAATGAGCTTTGAAAACATTGCATTGCATATATATATATATATATATGTTGCTATAGATGAACTGTACACATTATAATGGAATCATGCTGTCGTGTTAATTCAATTGTCCGGCAGACAGCCTTTTAATCTGCGTGATGTGAACAATTTTCATTACTCTTACACTTTCTCTTCATCGATAACGCCAACTGGTGTTGAACATAACACCATTATGTTTTCCCACAATCTTGGCTAAACCTCATATTTAAAATATCGTCTCTATTCAGCAAACCATATATTGTTACCCATGTCATTTTGCTATCGATTTCTACCAACTATTTTCAACAAGGCAAGCAAATACGTACAAAGTCGGCGCATTACGTATTAATTGGTTCTGAAAGTTTGAATTATTTTCTTGTTCTGAAGGCAAATTTTGGTACACCGAACAAGACGGCTCGTCACCCAACTCCTACCCCGACCCGTGCCCGAATGGTTACCGCCCTCAATCCCACTACGAATACTACCGAGGTAAGTTAGCACAACTACCTACCCTATAGAGTACCAAAGTGTGACGTCTAATACTGTATGCAGATGATATCAACGCTTTAGGTGCCATTGCCTCATACTTGCACATGTAAAGCACATTACATTCCATTTAAGCAGCTCAGTCTGTCTAACATGTGAACTATTAATGTTCACACTAAGGCTAAGACAGGAATATAATTCATATAGCTAAGATCAAGGTAATACTAAAAGAAGAAAGATAGTGATACGACTTAACACCAGATACGATTTAACAAGGGAAATAGAAAAGGTTGTGACCATTAATGTTCCTCTTCTTACAATATATTAACCAACTGGGGACGGGACTAAACACCGTTCACGCCACACCCCGATCCCCACTCACACACACTTTTCTAGGAAGAAAGGAGCTATCTATCTGTTTACAGCCTGATTTTTTTTTTTTTTTTTCGTAGAACCTATACTCCCTTTGCCCGTCGGATGGGTGCCGTTGTTTTTTACATGTTTCTTTTTAAAACCACTTGCTATTCACATCCGACAAGAAAGTAAATGTGTATGTTTTTTTCGTAAGATACGTATGTATGATCATCTAAACAACAAATTAAAAAATATATATATATATACTATATATATATTATGTTGTTTCGGATTGCTGCCAATATTGTTTCGTTGGCTATTCAGTGGCGGACCGAGACGGGGGCGCAAGAGGCGCGCGCCCTCTCTAGTTTTTGAGAATCTCGCACTGAACATACATCTTAATACAACAATATCCAAACAATTTGCAATGTGTGCCCCCTCTATTTTCAAATTTGACGTCGGGGCCCCGTTTTTATCTCAATCCTGGATTCCCGGTAGACATTGTTAAACGTTATAACGGAATCATAGATCATTAAACTTCACAAATTAGGACAAATTATATATGTATACGTCATGGAGAGTTGAAGGTCATGTAATTTTCTCACTACGTAGGCTACGCCGTGGCATTCGGAGACTTCAAGGGGAGCAGTACACCCGAGATTGTGATGTCGGCACCTCGTTGGAATCACGGCTACGGGAGGGTAAATATTTACTTTTAATGCGCCATTGAAGCATATTTTTGCATTAGGAATACACAATTTTCCTTTAAGGCCGTCTGGAGCCTGGTAGGGATGGAGTTTAGTGGCTGATGTACCCTGGCATGGTTGAAAGCATGCTGAGATATATCATGAAAGTTTCAGCAAAATCGGATAAATTATGAAGAAGTAAGTAGCTTATAGAAGGTTGTACCTTTCCGAAATTTGCATCACATGTGTCACATGCGAGATCATATTGCGTTGGACCCTGTGGGTAAAACACATCTTATCTTCTAGAACTCAAATAGATGTCAGGGACAAGTATTCTCATTATGTGGCTATGACATAAACACGTAGGGGTACTTTCTACACTTGGACAAGAGTTTGGGCGATATTGTGATTTCTGAAAAAAAATCTGGTAACTAGTTTCAGTTTTGCATGCAAACTAAAAAGAGCAATGTTTTGCCTTATCATGGCATCAAGCTTCGTTCCATGTTTTTATTTTTCGATTTTGCAAATAAAAATAAAAATAGAATAACATTTGCAAAATTTCGCCAATCTGGATGATCTGTCTTTCTTTAATTCAACAACTTTTCGTATATATAGACCTAATCACATCTTCCTTCTGCGAAATATATCGGCTTATAAATACATCAAAATGCATGAATTCTGCAAAGAAAATTTGTTAATCATGTTCGTCTTCCAACTTTGGACCCTTCCTTACCATTTAAGTAACAGTATATCTTTAATGCACTGTTCGGAACATAGGTGATTCTGTATGATGACGGGTTTGTGGAGTACCTGATTATAGCAGATAGCGACTTCGGAACATACTTCGGACATGCACTTGCGGTTTCTGACCTTAATAATGATGGGTGAGTACATGAAGAACTTGAACTTGAAGAAAACGCTAAATTAACTTTTATTGCAAGTCGATATACACTGTACTGGTATAATAATGTTTGAATGCGTTAGAAGGAATTGTGTGAACAAAATATTTCTGATCTCTGAGTAAGTTTCGGGCAAAATTCAGAGGTAGGCCTACAGCGTAAACACAGTGAATATCGTTGATATCAATTCTCGCTATCACGATATCGTGTTGATATCGCGCATTGACCAATCAGATTGCAGAGATTCGTCTACCCATTCTATATCAGCAGTTGAAAGAAGAAGAGAAGCAAAGCAACATGTTTTTTTTTTTTATAATTGAAAGGAAACAATAATATTGCTATAGATGTTTGTAGCGCCTTCATGCATATGGACTAGTAATCCGTATGCCTAGGTTGTTTTTTCGTTCGCAGCACTCCCGATCTCGTGATTGGCTCTCCACTATACACAGACCGGGAGAAGACGTCCGCCTCTGGCTGGGAAGTAGGCAAGATCGCGATATATTACAACGATAACCAGGTAAGCACCTCAACCATGGGCGGAAATCGCTCCCCGAAGGTGGAGGGGACATGTTTTTCTTCAAGAAGTAGCTGAGCTGGGGGGGGGGGGGGGGGATGTAGTGATGGGATTTTGAGGCGGTGTTTTTTTTTTCTTTTTTGGGGGGGAGGTGGTTTTTTTTCCCCTTCGTTTTTTCCCGCTCAGTCTATGAAAATGCTCTCAGTGGGGGGAAGGGGGGGGGGGGTTACCACGTTTTTCAAAAAAAAAATAATCCGCCCAGTCTCGTGTGCGTACACGAACGCAAATAGTGGGGGGGGACATTTGATATTGTGTCCTCACCATTTCGATGGGGGTGTCCCCCCCACTATTTTTAAAATAGTGGGGGGGGGGGACATTTGATATTGTGTCCCCCCCCCACTATTTTTAGTGGGGGGGGGGGGGGGGACGCGACCCCCCCGTCCCCCCCGGGATTTCCGCCCATGACCTCAACCATTCGAAGGAAAGGTCTACCGTGAAGTTAAGTTGGCTTTAATAAATGCAGAAACATTACAAAACAAATGAGTGCAGGTTTGACCAAATTCCATCAAAAGATAACATAGTTATTAATTTTAGTATAGAGAATTACTTTCTTTGAAATAATATATCATGACAAATCTCGGTATGTTTGAATTGCACAACATAGCGCAGACCCTTGGTCTCAAAATTAACATCAAGAGGAAACTCAGCTTAACATTCTTACTTGTGTTCTATCAAGGATGTTTAAGCACATGGATTGCCAGCAGCCATTTAATTAATGCAGATTCGTTGTACTCTGCTTCTAGTCACAATAGAACGCTTTACAAGGATTTTCTCTTTGATATCCCATGGTCGAAGCCGCCGATTCTCTGGACGATTTTTGCCTGGATTTGATGTATAAACAAAATCGGTTGCGCAGAAGAATTTGGGGAAGTTGTGACATGTAGTACCTACGATGCATCTATAAAGATTCAATCGAGGAATATTGTTACAATATGGCAAATGGGCTCTAAACGTGATATCAAGTTGCAGTACAAAAGTCTTAATGTCACAATGTCCCTCATCATATTCCATTGCATGTGACGTTACTTTCAGATATTTCCCTTTCGGACACAGGGACAAGTAACATGAAAAACGTGCCCAGCTGCGCCCAAGCTCGTATTTTCATGACCAATCATAAAATCCAGGTGAACGTGACGCAATCGCGTATGCATCATATTGTTGAGAGCAGCTGCTACTCATGAATATTAAGTGGCGGCATCAAACCATGTTCAAAGGGATGGATATTCATGCGCTTAAACATCCTTGGTTTTATTAGATGATGCAATGTCTTAACACTTTGTGTGCAATGGACGCACTCAATCCATATAAATCGAATCGATCTGGCACACAAAAGGTTAACCCTTCTCATCTCCGCAGGGGAGCTTCTTCATGGATGACGTGGATGCCGCTACGGGCCCAGGCCCGGGCTGTCGGTATGGCCACTCGCTTGCAGCCATTGGAGACATCGACGGCGACGGATTTAACGGTTCGTACAGTGACAACTGATTGCACCACCTGTTGATAAGCACTTCATAGATTCATTGATCCCTGTAAGGATCACCTACTTTATGATGTCGTTATATCCATTGTTATGTAGGTGTCTGGTTTTAAACAAAATCACACAAGTGCGAGTTTCACTGGTACGGCATTGCCTAGCTGGCTAGAGTCGGGCACTCTCGATTGAGAGATCCCGCAATGCGAAATCCGCATAGTTTAAACCAGTTCCCTTGACAACATGCTCACATGACGTCACACTTCGGTACCCTATAACAATATATAACAATAATAATAAATAAACAATATTATTATATATAACCCTATAGACAATATTCCATGTCTCCGGTAATCAAATTTTAGGCCGGTATACTCATGAGTTATTGTGTAGCCATTGGGCATATTCCAGCGTAAACGTACCGGCTACACACAATTTGGCAAACTATTTTTTTCATTCAAACTACCTGAATGCATGGTTATTAAAGATGCTAGTTGTTTAAAGGCAACACAGTGAAACCCTGCTTTAGCTAAAACCTTTCTAAAGAGATCACATTGCTTGTTTCCCTTGAACAATATTTGTCACTGACAACTTTATTGAGGTAAACTGAACAGAAACACCACCTGCTTATACCATGTATACAGACCACATTCGTTGTCTCATTTGAGCGGTCTTGCTATGTAGATATCACACTTTGGCACTTTCACCTCGGAAATTCCTTGAGTGCTCCATCTTAACAGTTAAAAGTCAGTGTAAACACTCCTTTTCTTTCGCCATTGTTTCATTAGATCTGGCCGTTGGAGCACCGTATTGCCAAGGAGGGGAAGATGGACGCGTTTACATTTATTACGGAAGCGGCGAACACGTTCGCATAACGCTGTCGGCTGCGCAGGTTGTTACTGACGGGTTTCAATTTTGTGATGAAGGGCTAAACAGCTTGAACAAAGTGTGCACTTTCATGCTTGATTATGCACACAAAAGGGGGTGAACCTTTCTCCGTTTGAGTATCCATGATATTTGAAATTTATAGGATAATTAATACAAATCGAATTAGAGTGAAAAGAGCCGGTTTCCATCAGGGTACAAATTGGCTTTACATATCATGAAACAATTTCTTCGAATAACAAATAAAAATGGTTGAATTAAAGCATGACAAAATTATAGCAGCAAGTGGCATCACAACCTCATGGCCGAGTTACAAATATGCCTCCAAAATGCCAAAATTAAAGACAGTTATAAAAAAAATCAGCCGTTCAATTTCCCTCACGGAGCATTGTTCTGCTTTATTTCTTTTATCTTGGGACATGAGTAAAACTGAAACTACTTTCACTCAAATTTTCACTGATCTACTCTTTCATTATGTTTACGTTTTTTGAACGCGACCTTTTTTCAAGGTAAACTGCCCCTTTGGGTGTAGTGATTGTGGTTCTCTATTCGTGTGCAGATTGTGAGTCCTGCTTCGTTGGGAAGGAATGATCTGCTAGCCTTTGGATCCGCTCTGTCGGCAGGCCTCGACATCGACGGGAATTTGTATCCAGGCAAGTCAATGAAGAAAATGATATACTTTGAGCCCTCTAAGTATTCAGCATGAAAACACCATTGGTTTGTTAACATTAATGTGCCTATGAGGTTGTGAAGGTTTACTCTTTATGCGCCATTTAAGGTATCTTTTGTTCTAATTATTTACACCTATTCCATATGTCTATATGGGTAGAGAAGGGGCTAGATACAACACTAACAACGGACGATGACATGACATAGTGAGACTGTATATAAAGAGTCTATAAAGACTCCACGAGCACAAAGAAAAGGCCTTCGTTATGACTTGATGGTCTTCATGGACAGTTGCAATTGCATTCAAACTGAAATCGATTTGTCCTTATCGACAGGCAATATCTATAAAACCATTGTCTTTGCAGAGAACTTTGACCCTAAAATAAATGATCATGATACAAATATAACAAGAGTAATACTTACTCTCTTTCCGTTGTATGTATTCTGTCGGTATAATTTGTAAGCGATCACGAATTTTGTTCGTGTTCGAATATAGGTCCACAAGATATCTCCAAGATATCTGGAAGATATTCAGAACAGATCAAAATAATCGACAGTTCCTGCCTTGTACGCATTCATTTTTAAAATTCATTGATTTATGTGGTCTGTATTTCTGTAATCGTTATGTTATAACATATTTTCTCACAGAATTTTGTGGTTTAACGCATGTCAAGTCAATAATTTCGTTTTCTTGATCTATATAATTCTACTGTATCGGTGTTTGCAGATATAGCTGTAGGATCATACCAGTCACAAACAGCAGTAATACTCAGGTTAGTGGGCATTTTAATCAACCTCCATATGAAACCATTCATTTGCCTAATTAGAAGACCTTCTAGTTTGTGTATTCCATCCACGTATGTTGATATATACATATATTCATCTGACAATTGTATGATAATGGTATCAACGATGTATATCAGATGGTACATTATACCAATTATCACTTTTACTTGCTGACATCACTTTTCGTTTTGGGTAAGATTGAGAATATTTCCAACCATTTTACGGTCTTCTGTAATTGAATACCAAATAAGACTAATTTGAGGTGTGGACGAAGTAATATTATAGGGAAAAAAGTATAAATGTATATTCCGAAAATCTAATAAAGTGAAACCAGAATTTATCATGACTGTGTATAAAGTCGTCTAAAAGGAGAAAAGAAAATCGCTATTTAAGAGCAGGTGATCTTTAAGTACAGGTTTCAATTAGAAATTTGTGGAAAGGGAAAAACAGAGGGTGTTTATAGACAGGTGGTCTTCCAATACAGATGGTCGCTAAGCCAGGTTGCATTGTGATTTGAATACACGTACAGATCACGAGCAGTAGTCTTGGCTGAGGCTGAAATATTTGGCCCCGAGGACCCCGTCGATCTTAACAATCTCAACATGGTGACGTCAGGTGGCACATCAGTGGCGGGGTAAGCATTACGTAGTCATACTGCTTGGATTCCCCTTATTTTCCTTATTATTGGTGTCACACATATGTTCTTGTTATGCAAGTTCAATTAATGTTACTTTTTGTCATATTATTGTCAATATCGGTCGTAGTTTTACTTTCATATTTTAAGCAAAATTGTGATTTTTTTTTCTTTCCTGATAGTAATGAAGGACATTTGTATTTCTTCTCGGCTCATTTTCAATATGTTCATTATCATTTCCCTAACCATTCTTCCCCTACTTCTTATTTTTTTTTTCTTTTTTTTTTCGTTTTTATGTATGTTTCATTGCCTTAATTATGTAAAAAGCATTATAATTATCGCTGTCTTTCTAGATCTTCTAGTACTTGTTTTGCTTTACTTTATTTCTCCGACTACTATTTCGCATTTGCCAGTGAGTTACCACGGTAGGACAAGTCTCAGGAAATCAAACTACGTTACGTGAAGCGAATAATTATCCGTGAATTGATATTGTCTTACTCCCGTGTGTTTTATCTCCAGCTTCAATGTGACAGTGTGCATTACATTTGAGGGAAACGGAGTACCAGACGACCTAGGTAAGAAGTTACTTTTTAAAAAGGAAAAGGGTTAATCAGAATTCATACAATCAATCTTTTCCCGATTGAAACTTTGGCATTAAAAGTAAAACAATTTCTATCCAGATTCTTCAAATTACATAAAGAGGAAGGTCGTCCTATAGCGCAACTTGCATCGTCATCCAGATTTGCTTTGCAGTCATGTCCGTTTCCGGTATCGTGCACTCGTTCACTTGACCGGAAGCAAAACTGACTTCAAATATAATCCGAATATGGCTGAGAGATGCATCACGAGACGACCTTTGCTTATTACGCGGTAGGATGAATTGACTAAACTTGTTACATCTATTGTCTACCTAAATAATCAGTCTAATGGTATTTTGTTTCATTCTTGAAGGAATTGTTTATGTGATATACAGTATATGTCTTAAATGATATGATCTGACATCATTTTGAAAATCAGGGCGCTTTTGATAATTTATTTTGGCATACCCGGTGGTGAGTTTCGCAAAGTCAAGAATGTACAGTTATATAATGAGATGCCTGCAAGCTAAGTTACTAGTGTTGTTATCATTTAGACATGTTAGCTATTTCAAATATCAAATAAATGAGAACCTCTCCCCTACCTCCCCCCCCCCTCTCTCTCTCTCTCTCTCTCTCTCTCTCTCTCTCTCTCCTCTCTCATCCTTACAGCGTTTTCATATCAAGCCTCTTTAGATTCGCTTCGACAACCAATCAATCGGCGCTCAGTCTTTTCCTCCATCGACTCATTGTCGTCGTCATCCTTTTTATCGGAAGTAGAAGGAACGATTTCGCTCTCCATCGGCCAAAGAACATGTGAACAGCATGTGGCCTATATACTGGTATGCACCTTTATTGATGTTTGATGTTAACATAGTTACAATTAATATATAGGTTTGTATGCAGGTGCTAACCGAATTATGTTACTGTCCTAAAATATTAATTAGTGGGTTGTAGAGAGACGTGGCTTTCTCATCATGATTGAGTTTATATCATCTCCTTTTACCAGCCGACCATTCGCGACAAGCAGGTTCCCCTCACTCTGCAGCTCGACTACCTCCTGGTCCAAGAGTCTTCGGGACCTAACAACGTCCCGCCCGTCCTAGCAAGGACCGTCAACAGGCAGATTCTAAATTCAGTAAGATAATATTTACTTACTGTGGCAGGAAACCATTTGGCCATGGGATTTGCAGTAAGAGAATAACATTGTCGTATTTTGATTCTGTCTTGTTCTAGGAAAATAGATTGAGCATTGAGCATTGTTTGGAAAACAGGATTAGGTGTCGCTGACACATTCTATTTCTGGAACAGTATGGCTGAAGTTCTAGGTTCAACGTGGGGGCGCTAAACAGTATAATGTCGCTTGTAACAAGTTCTTACTGCTGCCACGTAAAGTGATTTTAAGTCTCTTGCGCTTTTTATCTAGTTTCTTGATCTCTCTCATTTGCGGGAAATCATTAACCAAAACAGGATTTTTTTTTCGGATGGGGGTAGAATTTAGGCGTAATTAGACGAGCTACGGACCCTGACTCCAGCTCACCATACATTCCATACACGCCTGTACACAGTTAGACGAAGAACCAGCTTTGGGAAATAAACTGGTTGAAATGTGTTTACCACAAATAGATTTAAACAACCAAAGACACATGGCCTTTACGTCTCCTTTCCATATTGGTGTGGTCCGTCATAGTTAAATCTCAGTTTCCCCAGTTTGATTGTTTCCTTCTTTTTCAAGTGGGAAACATTTTTGTTATTTTGTCACAGACAGCCTTTCTCAGACAGTGTGCTAACTCAACGTGTTATCCAGATCTCGCAATCCAGGCTGAAATTAGGTGAGAAAGTGTGACATCAATGTGCCACAATTAATCCTCCCAACTTTTCCCACTTCTGGCATCTATAAGTAGTAACACCTAAAATGCCGATGATGTGTGTTACATCAGTACCCACACGAATCACATCAGCAGTACTTCTTTAGCACACCAAGCGTTCAAGAGCATATCTCATTGAGCTTGAGAATAGTTGGCGACTTGGTGGAAAATGGGTCTCCTCGACGTCATCGCGATGTCCCCCGACATCCTCTGGAGTCAGTGCGTTCCCACGACGTTTCCGTCAACTAGAAACAATAAATTTACTGAACAACCTAACCTCGTAATATAACAAAAAAGATACACCTTAAGTCCCTAAACATTCATTTTCGTGTTTATTTTGTAAAAACCTGAACCCTCCCTGTGCCAGATGATGCACTGCTTTAATGGCAATTGTCTGCATTGTTGGTAAAAAATAATACACACATGGAATAATGAAATATATGTAATATTTGAAAGTTCGGTTTCCGATAGCTCATTCTCATCATGGAATGTAATACAAACTTAGTCTTGTGCCACACGTTTAAGCGAACTAAATCCCCTTCAATGGTGTATAATCATACACTTTCTTTTTAAAAATCAATCGATATTCACACACCCAGAGTTAACCTCAAACGCGGGCCATTTTTCCCACGTTTATCACCAGCGGTACGATGCGCCTTGTGATCGGGAGTAGCCAGACTCTGGCTCTCGACGTCCGGGTCATCAACGCAGGAGAGGATGCCTTCCTATCTACGCTCGACGTCAACCACCCCACCGACCTCTTCTTCGTCAGCGCTTCACTCTCCAGTGCGGTTAGTTTCCAGCGGGATTCACACGAGAACGGCTTGTTGTTGCCGCTCGTCACCCGTAGTTTTGTGATCTTTGTTTGGCCATGATCGCGATGAGACATGCAGTCTTCATACCGCATAACGCAAAAGGAAAAGTCGTCCCATGATGCACCGCGCAGCCACATTCGGATCTAGTTTGCAGTCATGTCTGTCAAGCGTACTTTCCATATCTGATATCATTTGGGGAAAAGTTACTCCTATATCCTGTAAGGAGAATGAATACATGCTTATATGTATCAAATTACAAAAGTATTTGTAAATCTGTGTAATGGATGAATCTGACTCTCTTTCCCTATTTCCTTGTTTACTTATTTACCCATATACCAGCAGTATGGGATATTTAAGGGTAAGTGGTAAAAATGGTAATGATTATGGACCGTGATTGTGGCACAAAATATTATATGTTTATTATGTCGACCCGATGTCGCTTTCAGTTTAAACAAGTAATATTTTTGAAATGATTCCTTCATGGCATCCTGAAATCAAACAAGAAGGGGACCCACGCTCCTGGAACAACGACATCCCATTTTCATGTGCAGTTACCGCTACTACCATTATTGTTTGTCTTGAAATTTCTCTGCCTGTCTCTCTATCTATGCATCCTTGCCAGGGAGCGATCATTTCGTGTTCATCCAGCCCTGGTTTCGAGACCTGTGACATCGGGAACCCCATTCCCGCTTTCAGCCAGGTGAGGCAGGATTATTGCGATGATGATGGGGATGACAACGGCCACGATGACGACATGATACAACCGACGTTGTCGATGATGAAGAGGATATCGATGAATATGCTGACGTTGGTGATGGTGATGGTGATTTTTCGACGTGAGGAGAATCTGGCGATGATGATGATGTTGATGATTGCAATGTTTGTGATGATGACGCTGATCATGAAGTTGGTGATGGTGGCAATGAAGTGGTTAAAATGAGGATGATGGTGATGGTAGTGATAATACGATGTTTTAGATGATAATGATGATAATCATGCTGAACATGTTGATGATACAAACTTATATTGTTTCTTTTATAGATGACATTCCAAATGCAATATCAAACGGCAGTGTACAGCACATTTTCGGGAGACGCAAGATTTAACCTTACAGCAAATAGGTAAATTATTAATCTTTACCCCACTGTTAATTTTCTTCTCATTCTCCCTCTTTCTCTCTATCTCTTCCCCCTTTCTCTCTATCTCTCTCCCCCTTTCTCTCTATCTCCCCCCCCCCTTCTCTCTATCCCTCTCTTTCTCTCTCTTTTCTCTCTCTCTCTCTCTATCTCTCTCCCCCCTTTCTCTCTATCTCTCTCCCCCTTTCTCTCTATCCCTCTCTGTCTGTCTCTCTTTATTTCCCTTCATCTTTCTCTCTCTTTCACTCTCCCATTTCTAAGCGTCTTATCATCTAAAACTACACTTTGACTCGTTGTCTTCCAGCAATGATGATGAAACAGCGGAGAACAGGTGGGATAACACAGCAGCAGTGTCCGTGCCTGTCATTGCATCGTCTTCGCTCAGTCTGCAAGGGTAATTCTCTTCTCACTTGTCTCTCTATGAAGATTTTACTATTTGATTGATAAAACTTATTTCTCTTTTATAAAACGGAACAGAAACTATAAATGCTTATATTGCCGAGACAGAATCAGACATATATCTTATATTGGGAGTATACGCCACGTGACGGCGACAGTACGTAACTAGTACAAGAGCCATCTATCATGTCTATACACATGTATATAGCTTGTCCTGACAAGTGCTTAACAAATCCATCTATACACCGAGTCAACGTGGGTTCAGTGGGTGGCAACATGGTACATATTCATGTGTTATTTGCTTACTCCACAAAGCAAGACGCGCCATGTTGCTACCCACTGAAATCGAGATTACCAAAGTTTGTGTATAGATGGCTTTGGTACCCAAGAAAAGAGTAACAAACATGACTGAGATGTACTAAAAACTGTGGTTATGAATGTGTGTATTGGCTTCATGACTTAAAACATTGCTGATGAAACTCCATACTTCTTAATTTCCCCAATGGATGTCACTGATTAAATGATGACATATTGTCGGTGATTGATTGCTGAATCGAGTTATATGACTATCAGCGAGTATGATAATGGGAAGCACTCGTTATTCCGAAGGTTCGTTGTTCCGAACGTTACGCGACAAATGCTCGCGCAACCCTTTTTTCGTTTTCGGACGAACGAGCATCCAGGTATAGGCAATTTATGTGTTTCGGAGTTACGAACCATTGGAATGAGGAACCTTCGGAATAAACGAACCTTCGGAATATCGAACTGTAACCATGGTAATAACACCTGACATGTTGTGAAACCTCAATTGCATCTGGTATCCCAGCACGGCCAACCCTGAGTTAGTGATTATCACTGAAAGCGAGTACTCAGCCAGTCTGAACAGATCAGGATCAGACCAGATTGGACCACAAATAGAGCATGTCATTTCTGTAAGTATGAAGCTGTTTCTAGGTCACCCTCTTCTTCCCCTTTATCTTATTTCTAACCCTATGAAGACGATGATTGCAGTCGTTACTATGGACCGTCCCTCATGTTTTGATATGTATTTTGTCTTATATCTTACTAGCAATACAAGATTCTCAGTAGTGGCCGCCACAGTTTAAACCTCCATATTCCTGTTCATATCAAATGAAACGCATGCTCTGTTTTATCTGGATTTATTCATTGCGCCAAAATTAATAAATGCCATTTAAACAATTAAATCAAATTAGTTGTTTGAAGACTTTTGAAACACTTTTGAAAAATTATCGAATCAATTTAGAAACATGTTTATTTTGATATTTTATCAATTGCTATGTGTGTAATGCTCTTGTGAATATTTAATGAGATTTCCACATTTGTTTGCTAAACCAGTATCTTTTTAACAAAAGTTCCTTCTCTCGTTTCCTCTTTACTTTCTAGTTTCAAAACAAAGGGCCAAGTTTTATCGGGGCCTCCACGATGGAGATCCTGCTCCCACTCCGACTGACGAATGGAGATTTGCTTCTAAACTCAACAAACGTTGCCATGGATACGAGTGCGCTTTGTGAGCTATCCAACATTCAGAATGATGCCACGAGAGCAATGGTAAGCTAGTATTGCAATAAGTCGAGGCAAGTGTCAAATGTCATTCTAAATGCTGTTTAATATACATGTGCTATTTAATATACATGTGCTTAAACAAACGGCTTTACTCTTTTTATACCCCCTCCCCTCTCTCTCTCTCTTTCTCTCTATCTATCTATCTTCATACATCTCTCCCTCACTTCATTTTTTCTCTCTCGGATATGTTTTTTTTTCTTTCTCTATACCATTCTTCCCATAAAACTTTTACTTCCATCATGATTGAATTTCCTTATGAGTCTTTGTATCTTTTCTCATGTTTCCTCTCGTCTCCCTCTACACTTTCTTCCTTCCCTCCCTCCATAATTATACACCCTTCCATCCTTCCAACCCCCCCCCCCTCCCCCCCCTCCCCCCCCCCCCCCTCCTTTCCTTATCATATCTCTCCCTTCAGGAAGACACAGAGAGCCCACCAGCAAACCGCACCACCCTGAGACTTGACTGCCCCTCCTCACCTGAGTGCCTCCACATCCGCTGTGCACTCGCTGGCATGGGGACGGATGTCGATTCCACTATCGTCATCACGATCACAGCCCAGCTATCGGCCCAGGCTGCACTTTCGGTAACGTTGTCGGAAAAAAACTAATAACTGTAAAGATGTGATTGTGTGCGTTCGGTCACCTAGGAACAGTAACAGTGATATGATTGATTCATTATGTAAATTTTCTCAAGTATTGAATATGATATATTTTTTTAGTTATGTATTTTGTTTATCATTATTACAATAACCTGTCCCTACATGTTGAAAGCCTCACGATAACCGATAAATATCAAACATGCATGTTTATTTGTTTTAATTCTAGCATGTATTGGGAAACGATGGGCAAATCTTAACATATCCCTTCCTCAACTTCCTCATTGATATCCAGCGAGATAAGGACCGATGATTACATTTGAACAGTTATGCCATGATTTCGGGTCCCGTAATTATTATCACTTATATTACGTACTTTAGTAACCAACAACGAAATAAAAAGAAAAGATACCATGCGTTAATGAATGAATAAAATAACGTTTGTGTATGTTTTACTCTTGATTTAGAACAAAGAGGTCTCTGTCGTAGAAGTGGTGTCCTCCATTACAACAACCGTTGAAGAGGCGGTCTATCCGGGAGTGAGCTATGATCCTGAGCCCCTAGTGGCTCCAATCGAGGTAGGTCAGAGAAGGTTGGGCGGGCACTTATTACGTAATAAGTGGAAGTGGGTTTCTCTACGTCGTTAAGAGAGTAGGCTATGTATTAGATATTTTGCGTCTCGGTTGTACTTTAGTAATGTGCAATAAGCGATATTTGGTTGCTCCACTTCATTAAGAAATTACCAATGCATTTTGCTCGGCCCTCTTCATGTAATGTCTTCTGATGGTAAAGAAGCTGAGTTCAAAGGCAATTTTTCCTTTTCTTGTTGTTGTCTTTTGCATTTATTCCTCGTCAGAAAGCTGGTTGATATGAGAGCTGATTAGGTTAAATATGTGCCATAGCATAATAATAATAATAACTGATATGAATACACAGTAATAGGTGGTTAATAACAAAGTTTCACTTGACGGATGATCACATTAGAACAGTCCTAACCTAGCTTGGGCGTGCAACATCAAACTCTCTATCGCTGTAGGTCCAGACTGAGATCCATATGACGTATGATCAGACAGAGATACTAGTCCTTACCCAGCCGAGGCCAATCTGGGTCTACATCGTATCACCTCTCATCGGGCTTTTCATCCTCATCACCCTCATTGCCGTGCTCTTCAAGGTAAGGAGAAGTGATTAAGCCTTTACATGTAAATTCATTCACAGGAAATACACATAAATCCAATAGTGCGCAATTTAATTTGGAACACAAAGGATAAATGTATATTAGAATGCTTTGTAGGTACTCTATAACTATGAGTATACTCAAATAGTACTCGAAAAATATTGATGGATATCTAATACTTCTAATTAATGTATGCATTCAATACGTTTAATTGTCTTGCTCGTAATGAAGCTATATTACAATTGAACATGTTAACTCATACTAGTTTACTAGTTATACTAGTCATTGCTGGTTATATTGTGTATCTATTCATAATAGTGAACTCATATCACACGATTCAAAATATACCTAGTTATTATGTTTTCATTTTGTATGTAGTTTTGATGTTGAATTCAAAAGATGAATATATAAGTTCAATGTCATAATTCCAACCTGATTGTTCAGGTCGGCTTCTTCAGACGAAAGAAACTCACGGGTGAGCAGAAGATGCAGTACAAGGAGAGCGTACGCTCGCGAGCTGCAGCCGCCGCTGCAGCGGCCGAGAGCGGCCCCGAAGATGACGCCGACTTTGAAATGGCCGTGGGACCTCCTTTCATGATGAACGCCTCGGTAGAAAACCTCGTAGAGGAAGTGGAAGCATAACCTCTGACCCCAGACCATTCATGGTGAACGCCTTAGCAGTATGCGTCATACAAAATGTGAAAGCATATGTGACTGGCTCTAGCAAAACCCTAAAGAAATCAAACAAATTAAATTTAAATATTCGGCCCCTATTCTTTTATTTGGTACCAATTTTGCGATATTTTAATACAAAATGGTGAAAGTTATGGTTGCTTTTGTCATTTTTAATTGCACTAGAACCATGAAAACAGTAAAGTATAAAAATGACAAAAAAAATCGCAAAAAAATCCAAATTTCGGGTTTTGGCAGAGTGAGACTCATATGACCTTTGACCTCTCGGAATGGACATCTGTAGAATGTCTCACACGGAAGGTCACAACATTACGTCTGACATGTCTGAACTGTGAACTATGACGTCCTTTCGTCATAAACGTAGTATTTGGTGTAACATTAATGTTTGTGCAAACAAATTACTGTAAAATTTATATCTTAAGTAAAGAAATATTGTCAAAAGTAGTAATTATTTTCAGATAGACCTCGGGGTTCTAAGATTAGAGATCTTTCCGAAAAGAAGTGAATAAGATGAGGAATTTACAAAATTACTATCGTAGATGGTTAAAGAAGTTCATCATGAGGAGAATTCACTATTCCCGCTATAAAATATTGCCTTGATGTGATGTTTGGGTGTATATGTGGAGCTCTATGTCTGTTATTGATTGTATTAATAATGTTAATCATTCTAATTCTAATTTAAAGCAAGTTCATACTTACATTGTTAATTATATTACAGCTTTTTAAGAGACGGCCTACTTGGTGAGTCGATTGTTTTTACTGCGAGTATACAGAAATAGATCAAACGAGACGTACTTGTGGACAAGTATAAGGTGATCTGTATTGGCAAATTCATGTACAGACATGAGATGGTAAATGCACGGTGACACCATGGACCTTCCATGGTAACACCATCTATTCATAAGAAATCGGAGGCAACACTCACAATCTTCGTATTGTTTCAAGCGGGCTGTAAGTACAGTTTCTCAATTAATCTTAACAAAGAAATGTTGTATATGTACTATACAGAGTGAGTCAGAAAAAATGTCCCACTTTTGTAAAGTTGAATTATTTAAAATATGAATATTTAATCATTAGTTTCATGATATGTCTTGATAGAGGTATCCTTCAGGTACATTCAGGTACCATTTTCATTGATCCCGTGCACGCATGACTGAACATCGGACAATCTTTAGAAAACTGTCAGATCTCACTTGCGCCAAGTTACTAAAAACAATGCTTTAGACAAAGACAGTCAGACAGACAGACTGGCATACTCACACACACACACACACACAAACACACAAACACACATAACATACATGGTAATAACTGTTTCACAATTTTCTCTTTTCTGATTAAGCATTGATTTTGAGCAAGATCGCGGAATGTTTAAGTGGCAATTCCCGACAATCTTTCCCCTTAAAACACATTCACTACCACCAGCATATCATCGTCATCCTCATTGTCATCATCTTGATCTTGATCGTTATCTTCATCGTGTGTGCGTGTGCTTGTGTGTGCATGTTTGAGTGGGTCTGCCAGTGCGTGTGCATGTGTGCGTGTGTGTGTTTGTGTGTGCGTACGTGTGTGTGTTTATGTGCGTGTGTGCATGCATGTGTGTGTGTTTATGAGCATGCCAGTCTGTCTGTCTGACTGTCTTTGTCTACCATGTCTACAGCACTGTTTTATTCATCACCGAGTAACTTGGCGCAAGTGAGATCTGACAGTCTTCTAAATATTGTCCGATGTTCAGTCATGCGTGCAAGGGATCAAATGAAAATGGTACCTGAATGTACTTGGAGGATACCTCTATCAAGACATATCATGAAACTAATGATTAAATATTCATATTTTAAACAATTCAACTTTACAAAAGTGGGACATTTTTTCTGACTCACTCTGTATAGTGTACGTCTTATACGTCATGCTATCATGCATGTTCATTGTATTCTTGTCAATATGTACTGTTGATTTATTATATGGGATATCACTGCATAATAAGAACTTTTACTTTTATCAGACGCCTAGATACCTTAGAAAATTAGCATTTGCTTAAAAGGCTCATTTATCCCATGTGTAGACATTAGTAAATGTATAGATTATTTGAATGAAGTGAATTTAACTCCGACTTTTAGCTCTCCTCTCCCTCCCGTTATCACCTCTCTCGTTCCCTGTCCTTTACATCCAATCTCATTTTTCACTCTACCCGATCTCTTTCTAATCTCTCTGTTTCATTTCACCTTTCTCCCTTTTCTCTCGCGCTGCCCTTTTCTCTTCTTCGTTCTATGCTCCCACATAATGACATATTCTCTTTGAGTGTGGATTAATGCCTGCGGGGTTAAATTGTTCCATCACAACACAGGTCTACTCCCCAAAAATTGGTTTCTGCCTTTTATACAATTATGTACATGATATATATGGAGGCTTGAAAAGTGACACTGACCAGTTTCCAATTGCATCCGGTTTCAATGTGTTACCATAGTGCGTGTAATATGAATGCCGCAGGCGTGTGTATCATTTGGCACTTGTAACGCATAGCGTGAATGTCACTTCTTTCATTAATAAATTTTACGTTCAATGGTTGTTTACCGTGTTAACTTGATGTATTTCGAGGAGACCAAGGAAAGGGGGAAGCGACCTTTAACAGATGTAACTTTCGGAAACACATTAAAAATATATAGAATCACATTTCTTTTCTTTTCTTTTTTTTGTATTCAAGACCGAGCATGTGAGTATTTTCTTCTGCTCTGATTAATCACACCGCTTCCGCCCGGTGTTGAGTGTAAGCAATCATATTTTTTTTTATCATTGAAACCATATCCGCAAAAACTTGAGAGAAATTTGATCAAACAAGCACCCAAGGGATATGGATTCTGGAGAGTTTGAGTCCCTTTGCCCCAAGGGCGTGTATTGCTAATCAGGTTTAATAATCGAAATTAGAAAACAACGTTAAGCTATGTTGCTTTCCAGTTTGAGAGTGCCAACGGTACAGCGTCCCATGAAATCTTTGTACACATTATGAAAAGCTATATACAATTTTGAATGAGGGGAACAAAATTAGAGATGTGACATGTTAAAAGAAATAAGGAATAAATTCCTTATGATATGTGCGTACACTCCGTACCGAAATAGACATACTACTCTAATGTATGTGTCAGGACAACATGAAGGTGTTACAAACCGACGGAGTTGCCAGCAGATAAACCATCACCTTTGGAATAGACGCACCACTTCTAGAAATGCGCAAAAAATACTAAATTTAGCGATTGAGGATGTCACAAATTTGGAAAAATAATTATCCGATTGTTTCACATTTCGCTCTGTGCAATGATATTGTACAGATTTGCACAATATTGCGCAGCTCACGATCAAGCTCAAGGATTACAAAGTTAAGACCTTTCCTAGTCAATCGAAAAGGCCCATGCAGATATTCTCAGTGTCCCCTTGCGGTCGAAGGCCCTGCTTGCGCTGCGGCAGCGGTGGGGATCGGTTCCGTCCTTGTTGAGTTCATGTTCCTGATATCTTTCCCAAAGCACACGGGGAAGGCCTTTTTGAAGTACCGCCGAAAATTCTCTCCTAGAAACGCATACACGAAAGGATTCACGCACGAGTTCGCGTACGACAGAGTGTGGGCGAAGACCTTGAAAAAGTAAGTGGCGTTGTTCTTTGGGAACGCGCGGTCCAGTCGAAACCACGTGGTGAAGACATACAGCGGTAACCAGCACATTGCGAAGACGAGCACCACTACCATGATC
Organism: Arbacia lixula; assembly: GCA_963669155.1. NCBI lineage: Eukaryota > Metazoa > Echinodermata > Echinoidea > Arbacioida > Arbaciidae > Arbacia > Arbacia lixula. Next base: position 20,081,546 of record OZ022589.1, on the reverse strand, counting down.
ATGCGCGTGATTTTGCGCTTCTGTTGGAGCGCAATCAGCGCCTGCGCGTTGTTGAGCACGCGTTCCCCCGGTGATACGCGCTGCCAGAGCTTACGGAGCATCATGCTGTAGCACACGCAAATGATGGTGAGAGGGATGAGATAGAGCGCCACCATACCGTAGATGGCGTAGCCTGGGTACAGGATCTCGCGGCGGGGCCACATCTCCGTGCACACGCGCGCGTTGCCGTACTGACCCACATCGAAATAGATAGCCGCTGGGATGGCTGTTACTCCAGATCCTGTGGCGGGGGAGAGGGGGAATAAGAAGAATGAATGAGATAGAAAGGAAGAGAGAGGGGGGAAACAGAAAGAGTACAGAGGGAGATGGGAAATACAATACAGAAACTGAGCATGTCCGAAAGAGACAGGAGCGGAGTGAGATAGCAAGGGGACAGAATGAGGGGGGGGGGGGCTTATGGGAGGGGGAGTTGTAGGGGGGAGGGCTTATTGGAGAGGGGGGGGGGGTGAGAGGGATGCCAAGAGGGCGAAAGCAACCACTGTATAACAAGGATTAGGGTACTGTGCGGAATTTGTATTATGTTACACATTAGTCTTATTTTGATACAGTTTATTGTGGTAAAATTAATCGAATTGATATCGCTTTAAAACATGCCTTGAAATAAAAGCCTCCCTTCATGCTCTTCGAACGACGCAGATGCCAGGGCAAAATATTACAAGGTTCAAAACATTAAATCTACGGTAGATTTTAACCTATTTGCTACGACATTTTCAGGCCAGCATGCGCAGCCTGAAACGAGATCACATTAGGCCTACATATCCACTTTACCGTGCATGTGCAATCCATAATGTTTGCGTAACCAATGGAGATTTCGCGTTGTGTTATATAGATTGTTTTCTCTCATTTTGATACTGTATAAGAGCATGACGAATTGTGTTAATAGAGTGATAACATCAAAGTAGTTAATTGAACAATAATGTTTGTGTGTGACGTTGATTTAGTGACTAATTGTTTATGTGAGGTATTTACTGTGGACGTGTGTTAAAGCATGTCTGTATTATTTATGTGTGTGTACGTGTATGTGCGTGAATGTGTGTGTGTGTGTGTGTGTATGTGTTTGCGTTAACGCATGCGATGTGTGTATGTGGTTGGGGAGATATTCATGTATACAATTCTTCAATCCTATATATATGTATAAACTGTAAACATTGCTTCTTTCCCGTGCATATCAGCCGCCTGGGGGCGGGTTTGCCGTGGCCTATATCTGCAGTGGGCGTACAGATTACAACGGGATGACAATAACTTTGATTTGTTTCCTGAAACGATATAGAGGGAGACAAAAAGAAACAGAGGGAGAGAGAGAATGCAACAACCGATTTCCGCTTATCTTGCGCATGAAATACAATTCTAAATTGGATTCGTGCGTTTTAAACAGAACAACAGACGAAACCCAAGGCAGACATTAAGTCAATTCTGTTGGGCCGTCACCTCATAAAGAATGGTAGGGGCCCCTCGTGCTGGTGTTGGGTTCAACGCTCGCATTGCCCATGCGTTACCCCGTGCCTTCCAAGAAATCATCACCGGTATGCTTTCTACATACCTGATGTAGTTAGATCACAACGGTTCATCATTCCGTCATTCTAAATTATGTTGATTATGAGTTGGCAGGTTGATTTGCTTTTGCACGATGACAATTATTTATTTTTGCCGGATAAATGACTAACTGAGTCTTATATTTAACTTGCCATTTACGAGACTTATAGCATAGTTGCCTTAAAGTTTCCAACGTACTTTGTATTCGTCATTCGCAATATTCCATCTTCCTCGCGTCTTACCCAATCTTGCACGATACTGTGGATGAAACAGACCATCACCTTAGCTTCGGCGCAGCCGGCTTGACAACAAGTACCACAGCCGCGATGATATCGTCCCAAACACATGAAACATGCCAAAATTATCTTGTAATCTTTGGAGTATTTCGTTAGCCTACATACTGCTGTCGTCATAGTCCCGTATTCTAAAACTAGTTATTATCACCTTATTGATTGCGCAATTCATCACTACCCCCTATTTTCAATCACCGTGGCTCGTTGTACCTCGTGCCTTAATCGTGTTGTTCGACTGATACGTTTTGCCGCTGGATGATAAATTACGTTCCTTTTCGGTGGAGAATTACAAATATCGATTGATGAGATGTCCGAGTATCAAACTATACCCTTCCTTGATCAATACTCTTCATCGCACCACTGACACAAATACTGGCACAAAATGGCACAATATACCAGAATAGCCCCGTGCATGATCGCGTTCTCGGGGGAGATTATTAAGTTTTATCCCTTGCTGTGATGAAAGTTCTAGATACAAAAATCGTAGTTTGACATATTTTTTGGCAAATTTCCAGGAAGTTGGGCTACGTTAAAATTCATGATAGTACGCCATACTGCAGGAAACAATACAAGAAAAAAAAAAGACGAAGTGGTAATACTGTAGTAATATTTAAATAAGTATTATGATAAGACAACTGGCTAACAAAGTACTGATTGTCATTGTGTGGCAATGACAATAAGGTGAATTGTGGAATCATGAATGTTGATCGCACTTTTATACGAAATTTTAAACTTTGACAGGTTCCACCTCATTCAAAATCTCTCTGTATCTCTCTCTCTCTCTTTCTCTCTCTCTCTCTCTCTCTCTCTCTCTCTCTCTAACAACACAAACAGGTTAATCATCCTAGCAGTCTGATCAGAAACCCTTGCAAATCTGTCTTTGAGATTTCCTGTGGGAATCTTTGACTTGCTTAAAGGGGACTGCGCATACCGAACGTCTCGCGTGGTTGTTGTTCTTGTTGTTGCTGCTGCTGCTCTTGTTTTTGGACGCCCACTGCTTGGCCTTCCTTTTACTTCAAGATTTACGACATTTTCCCCCTAGTATTCATACGGTAACATCGCTTTGGGGTATAATCTGCTTGGTTTTGTCATTCAGCCAGTACGAGATCCGCTTAATGTATCATCCGGACATTTATCTCACACAAACATGACAGCTGTTACTCAAGGCAATTTAATCTTCTAAAGAAATTGGGATATTACCACTCACATGTCTCTCTCTATACTTCATCAATGATCAGCTAAACATCATTCAAACACTTTCATCATCATCTTCATGGAAAAAAAAAAACATTACACCTTTGACATCCATTTCAGACATACATTGTTACTCATTAACATTGCATTGCTGTAGTTAGAAAACACTGCAAACACATGAACATGGCATCTTCTGTACAAAGTCACGTAAAGGTGATCGGCTGATGGCGTTCGTTAAAAAATAAAGATTTTTATTACCAAAAGGAACAAATTCCACTTTGAAAACGTGTGAAAAAAAAAAGTTTAATTTGTTTCTTATTCTTACTATTTAGAGGCACCCATGT